>JANAVB010016200.1:2383838-2884234 GCA_029216955.1 Iris pallida
TAATCCCAAAGTACGTTAATACTCTGGAATCACGTATAAGCTGTCAAGACATGGGGGTTACTCTACAAGCCATCAGTCAATCCGAAGGTTTAACAATCCTAGGTATCTCAATCACAGGCAATTATACAAGAGCAAGGAGTACGATCATCATACATACAATAGTAAGGCATCCCGAACCATATATACAGGAATGATCATGAAGCCAGTACCACAGGACTGATGACTAGCTAGAGTATTAGTCGTACATGATAAGGACTAGCTATAGTCTAGAATGCACATATCATGTTTATGCCCGTAGGCTACAATATCAAGAAAAATACCAAAACACGAGCTAAACACGTGCTCGGGGCTAATCGTTACAAGAGGAGAATTTACATATCAGTGGGAGGATGAAGAAGAAACCCACTGAGGCACTCTGGTGCTCCGGCTGGTCACCGTCGAGTAGATGGTGCGGTAGATCCTTCGGGCTCTTCTATTAGAAGCTGGCCATACAAAACCAGTGGGGTCAGACCCCAAATAGCAAGTACCACAAAGGAGGCCAAACTATGAACTTAAAACCAGCAATCATAGGCAATCAATCATGAAGGGAAAGTAATAAGTAAAGAAGGATCGAGAGTCGTGCAATACCAATGCACTTATCCCGAACATAAGAAGACAGTAAGTAAATCATCATTTGACATAAAGTAAACTGGAGAACATGTTAAATAAATAGAACAGGGAAGGTGATATACGATGAGATAACCATGGGACTATTCAGATAACCAGGTTACAACCCGTAAACCAAATAAGGACCGGGGTTGTAACCCTTCGTCTGAACGAAACTTGGTTTCTCCCACCATTTATCGGCAAGATAAAATAAGAAATCAGGACATGTAACAATCATGTACGAGATCAAGACAAGACTAGACAGATTGAACTCCATGCAACATTCACGGCCAATCATTGCCTACGGCTTTCTACATTAACTAGCTAGGGTTATCACAAGCCTAGTTACTAACAAGATGCAGCGAGAATTCCAAGTCCGGTTACCCGTTTGTTACTACCTGAATGACCCCAGCAAAGAAAAGGAAAAGATAGCATGATATAACAGACACACTGTAGTAAGATACATGTGTCCTAAGGTACCACACTCGACGGCGGGCTGGAAGTGCGCTCATCTCGACGGATAGCAACAAATTCCATGTATATATATATGTATATAAGGCCGGGATCAAAGGGGCAACAGGTAACTGGAAAAGTCTCTTCATGAACTACTGTATTATTCTAGTAATTATCCTTAGTCTATTTCAGTATGAATCCCTGACCGTGGAAAACCAGGGATTCATGTCCTAGACATGATGCAAGACGAGACGGGTTCATTTGTACAAACACAATCACCCACGGTGTCAGGATACTAATTAATTCTTGTCAGGAGTGCGCCACGACGGGCCACTATCATTATCATTATTACTTATCAAGAGTGCGCCACGACGGGCCACTATCAAGAATTATCATATCAAGTTATCATGTCAAGAGTGCACCACGGCGGGTCACTATCAAGAATCAGGTCAAGCATATCATGTCAAGAGTGCACCACCACGGGTCACTGTCGTGTCAAGTCATTTATCAAAGAAGGAAAAAACTTGCACAATTAAATAATAATATATTTATAATATATATTTTTTGAAGCCAAGGAGAAACTCTACAACTTTCATGTTGGGAGTGGGAAGAAATTCTGACCACAATTCAGGCAAATAAAATATTTAAACAATCAAAGTGGGACCCATGCGGTCCAAAAGTGGGAGAACAAACATGCGGTCAAAGAGAGTGGTAGACCACCCATGCGGCCAGAAAACAAAAAATAGATCATAAAATCAAATAAAACAAAAGATAGTGGGACCCCTATTAAATGCAAACTCTCACTTCAGCAAGCAAGTCACTAAAAGAAGCTATGTGGGACCCCCCATAATCAATGCAATAAGAAAAGTTCACGTGACCATTTGAATATTGGTTCACGTGGCTAAGCAATGATGACATATAATAAAATTTATCCTGCAAGTACAGGCAGCTCAACAAAAGCCATGCGGTCCAATATTAAATTCAAAGTCCAAAAGTACAATGGCCATGCGGCCAGCAAGTGGGAAGAGGCCATGCGGCCAACACACATTTGCTTACACAAAAATATAAACAATTAAATAAATAATTAAATAATGGCCATGCGGTTGGGCTAGGTATAATGTACGAGGCATTAAATGCTTTTCCTTATGACTCATGCGGCTGAGTCTCTCCAAGAAAAGGCATTAAACATAAAAATATTAATTATTAAGGACTTAAATGCAAAATATCAAGCCTTTAAGAAGCTTTATGCGGCTAGCTACTTCAAAAAGGCAAGTAAACAATGCATTAAGCATAATATATTAAACATTGAGGTCTTAAATGCAAAATATATTAAACTTTCTTAAGCCTATGCGGCTATGCTTCCAAGCACATAGTGCATATAAGGACAAAATACATATAAGGACAAAATGCATATAAGTATAAAGGTGGGGACTTAATCACATTAAGTATAAAAGTAGGGACTTAATTGCACTAAGTAGGAAATCTACAGTAGCCTATGCGGCTCATTGTTTGTTTCCAGGAAAGCTTGCTGATGCAAGCACTCGAAATGCAAAATGCATTAAATGCATGGAATTGCCTGGCAATGCATTAAATGCATGGAATTGCTCCATGCGGCCAGCTTCAAGTACCATATGCGGCTCTCTGGGTGCTGATGCAATCTATTCTCAATGTATTAGAATAATGATGCCTATGCGGCTGGCATATTAGATTAAACAATAATAATAATAAATAATAAAAGTCTTACAATTAATTCTCATGCGGTCAAGACAAATGGCCATACGGCTCAGACAAGTATTAAATAAATGCCTGCAAAAGAAACTAAGTGCATGCAATGAAACTGCATGGCCATGCGGCCAGAAAATACAAATTTTTGCTTCCCACAGAGAGCATGTCCATGGAAAATACCATGGCCTTCATGCTCCACCAAACAACAATGGGAACCCCAAATCCAGACTTCTATGGGTCAAAGTTGGGTAAAATGAAATTTTCTACAACATGGAACCATCAGTTGACAAAAATATGTACGTTTAACAGATCAAAACTTATGAAAACCGAAAATGATATAAACTTAGATCTACAAGAATCCACCCGGTAAAATCGAAAACTCCAAGTTCTAAAGATGCTTAGAATCATGCAAGAAAGAAGATGGAACAAACAAAAATAAATTTGTTCAAGGTTCGGTAAGGTGTACTTGCCTCTCTCCAATGGCTAGGGTTTGGTGGAAAAGAAATAAATGAGGGTAAATGAGGAGGGAGAGAGAAAAAGTGGCTTATATAACAAGCTCAAGTGATCTCCACCATTTATTTCTCTCCACTCAATCTAAGCCATACACCTCCTCTAATAAGAAACCAAACTAAACCAAACCAAGTCAAAGTGGAACCGAACCAAATAAAACCAAATCCAAGTTAAACCAAGTCATGAAAATCCCACATAGGAAAATTTTTAAAATATCACGTAAATCGATGAATACGAAATACGGCTCAAATAAACACGTATCCGTATAAAATACTGATACAGTGAGACGGGTCTCACAACTCTCCACTCCTTAGAAAAATTTCGTCCTCGGAATTTCCTGAGGCTAGTCGAGCAAGAAAACAAAACAAAAGCTCCAGAAAACTGAACAATCTCAATAAATCAAGCATGGCATATAAGTAAGTAAAACAATCAGTAATGTAAATAAATGCGTAAGCGGTAAATAAATGCACAAGAACAAATACAATCATGATCAAGAAGGGCTGGAGGCATATGGATAAATATGTCTCCTGAGACAGTTGTATAGAAACCAACGTCCTCGCTGGCCTAAGCTGACTCCCAAAATGGATAAAAGTCAAGCCTCAAGGTAAGTCGGTACCAATGACTTAGTACAAGACATGACTCTACCCAGAACGTGTCATCGTAGTTGAAACAGATGCATAAACTTTACCACCTGTCTCAAGATGCGAAGACAGAAGCGACTGGCTGATCGGGGTGGACTGACATCTCTGCCTGCATGCTGAGACTGATCCTCCATAACTGGCCTGGCTGAAGAATGCTGAGCTGCCCTCGGCAAAACACGAACAAGATAATCAGAGGGATCAAGAACAGTGCCCTTGAAAGTTGAAGGACACAAGATCAAATCATGGGAACAGGAATGACCAACGATCAAAACAGATATCAAGTCAAGTATCAGAGATAGAGAATAATCCGAAGGAGATCAATAAGGATAATCGTGATTGAGATATCTAAACATGGTAACCCCCACAAATCTGAAAATTGAGACCTGCATGGGCCACCACTAAAACCATGTCACGCCCCAGAACCAGAATACTGGAGAGCGGGGGCAGACATAGCCAGCTATGTAATCCCAAAGTACGTTAATACTCTGGAATCACATATAAGCTGTCAAGACATGGGGGTTACTCTACAAGCCATCAGTCAATCCGAAGGTTTAACAATCCTAGGTATCTCAATCACAGGCAATTATACAAGAGCAAGGAGTACGATCATCATACATACAATAGTAAGGCGTTCCGAACCATATATACATGAATGATCATGAAGCCAGTATCACAGAACTGATGACTAGCTAGAGTATTAGTCGTACATGATAAGGACTAGCTATAGTCTAGATTGCACATATCATGTTTATGCCCGTAGGCTACAATATCAAGAAAAATACCAAAACACGAGATAAACACGTGCTCGGGGCTAATCGTTACAAGAGAAGAATTTACATATCAGTGGAAGGATGAAAAAGAAACCCACTGAGGCACTCTGGTGCTCCGGCTGGTCACCGTCGAGTAGATGGTACGGTAGATCCTTCGGGCTCTTCTATTAGAACCTGGCCATGCAAAACCAGTGGGGTCAGACCCCAAATAGCAAGTACCACAAAGGAGGCCGAACTATGAACTTAAAACCAGCAATCATAGGCAATCAATTAGGAAGGGAAAGCAATAAGTAAAGGAGGATCGAGAGTCGTGCAGTACCAATGCACTTATCCCGAACATAAGAAGACAGTAAGTAAATCATCATTTGACATAAAGTAAACTGGAGAACATGTTAAATAAATAGAACAGGGAAGGTGATATACGATGAGATAACCATGGGACTATTCAGATAACCAGGTTACAACCCGTAAACCAAACAAGGACCGGGGTTGTAACCCTTCGTCTGAACGGAACTTGGTTTCTCCCACCATTTATCGGCAAGATAAAATAAGAAATCAGGACATGTAACAATCATGTACGAGATCAAGACAAGACTAGACAGATTGAACTCCATGCAACATTCACGGCCAATCATTGCCTACGGCTTTCTACATTAACTAGCTAGGGTTATCACAAGCCTAGTTACTAACAAGATGCAGCAAGAATTCCAAGTCCGGTTACCCGTTTGTTACTACCTGAATGACCCCAGCAAAGAAAAGGAAAAGATAGCATGATATAGTAGACACACTGTAGTAAGATACATGTGGCCTAAGGTACCACACTCGACGGCGGGCTGGAAGTGCGCTCATCTCGACGGATAGCAACAAATCCCATATATATATATATATGTATATAAGGCCGGGATCAAAGGGGCAACAGATAACTGGAAAAGTCTCTTCATGAACTACTGTATTATTCTAGTAATTATCCTTAGTCTATTTCAGTATGAATCCCTGACCGTGGGAAACCAGGGATTCATGTCCTAGACATGATGCAAGACGAGACGGGTTCATTTGTACAAACACAATCACCCACGGTGTCAGGATACTAATTAATTCTTGTCAGGAGTGCGCCACGACGGGCCACTATCATTATCATTATTACTTATCAAGAGTGCGCCACGACGGGCCACTATCAAGAATTATCATATCAAGTTATCATGTCAAGAGTGCACCACTGCGGGTCACTATCAAGAATCAGGTCAAGCATATCATGTCAAGTTATCATGTCAAGTGTGCACCACCACGGGTCACTGTCGTGTCAAGTCATTTATCAAAGAAGGAAGAAACTTGCACAATTAAATAATAATATATTTATAATATATATTTTTTGAAGCCAAGGAGAAACTCTACAACTTTCATGTTGGGAGTGGGAAGAAATTTTGACCACAATTTAGGCAAATAAAATATTTAAACAATCAAAATGGGACCCATGCGGTCCAAAAGTGGGAGAACAAACATGCGATCAAAGAGAGTGGGAGACCACCCATGCGGCCAGGAAACAATAAATAGGTCATGAAATCAAATAAAACAAAAGATAGTGGGACCCTTATTAAATGCAAACTCCCACTTCAGCAAGCAAGTCACTAAAAGAAGCTATGTGGGACCCCCCATAATCAATGCAATATGAAAAGTTCACGTGACCATTTGAATATTGGTTCACGTGGCTAAGCAATGATGACATATAATAAAATTTATCCTGCAAGTACAGGCAGCTCAACAAAAGCCATGCGGTCCAATATTAAATTCAAAGTCCAAAAGTACAATGGCCATGCGGCCAGCAAGTGGAAAGAGGCCATGCGGCCAACACACATTTGCTTACACAAAAATACAAACAATTAAATAAATAATTAAATAATGGCCATGCGGTTGGGCTAGGTATAATGTACGAGGCATTAAATGCTTTTCCTTATGACTCATGCGGCTGAGTCTCTCCAAGAAAAGGCATTAAACATAAAAATATTAATCATTAAGGACTTAAATGCAAAATATCAAGCCTTTAAGAAGCTTTATGCGGCTAGCTACTCCAAAAAGGCAAGTAAACAATGCATTAAGCATAATATATTAAACATTGAGGTCTTAAATGCAAAATATATTAAACTTTCTTAAGCCTATGCGGCTATGCTTCCAAGCACATAGTGCATATAAGGACAAAATACATATAAGGACAAAATGCATATAAGTATAAAGGTGGAGACTTAATCACATTAAGTATAAAAGTAGGGACTTAATTGCACTAAGTAGGAAATCTACAGTAGCCTATGCGGCTCATTGTTTGTTTCCAGGAAAGCTTGCTGATGCAAGCACTCGAAATGCAAAATGCATTAAATGCATGGAATTGCATGGCAATGCATTAAATGCATGGTAATGCATGGAATTGCTCCATGCGGCCAGCTTCAAGTACCATATGCGGCTCTCTAGGTGCTGATGCAATCTATTCTCAATGTATTAGAATAATGATGCCTATGCGGCTGGCATATTAGATTAAACAATAATAATAATAAATAATAAAAGTCTTACAATTAATTCTCATGCGGTCAAGACAAATGGCCATACGGCTCAGACATGTATTAAATAAATGCCTGCAAAAGAAACTAAGTGCATGCAATGAAACTGCATGGCCATGCGGCCCGGAAATACAAATTTTTGCTTCCCACAGAGAGCATGTCCATGGAAAATACCATGGCCTTCATGCTCTACCAAACAATAATGGAAACCCCAAATCCAGACTTCCATGGGTCAAAGTTGGGTAAAATGAAATTCTCTACAACATGGAACCATCAGTTGACAAAAATATGCACGTTTAACAGATCAAAACTTATGAAAACCGAAAATGATATAAACTTAGATCTACAAGAATCCACCCGGTAAAATCAAAAACTCCAAGTTCTAAAGATGCTTAGAATCATGCAAGGAAGAAGATGGAACAAACAAAAATAAATTTGTTCAAGGTTCGGCAAGGTGTACTTGCCTCTCTCCAATGGCTAGGGTTTGGTGGAAAAGAAATAAATGAGGGTGAATGAGGAGGGAGAGAGAAAAAGTGGCTTATATAACAAGCTCAAGTGATCTCCACCATTTATTTCTCTCCACTCAATATAAGCAATACACCTCCTCTAATAAGAAACCAAACTAAACCAAACCAAGTCAAAGTGGAACCGAACCAAATAAAACCAAATCCAAGTTAAACCAAGTCATGAAAATCCCACATAGGAAAAATTTTAAAATATTACGTAAATCGATGAATACGAAATACGGCTCAAATAAACATGTATCCGTATAAAATACTGATACAGTGAGACGGGTCTCACACCTAAGAACCTAGATCATGAATTGCCAGTCTAGTCGGTCGTACGCCTTCTCCATGTCAAGTTTGATGGCCACGTTACCCCCCCCCCTCAACGGAAACTTCATGCACGTGATCATCTCTTGAGCAAGGAGGATGTTGTCTGAAATGTTGCGACCTCTGACGAACCCGCTCTGCTCTTCAAAAATGATCTTAGAAAGAAGATCGGACATACGATTGGCGACGATCTTAGATATAATTTTGTTGGTGAAGGTGCAGAGGCTGATCGGACGGAAGTCTTTGAAGGTTTTAGGGTTGTCTTTTTTGGGGATGAGGATGATGTTGGCACTAGAAATCGAGTTGGGATATGTAGCCCCTTGGAGAAATGCAATAGCAGCTTCGACTAAATCTATTTTAATGATGTCCCAGCAAGTTCTGAAAAAAACCCCATTGAAGCCGTCCGACCCCGGGGCGCTGTGCTCATTTATGGACCAGACCGCTGCTTTAACCTCCTCCTCGGAGGTGGTGGCTAGTATGGTGACGTTGTCGTGGTCGCTAATGATAGAAGGGATAACGGACAGTAACGACACGTCCTTAACAACCCGCTCTTTGGTGAAGAGGTTGGAGTAGTAGTTCACAGCAGCAGCCTGAATGCCGACCTGGTCATCCACCAGGTTACCGTGATCGTCAAGGATCTGGTGAAGTTTTAATTTGTTTTTGCGACCTTTGACGCAAGAATGAAAGAATCTAGTGTTCCGATCTCCGTCGGTATCCCAAGTCAATCTGGCTTTTTGCTTCCAAAACTCGGTCTCCACTTTCAGCCTGGATTTAAGAAGTGCTCTGGCGAGGTTGAGAAAGGCGAAGTCCTCCGGGGATCTGGATCTGGTGAAGGCGATCTCCGCGCAGGTGACGTCGTCCTCCGCCACCCTGATAGCCTGGAAGATGTCTCCGTAAGCCTCTTTGCTCCAAGCCGAAAGGGCCTTGCGAGTGGTTGAAAGTTTAGCCGCCACCCGTCCCATAGGGTTAGGAATCGAGACGGAGTTCCAGGCCTGAGCAACGATGTGCTGGAATTGGGAGTGATGTTGCCAGAAGTCAAGGAAGCGAAAAGCTTTCTTATTGTTGATGATGAGATTATTGCTGATCTGGACAAGAAGAGGGGAGTGGTCCGATTCTGTGGTGTTCAGGTGGGAGAGGTTGGTGATCAGGCCTATGTCGGACCAACCATCATTGGTCATCGCACGATCTAAGTGGGAGTACTGACGTCGGTGCCCCTCCTACATGTTGCACCAGGTGAACTCACTGCCGTGGAAGGGGATTGTGGTGAGGTTCCCGAGAAAGGTAAAGTTGTTGAAATCGTCCATTGCTGGCTGGGGGGAGGGCACCCTCCAGACTTTTCCTCTCTGTTAGACACCGTGTTGAAATCTCTGATGCATAGCCACGGGAGTCCCGGTGGATGGACCGCCAGCAGGTCTGTCCAAAGCAGTTTGCGCTCGAGGAGGTCACAGCTGCCATGAATTACAAAGAGGACGAAGCAGGACTTGAGGGCTGGGTGCTCTATCCAGCATGTTAGGGCCTGGGGCAAGTCTTGGATGAGACCAAATTTGAAGTCGTGAGCTAGTAAAATCCAGATGTCATTGCCGCCGGCGATGGCATGCGGGAAGCCTAACTTAAGCTGAGTGGCTTTTATTCTTTTTTACGGGATTTTAGGTTCAATAATGATGAAGAGGTCTATACGATGAGCCTTCTTAAGACTGAGAATTCTTTTCATCGTCGGTTTGTTGCCGAGGCCCCTCACATTCCAGGAGATGATGTTAAGCATCTGAAGAGGAAGTGGGTTGGGAATGACTGTGCTTCGTGGCGACCTTGTGGTCCTTGCCGATGCTTGTTTTTGGTTGTTTTTGTTTTTTTGGAGGAGTTTTTTTTCTTGAAAGTGTCGGTGGATCCATTGCTTCTGATTTCAATGTTAGACCGACTCGGGTCGCTGCTTCCCTCAGCGTTAGCAGAGGTGAAGGCTGGGTCGGTGTCTTGTTCTTCCAGGGCACATAGGGGGTTACCGCGATCCAAAAATCCTGCTTCCTTGGCTTGCCAAAATCTGTCGGTTAAGGCTTAGCTAAACTTGGTTTGAGCGTCCAAAGGGTGGGGAGAAGGAGATCGAGTGGCCTCCGGGTCCGCCAGGAGATCTGGTTGGGGGGGTCGGGATGCCTCGCCCTGCTCGGAGCTGCTCGCCGACGAGACCTTGTCGGGTTGTTTAGGAAGGTCGACGGGTGGATGTGTAGGGTGGTATATCCTGAGGGGGAGTGTGATGGTGGAGTCAGTTGGGTTGGGTAGTTGGGTGTTTGGGGCTGTGTCAGCATCTGGGTGGTGAGTGAGACCGCTGATCTTGGAGCAATCTTGTTGTTCGGGGATGCTGGAGATGAGCTCGTTGGAGTCATTGTGATCTTCTTCTGAAGTAATGCCTGAAAGGGGTTCGAATGGATTTAGGAGGGGGAGGGTGGAGAGGGTGAAAGAGACGATCGCGGAGGAGATCGTGGTGGTCGGATAAGGGAGTGGGCGAGTTCGGCCGTCGATTTGGGGGAGGGGGTCTGAATTATGGAAGATAATGGCGGAGCTGGTCGTGGCGATCGTGGCAGACGAGGCTCAGTTTCTTGGAGCTATTGGCATGCATGGAGGGCGCGTGGTGGTCTTCTTTAGTTCGGGGTGAGCGCGGAAGCAGTGATGTATTAGATGTCCGCTCATTTGGCAGTATTTGCAGAAGATTATGTTGTTGTCGTAGAGCAGCGGTTGGCTGTGTGTTTGATCTCTGAGCTCAATCTCGATTATTTTGGGAGGGTCGTTCACGAGGTCTAGCTCAACGCAAATCTCCGCATAATTGCTCTTGGACAGGTTGCAAGTTTCTTCGGCAATGGCTACCAGAGTTCCGAAGGAGCTGGCAATATATTTAAGAACGACTGCGGGGAAGCAGACCAGTGGAAGGTTGGGTAGGGTAATCCATGTCAAAATGATGGTTGAGTCTATTTTCAGGTTGGAATCGGGGGACCATTTGACCACCTTGGCGATCTGAGTGCCCATTCTGTCGTGCCTTTGGCTCGGACTATGGCAAAGTTCGCATCGGATGAGAGGTGTAGGAGCATATGCTTTGGGTCAAGCGGAGCGACTCGGTGGCCTGTGGAGAGTCCCCACTTGGCCATGGTCTCCGTGGCAATAGAGATCTTGGGGCAACCGGATCCGAATTTGAGCACAAACGTTTTAGAGAAGGAGGAGGATAGGGACGAGATCTCTGACGCGGCGAAAGAAACCCGGATGGGATCGCCGTCAATGGGAGGACGGAGGTCAATGTCAGGGAGCTGGATCTCCACCGTCGTCGAAGGGCATCGCCAGTCCCGATCAGGTCGGAGTGCCTCAGTGTAAGAAGCACGGGGAGGGGGGGGCAGACGTACTATCCGGAAGGGAGGATACACCGAATGGTTCCTTAGAAGATGTGGGTTGAGAAGCCACGGGAGGCACTGAAGCCGCCAGACCGATATTTGGAGTGGGGTGGGAAGGAGTGGCGAGTGGCACCGTATTCGCCAAAGCGTAGGGAGAGGTGGCTTTAGCCTGGAGAGGTTGGAGGGTCGCCCGGATGGTCGGGGAGGCCTTGCAGTTAGGAGCCAGAAATGCGTTGAAGTCCGTGCAGGCATGAGCCTGGGGAAAAGAGGCTAGCGCCAAGGAGGGGCCCGTGCAGGCAACGGCCTGTGGGAGAGGAGGGTCCGCGTAGGCGACTGCCTGGGGATCAAGGACCTTATCCATCAAGGGGGCCCAATGGGAAATACGCGGAGAGCGCTGGGGGGAGGCGGAGACGAGAAACGGGGGGCAGTAAGACCCGAGGTAAGGGGGCCTGCGTAAGACCCCAGGAGCACCCGAGAGGAAAGGGATGAGGCGAGGCCCGCGGAGAGGTGGGGGCCCGCAGGCCCAAGAGGCCCTAAAGAAGGCCCACCAGAGGGCTGGTCCACGTACATGCCAGGGGGAATCCACGTGAGCGTAAAAAGTGGGGAAGCTACGCTTGCATGAAGCAAGGGAGAGCAGAGCTATCGTAGAGCGTGGTTCCCGAGCCAGCGTAGAACGGGAGTCCCGAGCTGTCAACGCTCGCAACCCGAGGCGTTAGTTCCTCGAGAGAAATGACGGGTGCGGGGCCCGACGTGAGACAAGACGCGAGTCTCGGCTCCTCGCACCCTACCGGGGGGGAGCCGAGGTCGGGTCCGCCGGGCACGAGAGGCCGAGAAGAGACGGTAGGGACAGGCCGCAGAAAAAAGGGGGAAGACCAGGGCTGATCGGCCGGCGCCTATGCGAGGCGGAAGTGGCCACCTAAGTGGCGCGGCGATCCCTGTCGAAGTAGAGGGGATCATCGAGGGGGCCCACTGGAGCTTCTCGGCGAGCTGGGCGGTGGGCCTGCCGACCAAGGCGAGCTGATGGCTCGTCCAGGTCAGGGAGGGGCGGGGGTGAGGGGTGGGCGGAGGGGGAAAGACGAAAGGAGGGGAGGTGGTCACCTAGGGAAGTTGAGCGGGGGGGTGCCCCGAGCTGTGGGCGTCTGCCTGCCTCTACCGTCAGGGGCGGCCTGACCGACCCGAGCCTCCGCAGGTGGGAGGGCTGCCGCCGCGACTGATGGGTAGTCGGACAGGGCCGAGAAGGAGAAAGGCGACGAGAGAGCTAGGGCGGAGGCCGCAACCCGCTTTGAGTTGTGAGCCACCGCAGGGGTGGTGAGGGAGGCGGATGGGGATGTCGCCCGGCGACGGGGAGCTAGGGCGGCTGGGGGAGAGCGTACGGCTTCGGCGAGCAGATCTACCGTCCACGTGGGCAGGTGTCGAGGGGGGAGACCCGAGAATAGAGGGGAGGGAGGAGCGAGGGGGCCGACGCTGGAGACCGAGGCGGGGGGGGCGTCGTGGCGCACGAGGATGCTGGCTCCTCCGACGACTGTGGGATAAGGAATGTGGGATCCAAGATCTGGAGGGTGAGACGTGTGGGGGAGTTTCTGAAGAAGTCGAACTCCAAGGGCGTCCGAAGGGGGTGGTTCGGACGAGGACGGGAGGTGACGAGGAAGCTACGGGGAGGAAGGGGAGGAGGGGTAGGCGGGTGAGGGGGGCTAGGTCAGCCGGCGTTGGCCGGAGAAGGAGATCCATGGGTGGGGGAACCGAGGGAGGAAGGAGCTCTGGACATGATGATTTTTGCTATATATATATATATATATATATATATATATATATATATATATATATATATATATATATATGTCATTCTAGATATATAATAAGATTTTAGAGTATATTTGGTTATATGAGTAATATATATATATATATATATATATATATATATATAATATATATATATATATATATATATATATATATATATATAGGGAGTTGTATTAATGTTAATATAGAAAAAGAAAAAATAGGAAAACAAATAAGAGCCATTCAGCTCAAGCCCAGCTGAACTCGGGCCCGCATGCCCTACACCAGCCTAAACGAGCTCGAGCTAAAACCTCAGCCCATCCCAGGCATTCCAGAACACAGCTGAACCCGAGTTGTCTCTCGTTTACTGTATAAATATATACACACACGCGTACACGAAGTTGTTGAAACCCTATACATCGAACCTGCGCCACCACCCTTAGCCCAAGTCCGACGCCCCCGACCCTTGGCGGCCACTCGCCGCCAGCGCCGCCGTTGCACGTCGTCGGAGGCACGCGGGAACAGCAGCCAATGACAGCCGCGCGCAGCAAAGACAGAAGCCCCCCAAACTTTGTGGTATGCTTTCTCTGTCAACGCTTGTTCGTTTTTGATTCCGTAAATTTCTATATGAAGCCTATATGAACCACTACAAACCTTTTCAAAAAGAATCTCGTAAAACCCAGTAGATTGCTCGAAAGATCGAAGCAAAGTTGCCCAAAAAATTGTTAGAAAAACAGAGTATTAGGCTATCCAAAACGCAACTTGGAAACCAATTTTTGTACTATATATTACGGTTTTCAGAAAACTAATTAAAGGCAGTTACAGACAACATATAGGACTTCACGACCCTTTTTTGTGGATTTGGAAATCATCGACTACGTGTCGAGAAATCGAATCCCGAAGTTGACCGAAAAACTGTTTTTTGAAAACACGAATTCCTTCGATACGACGTGCGTCCGGCCAATTCGGGCGACGTGGTCGTGAACCAAAAGCATCAAAAGGTGCGTATCGGCTTCGTGGACGTGTGGACTTTGATGGAATTCAAATTGGTTGCGTGTTCGCGACGAATTTGACACATATCCGTCGAAATTCATCGTATCGGCCTCTGTGCAAATTTTCTAATTACTTTGTGTACGTTCGCCAGATCGAGACGAAACTTGCGCCAACAGGACCGTATCATTTTTTCTGGTCCTGTATGCCAAGTTTGGTCCAATTCTGAGACAGTTGATCGGATCGCCGTTTCGCGGGCCCCATGATCCGATTCGGTGTAAAGCGGGTCCAATGACGGACATTGTTTTTGCCCAAAATTACCGTTTTACCCCTGTGTCCAGAATTGGACTTAAGGACAGGCAATCCTAGCTAATTTGACTATTCTAAGAATGTTGGCAATGTCTGTTTCAGCTTTCGGAGACAGTTGTGATGACTTGGACTTTATGGCTTGGCAGTTGACTATATTTTGTTGGATCTGCGTGCAACCTCCAGGCAAGATACCTTGCCTCCCTCTACAGTTTATTTATATGTATATTTCTATTATTATATAGTTTTACTCGTTGATTATTGATATATGATTTGTACATCGTGAATGCTAGTATATATATAGTCCTTGTTTATAGTTAATTTTGTGGTTCATATTGGGTCTGTTCTCCTGTGTATCGTGATTGGGTCGTGTCGTGTCATCACCTGTTCTTGGACTGAGTCACATCGTGTCATAGGATGAATAAGTCATAACGGAACTGATGTACTTTAAATTCTTGAAGCTAACCTGCGAGTCCACACTAGGGGCGAGGGTTAGTAGATATCTGTCTGCACCTGCGAGTCAACACTAGGGGCGAGGGTGATTTCTTGAAGCTAACCTGCGAGTCCACACTAGGGATGAGGGTTAGTAGTTATTGGTCCTCACCTGCGAGTCCACACTAGAGGCGAGGGTGTTTTCCTAAAGCTAACCTGCGAGTCCACACTAGGGGCGAGGGTTAGTAGTTGTTCAAACCTGTGAGTCCACACTAGGGGAGAGGGTTTGAGTATTCGATTGATTATCCATTGACATCGTGACATCGTGTTCTCTTGTTCTCCTCCAGCAGTTCGTTTATGCGTAGTGGTTCTTCCAGTCGTGTATAGTCGTATTTTTGTGTTGATTGGACTTTTCCCATTTATTTCCTGTATTTTCTTTATTGCATGATAAATTGTAAGATAGGCATGTTTTTGTGTATCTTGCTATGTCCTCTGAGGACCTGATGATCTCTTCAGGTTTAGCGATTGCATGGAGTTAGCTAGTACTTCTAGATGGCAGATGTGGTGATACGCTTGCGGGATTCAGGTATCGTTATTGTGTTTATTATCCGCTCATGCTTTCATACCTTATCATGAGATATCCTATTTCTTGACTCAGTTTAGACTCTTGTTATTTTCTTTAGAGTCTTATCGGACATATATGCTAGTGGGCTGTAGACCACGACCCATAGTGTTCATTTATATTTCGTACATTTATTGTGGATTTGAGATATAGATTTACCTTTGTCATGATTTGGCAGTATACCATAGCCTTGACAGCGTATACGTATCCGAGTCGGGCTATAGTCCGTTCGATACGTAGCGGGCTTGCTCACGAGCTCGCATCCGAAAAGCGGGTACGGGTCGTGACAGCGGTGGTTCACCGAGGCGTGACACGCAAAGATGCTAGCAAGGGCCACGTCCGGGGTTCGCACACGCGACGACGGCGCTCGAAGCTGGGCCAGCGTGGCTCACCGAGTCTAGGGTTCCGGCTGACGATGCGGCGGTGGAAAAATCCAGAGACGTCGAAGAGACTCAGGGACGGTAGTAGAGGGTTTAACATGTAGGATGTGGCCGACGGTGGGTTGATGTCGAGATAGTGGCATGGAGTCGGAAGAGGCGAGGATCTGGCCATGGTACATTGGGCACGACGGTTAACTGTTCGGGGAGTGGTGGTCACAGATGGAGGAACGGGACGAGGACTGCGCGATGAAGACCTAGCGACGACTCTAGGTTAGATCGGGGAGGCTTCGGCCGATGGTGACGGACAATGAGGAGGTAGGGTTCAGGAGAGGTTTTGTGTGGTGGTAAAGATGGGGTTGTAGATGGTGTATGGCTGCCACGGTGGTGGCGATTGTGATTTTCGGTGGTGGTAATGGTCTCAAGGGTGGTGGCACGGTGGACTGGTTCATGGTGCTCGCCGGAGCGAAGCACGGCAGAGGCGGTCCGATTGCTGCAGCGGGAAGAGGCAAGACACATCAGAATTAGGGATTAGTGTAAACCCCCTCATTTTAAAGTATTTTTTGTATTTATTTATTTACTTCAAATTTATTAAGGATTATTTTGTGGCTGTTATTATTATTTAAACTACTTAGGAGTATAGATTTGGGTAATTAGATTATTAATTAATGTTGTACAATACATATTTTTATATGACTTATAAATATGAGTAATAGGAACAAGATTTACTTTTATTATTATTTTTGGATTTTATAATTTCTTTGAGTATTTTATGAAAATATACTGGGATTTATGCATTCAATAAATATTATGTAACAAATTTTTTTATTGGTATTTATGAGAATTTATATAAATTATTACGTTAAGTATTGTAGAAAATTTTTATAATTTTTTGGCATTTTTATAATTATTTTTACTTATTTATTAGAGCGTTCAAAAGATATATATATATATATATATATATATATATATATATATATATATATATATATATATATATATATATATATATATATATATAGAGAGAGAGAGAGAGAGAAAGAGATATAATGAGTAAAGAATAAGAAAAAAAAGGAAAAAAGAATCTCAAAAACTCGCGAGATCTCATTTTCTCGCGAGTCCTTATTTCCCAACCTATCCCGCGCGCAGCCCGGTAGGTAACGAAGGCTTGAAGAGAATCCTCATGGATTTAAATCCAGAAAAATCAAATCTCCCAAGGATTTGATTCACTCAAATCTTAAACAAATTCTCCACATACTGGATTGAAACCTAGATTTAAATCCATATAAAATCAAAAGGAAATTGGGATTTAAATTTCGAATATGGACCGATTTTGGTTGTAGATTCCTCCTCAAAACCCTAACCCTACCCATGGCGATGCTGACACTCGCGCGTGCGCGTCAGCCCGATGGCCGCCGGTGCGGTAAGGCCAGCGACAGCAGCGGCAGAAGCCGCACAAGGCCGAGCCGCAGCAGCAGCAATGCTACTACGCACAACAGACCCTCCAGGTACCCGACTTCTCATTCTCAATTCTTCCTCCATTTTTGATGAAATCGTGATCCGTAAATTTTTACGGGTAGCCTAGTTGACCCCTATAAGCCCCTTCAAAGAGATTTTCTATAATTACTCTGTACAGTTTTTAAAAAAATTCCTGAAAGTTCAAGAATTATCTTTGTCAAAACGACAGATTTTTCATTACCCGAAGCCCTGTTTAACATCAAATTTTGACCAGAGGATCGCAAGGTTTAGAAAACTAATTAAACAGAGTTCTAGACAACCTAAAGGGCTACAAAACCCTTCTTATAGATTTAGTTTTCATCTACTGTATAAAGATTAATTCGTCGGTAAAATTTAGGAAAATCAGTTTTCAAAAATAGTAGATTTTAATAAATTTTTACCGATACGGCGTGCGCCCCAACAAAATCGAGCAATGTGGTCGCAACCCATGAGCATCGAAAGACGCGTATGGATGTTTTCAATGTGTAGAATTCGACAAAACTCTATTTCGTTGTGCGTGCACGACGAAATCGAAGTATATCGGTCGAGATACCCCGTATTTTTCTTTTTACAAACTAGCCCCTAACTTCGTGCACGTTCGTCATCTTGAGACGAAACTTGTGCCAACAGGACTGTATCATTTTGTGGTCTTGTATGCAAAGTTTGATCTGATTCTGAGAAAGTCGACCGGAACGCTGTTTTGGCGGGTCTGCGACCCGATCCAACGGACGAAATTGTGCACGGCCCATCGGAATTCAACTTTGAATATACGGTTGGGTTCATATCGTCAAACCGAACCTACATACATATAGTTTGATAACTTTAAAGACCGTAGGTACTGGCACGCTTTTTGATGTAAAGCGGGTTCAACGGCAGACATCGTTTTGGTCCATAATTACGATTTTGCCTCTTTGTCCAGAATTGGACTTTTGGGTAGGCATTTTTAGACATTTCTTTTATACCAAACACGTTGGTAATGTCTATTTCAGCACCCAAAGACAATGCAGGAGTTAACTTTCATAGCTCACTGAGTGGTTGGATATTATTAGTTTTGTTCGCTTCCCTAGCCAATTGGACGATTCTGAACGCAATGGTACTATCCATTTCACCAGCAAAGGACCCCCGACGAGTACGTTTATTGTTTATTTTTAATATTGTTAATTTCTATATCACATTGTTCAGTTATATCATACTTGGTTCTTGACACGCTCGTCACACAATGGCACCTTATATTTCCTGTACATGTCATGCTTTTATTTCTTGTATATAAGGTCGGGGCGGAAAAGTATTAAATAGATATGTGAGCAGACCTTAGGCCATGTTTTATTTTCTGCATAGTAGACCTTCATAAATAATGTAGACCTTGTTAAATAAAGTAGACCTTGATAATTAACTTAGACCTTGTGGTGTAACATGTCCCAGACCGATCATATATCGAAAGAGTATTTCAAAACACATTGATAGTTATATTCTCCTGTTCTACTCGTTACATGCTGTCATATATTTTTCTGCCTGGTATTTTTATATTCTTGTTATTTTTCTGGATATTCTCATCATGTATTTTATGACTAACCATTGGCTTATAGTCATTAACATATACTTGAATCTGCATTCAACAATTTGTACTCATTCCATTCCTGACTGAAAACTAATATTTTTCAGATAGTCGTCTGCTACGCTATGTTTGGACCAGTAGGGAGACGTGGATATATGCTTGAAGGCAAAAACCTAGAGACTATTTAGATAGTTGAGTATTTATTCAGTTATCCTTTTATAATTTGTGAGACATTGTACCTTGTATTCAAATGTAAATCTTTGAATATTCTAATTTAATTTAGTTGTTGTGAATGAGCAAAGAAAGTTATTATTTTATGTGATTTTGAGCATCGTGGCTAGACAGCGTTCTACTGCCGATACTGCGACATCGGCTGGCTTGGACACTTTACATTCAAAAAGCGGGTACGGGTCATGACAAGTTTTTATGGTAGCTCATGCAGGTCATTCTTCGCAAATTGTGCGAACTTGTGGTAGTACTTAAGTTAGTCATACTACTGCAAGCCTGCGACTAGAAAGTGCTCATTCATAATTAGGATTGATTTGATTTGATTTTAGGACAATGACTAGGACTAGGAAGCCCTTATTTAATTTGATTGTTGGGTAATTAAGGTTGCTACATAGGCCGTGTGACTTAGGTAGGTATTTATCGAATCCTAAACCCTATTAGATAACTTGAGGAATATTCATAAAATGATTTGCTATTGTGTTTTGATATGTCAAAGGTAGGTAGACTATTCGCTTGATAAACTAGGACTTTCCAGGATTCAATTCCTATCTTGATCGTTGTGCAATTTTTCTCCCTCCTAACCATCATCATCATATCATTTCATATTACTTAGTTATTTCTCTTTCGGCATAAGAAATTATTTTTCTGATTCAATTACCATATATTAAAAAATTTCGATCGTTTGGTTTTCAAAAGTGATACCTCATCAATTGTTCTATCTTCAAAATTGATACTTTTCTTCAAGAACAGATACTTATATTTTCTATCATAATCAACTTATTGAAATTCTAGAATCTCGTTTGAAATTTTACGGATATAGTTGAATAGTTTTCGAAGACTCTTAATGGCAAGACAGCAGTGCACTGCCGCCATTTATTTTAATTATGGAGACTACGGGTTCACTACAGCCGGTAGCGCACTGGCGATGCACGACCCCTAAAGTTGAAATTATTTCAAGCAAACGTAGGTTATCAAATATTGTTAAAACTATGTCTTAGTTGTCCTCTTTTGATCATAGTTATCTTTATGTCAATATTGGATAGAGTTAATAAAATATCCGATAATTATATCATATTTGAGTCAAGGAACCAAGGGTTTACTATAGCCAGGTATAGCATAAGTTCTCGGTAAAATAACTTCAGACATGATTACAGTTTTTGGATATTATAGAGGTTATAAAAATGGCCTGTATGTTCCATTGATTCAAAGCCAAATATTAGGAGAAATTTTATAAGTTGGGTAGTATGCCTCCCAACCTAGCATCTCGTTGTCCTTATGACCTATTAACGGGGTATTTGAATGATACTAATAGATTTTCCTAGAATATAGAGTTTATATGTCCCTAATCCATTGGTCAACCAAGGCCTTAGATCAAAAGACAGTAGGATGACTTTATAAGCACGAACACCGGATAAGGCTTAGATTCTTAAGGAACTTAAACTACTTGTGCCTTCTTTCAATCATAAATATTGCGTACTTATATTTTTTGACTATCTTGACTGATGCTGCTATTATAGCCTAGTTTTGCAAGCTTACTCTTTTATCGAGCTTGATTCAAGACATATGCTTATTAGGGACGCCTACTAACATATTGTCTAATTAGAATCGTTGTATTATGGTCTGATCAACCTTAGTGCACTTGGTTCGCTCTTCGTATGATTAACCTACGTGGATTGAGATATAGGTGTCTCTAGGATCTCATCCACAACTGCTTTGACAACTCCTTTTGAATTATTCAATCGCCCTTGGAACCTCGTATTCACATTCGATCCCCTCTCCTTTGAACTTTTTATTGCTTTTCGCCTTTACTTATTTCGGAAAAACAAATGCTTGTATTTGAGGAAAGATATACCCAGAATGTCCCCCTCAGTTTGCCATACCACTTATGACCATGAAGTTATATATACACAATCATTTTCTATATATCTGAAATCAGAGAAACGATCTTCAGGCTTGATTCGTATCTACCACATCACATCATCCATTATGTTGTGTGGTATTCTTTTATAACCAAGAGTCGAGGTACAATATCACGACCTTAAAATTTTCTAACCTCATAAATCCTAAAACTATATCTTAGTTTCTGGAGTGATAAGTCCTTCTAAATTTTATGATTTACTAGGATCATTGATTGATTAGGATAAGTTGGTTCCCACTAGGAGGATAAATTATTGCCCCATGAACACCCACTTTCTATTTAGATCTTTTGGTGCCCCTTACCGTGACATTGATATTCAGAGCGTAATACTAGCGGTTACCTCCCAACAAATTTTATATGCAAGCCCTATACAAGTCCACCTTTATTTAGGCATAGAATGTCCTACTCAAATACATCCCCTTGTACTCTATTTTTATAATATGACTTTCAGGTCAAAAAGGCTAAACTATAACCCTTGCCATATACCGATATACTTCCCGACTACAATTAGAGACTTAACCTCGACTCAAACCTTTCGGCCCAATATATGGTCATGAACTACTCGAAGCCCACTACACACATGCCACTAGTGTGCCACTCAATTGAGTCCTTTTGTGCTACGTAAACACAAAAGTCACAGAAGGCGTATCTTTGGTTTTAAGGAACCTAGTTAACCAATCCGATTGGCAAATAGCCCAACCACTTGAGTATTTAACCTATTCTAGGTTACCCTAACATAATAGCAATTGTTCGAATTAATTGTATGGGATCTGGTCCATCCAATATAGATTAAAATCCAAGATTCATTTAACCAAAGATTGATGTCCAATTAGGGAACCCATTAAAACCCCGTTAAACCCATCCATGCATATCGTCATATTTGGACTATAAAACCAAACGTTATGAAATAGGTCCATACACCTATTATGTAGTCTCCATCTTATGGTCCACTAATCCTCCTTCCAGAAATCCCTTAATCGTATCCCTTTGTAGCATAAGTTATGTGATGAATGGAATGATGTCGTACCAACTTGTTTCTGGTTATGCTTGACCAAGACCTCTCCTACTGCTTTGATGAATAAAGGTCAATATATGGGCAATATTAAATAAACAGTACATTGGCTTCCTATAGAGTCCGTGACTACGATCAGAAGTACCCTATATCCTCATACATCTCCTTGAAATATGATCTTCTTAGAACTTCTACTATCGTGCTTTCCACGATTGACCAATTTCTATGAGTGGGGTAGAACCTTGAACTTATTGTAGTCTATCTCTTAGAATGTGATGCCATTCGTAACTATCCTTCCATCTGGTTGAAAGTCGCGACACAATCTTCGTATTGCATTTTGTATCCCTTTACTCGTGCGTTTAGATAATGAGATAAAAGAGTGCAACCTTAATTCTTCAAATCCATTCTATCATAAGATCATTTTCTTTTGCTTAAATCGAGAATGAAATTTTTGAGGTGTATAGATTCCAAGACTCTCTAAGAACGTAATGCTTCTTGAATTAGCAAATGACTGGGATGATTGGTTCCAATTGAACTAATAAAATAGTGGTTCATAACGTCCACTTCTATCTGTATCATTTGATACCCTCGACAGTGACTTTGATAGGGAGCACAACACTAGCATTTTACTTCCAACAAATTTTACACTTACGAACTAGACCAGTCAGCTACACACATGACATAACTGTCCCACACAAATACACTTTCCTGTGCTCCATTTCAATTACACCACATGTATGACACAATTTACCTTAGAATAAACCATAGATGCCCATTTTTGTACCAGTTGATTCCAACCATGCTATATCAAACCATTCCCTTTAACAAACTAAATAAACATGATCCATGCAAAACACATCACACCTATGACATATGATTTCCACTCAAGCAAGAACATGCCTCTTACACGACACCAAACACCAACCCGCACACACTAGTCATTATGATCTAACAATTCCAAACACTTACCTAATCATATACTATAGTAAGGTTTCTGCCCTCACATAGATTCTCACCTCTTGGCCCATGAACTCTCCTTCCCTAATTTCTTCCATATCATCTCTTAGTACCTATGTTAGACGAAGACTAAAATTCCTTTGAACCAACAGGTTCTAGTTATATTTGAATAAGAAATTCCTCCCCTCATGCTGAAGGCATGACCGATAGAAATGATGTTAGATTTTAATAATCCTCCTTTGGCAATTAATGGCCAAGAACGCTAAGGCAAATCATAAGCTTCCTTAGGATCCGGGACTAAGGTCAAAAATGCCTAATATTCTCATATCCTTAGAATTTGACTTTACTCGAAGTCTTGTAACGACGATTCCCACGGTTAGCCAACTTCTATAAGTTGGGTTGGGCTTTGAACCAAGAATACCTATCTTGTAGAATATGATGTCAATTTGGACTCATGTGATAACCACATTCCCGTCATTTCGGAAACCAAGTTACGAATTGACGTACATGCCCCTTGTATTAAAACTCGTTATTTTTATACATTAAGATTATTTTTAATTTCAAGGACGATATTTTTATAAGTTGGGTAGGATGTAAACCCTCTCATATAAAGTATTTTTTGTATTTATTTATTTACTTCAAATTTATTAAGGATTATTTTGTGGTTGTTATTATTATTTAAACTACTTAAGAGTATAGATATGGGTAATTAGATTATTAATTAATGTTGAACAATAGATATTTTTATATGACTTATAAATATGAGTAACAAGAACAAGATTTACTTTTATTATTATTTTTGGATTTTATAATTTATTAGAGTATTTTATGAAAATATATTAGGATTTATGCATTCAATAAATATTATGTAACAAAATTTTCGTTTATTGGTATTTATGAGAATTTATATAAATTATTACGTAAAGTATTGTAGAAATTTTTTTAAATTTTTTAGCATTTTTATAATTATTTTTACTTATATATTAGAGGGTTTAAAAGATAGATATATATATTTTTTATTAGAGGGTTTAAAATATGTATGTATATATATATATATATATATATATATATATATATATATATATATATAGAGAGAGAGAGAGAGGAGTAAAGAATAAGAAAAAAAAAATATATATATATATATATATAGAGAGAGAGAGAGAGGAGTAAAGAATAAGAAGAAAAGAAAAGGAAAAGAGAATCTCAATAACTCGCGAGATCTCATTTTCTCGCGAGTCTTCATTTCCCAACCTATCCCGCGCGCAGCCCTGTAGGTAACGAAGTCTTGAAGAGAATCCTCATGGATTTAAATCCAAAAAAATTCGAATCTCCCAAGGATTTGATTCACTCAAATGTTAAACAAATTCTCAAGATACTGGATTGAAACCTAGATTTAAATCCATATAAAATCAAAAGGATTGGGATTTAAACTTTGAATAGGGACCGATTTCGGTTGTATATTCCTCCTCAAAACCCTAACTCTACCCATGGCGACGCAGACATGCGCGCGTGCGCGCCGGCACGGTGGGCACCGGTGCGATAAGGCCGACGATAGCAATGGCAGAAGTCGCGCAAGGCTGAGTCGCAGCAACAGCAATGCAGCAACGCACAACAGACCCCCAGGTACCCGACTTCTAACTCATAATTCTTCCTCCATGTTTGATAAAATTACGATCCGTAAATTTTTACGGGTAGCCTAGTTGACCCCCTATAAGCCCCTTTAAAGAAATTTTCTGTAATTGCTCTGTACAATTTTTAAAAAATTCCTAAAAGTTCAGGAATTATCACTGTCAAAACGACAGTTTTTCATTACCCGAAGCCCTCTTTAACATCAAATTTCGACCATAGGATCGCATGGTTTAGAAAAATAATTAAATAGAGTTCAAGATAACCTAAAGGGCTACAAAATCCTTCTTATAGATTTAGTTTTCATCTACTGCACAAAGATTAATTTGTCGGTAATGTTTAGGAAAATTGATTTCCTAAAACAGTATATTTTAATAAATTTCTATGGATACGACGTGCGTTCCGACAAACAAGGCGACGTGGTCGCAACCCATGTATATCGAAAGACGCATATGGATGTTGTCGACGTGTGAGATTCGATGGAACTCGATGTCGTTGTCCGTGCACAATAAAATCGAAGCATATCGGTCAAAATACCCCGTATCGACCCTTTTGCAAACTAGCCCCTAACTTCGTGCACATTCGTCAACTCGAGACAAAACTTGTGCCAACAGGATCGTATCATTTTTTTGAGAAGGTAGACCGGAACACTATTTTGGCATGTCCGTGACTCGATCCAACGAACGAAATTGTGCACGGCCCATCGGAATTTAACTTTGGACATACGGTTGGGTTCATATCGTCAAATCGGACTTGTAGACATACAATTTGATGACTTTAGAGACCGTAGGTACTGGCACACTTTTTGGTGCAAAGTGGGTCCAACGATGGATATCCTTTTGGCCCGAAATTATAATTTTGCCCCTGCGTTCAGAATTGAACTTTTTGGTAGACATTTTTAGATATTTTTTTATACCAAACACGTTGGTAATGTCTATTTTAGCATCCGGAGACAACTGCAGGAGTTGACTTTCGTGGCTCACTGAGTGGTTGGATATTGTTAGTTTTGCATGCTACCCTAGCCAATTGGACGGTTCTGAATGCAATGGTACTATCTATTTCACCAGCAAAGGATCCCAGGTGAGTACATTTATTGTTTGTTTTCAATATTTTTAATTCCTATATCACATTGTTCAGTTATATCATACTTGGTTCTTGACACGCTCGTCACAAGATGGCACCTCATATTTCTTGTACATGTCATGCTTTCCTTTCTTGTATATGAGATCGGGACGGAGAAATACTAAATAGATATGTGATCAGATCTTAGACCATGTTTTTTTTCTGCACAATAGACCTTGATAAATAATGTAGACCTTGTTAAATAAAGTAGACCTTAATAATTAACTTAGACCTTGTGGTGTAACTGCCCCAGACCGATCACATATTGAAAGAGTACTTCAAAACACATAGATAGTTATATTCTCATGTTCTACTCGTTACATGCTGTCATATATTCTCCTGCCAGGTATTCTTCATGTTCTTGTTACTTTGTTTTGGATATTCTCATAATGTATTTTATGATTATCCATTGGCTTATAGTCGTTAACATATACTTGAAACTGCATTCAATAATTTGTACTCATTCCATTCCTGACTGGAAACCAATACTTTTCAGATAGTCACCTACTATGCTATGCTTGGACCAGTGGAGAGACATGGGTATATGCTTGAAGGCCAAAACCTAGAGACTAGTTAGATAGTTGAGTACTTATTCAGTTGTCTTTTTATAATTTGTGAGACATTGTACCTTGTATTTAAATATAAATCTTTCAATATTGTAATTTAATTTAGTTGTTGTGAATGAGCAAAGAAAGTTATTATTTTATGTGATTTTGAGCATCGTGGCTAGACATCGTTCTACCGCCGACACTGAGGTGTAGGCTGGCTTGGACATGCATTCGTATCTGAAAAACGGGTGCGGGTCGTGACAATTATTGTTAGGGTTAGGATTTTAGGGAATTGGGAATTAGGGTTAGGGTTAGGATTTGGGGATTGGTGTCGTGTCCTACGTGACACAAGATTTGGGGAGCGTGTCCGGTGTGTCGGACACAGGGATGGGTGAATGTAGCTATAATAGAAAATAGAGAAGATAATGGTATGACATGGACACGGATACAGACACGATGCACAACACGCTGAGATATTTATAGTGTTGATGGAATTTGTGAGAATGACAGATGGAAGCCTCCCTTTATATTGGGTGAGGTGGTTCCTAAATAAGGATTGAGAATCCAAAATTGATCGAATCTATTTTATAATTTAAATCAAATACTATTTAATACTAGATTGAAAATCTAAATCAATAATGGATCACAATAAGAAAATATTTAATACTATCAAATAATTTAAAAATATATTTCCATAAATACCAAATCTTATTTAAATAATATATTTTTTTGGTCAAGAAGACAAAATTGAATTTGATTTCTAAAATTCGATTACAATAATGATTCAAAACTAATATTTTATATTATCAATTAACTTAAATAATATTATCATAAATCCAAATCTGAATTTTAAAAATATATATATAATTTGGAAAAACCTTATTCTTTTTGTTAATCGAAATTATTCAAATAAAATATAATTTTGCTAACAAAATATTTAAAAATTAAATAAAATAAATAAAATTTTAAAATTTTGAAAATAGGGGTTACAAATCTACCCATCTTAAAAAGATCTAATCACTGGAAGGATGGAAGAAATCAAGGTTAGGGTTTTTAATCCTAGAAAATTATGAAGAATAGGAATAAGAATAGAAGATAGTGAGAGGAGCTTGACCCACCTAATATCCCATCAATGCCTTAACCTATTTTCTTCGGTCAATCTCTAAAATTCTATCAATCGATATCCTCAAAAAATATATAAAATAAATCCTCAATTTCAATTTAAATCAATAATTCAATACTCAAAGTTTCAAATTTATATCATAAAAATTCATCCTTCATAATCTCGTCAATATTTGAAATTCAATGTCTTATCATAATTTTTTCGAAAATCATCCTCTTTCAAAAATTTCAACCTTAGCAACAAATTCATATCAATCAACAAAATTTTAAATTATAATCATTAATTATCCTCGAAAAATAATTTACTAATCGAGAAGTCTACCCACCTTTGATCGTAACACCATATCAAAACAAATTTAAACCCTAATACTTACAAATATAAAAATTCCTCTAATTGATCTACCTCAAAATTCAACATATATGTCTATCTTAACCACATAGCCTATGTAGCAATCTTAATGTCACTTCCCGTTCCCAGAATACGTATTTTTAGATATATATACTGCTTTAATATATTTATTTAATAACTATCATGTATTGTTCTGTATTTAAATCCCTTTAATTTCATGTTAATTTTATTTCTGCATTTTATTTCCTGCTTTTATACTCTGCTTTAGCTATACTTTGGGTTCGGCTTGGATTGCTTTAGTTAAGTTGGTTCATCATGAACCGAAACAAACCCCCATCTACCACCACCCTTCCATTTAAAGCCCACCCCTTTCTCTCTCTTCATTACTTCAACATTAATCTTTTTCTTCCTCATAACTCCTCCCCCACCTACCAGCCGCCAAGGCAAGTGCCAAACTTGCTTCTTGATGGATCACCATCATTATTGTTCTATCATCTTCTTTACTTGATTTTAAGCCTCTTTAGTACTTAACATTTTCAATTTCCATGGTTCATTTCTTGTAGATCTAAGTTTTGTAGCATTTTCAGATTCCTTAGGTTTTGATCTAGTAAACTTTGTTATCTTTAAGTTTTGATGGTTCCATGTTGTAGAGAATTTCGTTCTACCCAATTTTGACCTATGGAAGTCCAGATTTGGACTTGGAATGAAGGATTTATGGAGCTTAGAAACATGGCTTCCTATGGTTCTTCTTCTCGAGAAAGTGAAGAAGAGCAGTGCTTGACCGCATGAGGTTTCATGCGGCAAGTCTTCTTTGACCGCATGAGCTCAGTTAGCCGTATGAGCTTAGTTACCCGCATGGACTTAGCTAGCCGCATGGGCTTAGTCAGCCGCATGAGACTTATCTGTCGCATATGCGTTTAGTCCCGCTTGCCGCATGAGGGTCATTCTCGCAGCCGCATGTGGACTATCTTAGCCGCATCACTGCATACTATCTTAGCCGCATCACTGCATATCATCTTAGCCGCATAGGATTTCCTTCTTGCCGCAGCTTAGCATTATGGGACTTTTACAAATCTAGCCGCATGGCGCTGCATGACTTTCAGTCGCATGACGCCGAGCATTCTCAGCCGCATGGCGTTGATCATTCCCAGCCGCATGGCGCTGATTCTTCTCAGCCGTATGGAGCTGCATGACTTATCTGCCGCATAAAGCTTTACTAAGTTGGCCGTATGAGACTATTCTGTTCCGGCCGCATGGAATCATCCTTGCCTAGCCGCATGAAACCCATTCATCCACAGCCGCATGAAACCCATTCATCCGCGGCCGCATGAAACCCAAGTTTCGCGAGCCGCATGACTCTGACCCCAATGTCTTTTCGCCTGATCCTTGCTCCAAATTGACATTGATTAACATTGATCGACATTTATTAGCATTAATTATTAACATGATATTAATTGTTGCCTTGGCATTGGTTTAACATTAGTTGACATTGATTGACAGGGATTGTCATCTTAATTTAATAATTGATCATGCGTTCCTAGTTGGAACTAAGAGACTGGCTAGTCGTCTTATTAAATTGAATAAATGAGACACGTTCATATTAACTATGAACTATTACAAATCGATTGGCTGATCCCGAATATTGGCATACAGACACATGCAGGCTTCAATTTATTTATTTATTTATTTTCCACAAACAGCAGCATGTGCACTTTATGGTCAAGGCATGATTATTCCGTGGTTAGTTTTGATTGTTGCATTACGCTATGTAAGACCTACAACCTAACCGTACGGGTATCGTTGTAGAGTTGTGCATATCGTACCCCGTACACAAGTACTCATTCTGAATGACCATGATCCACGGCATGGGATTTCACTCAACATAGAGACTATTAAGTTAAATAAAATAATGATTGCATGGAGAGAATGGATTTCCAAGTTCTTACATGGCAGCCCTCTTGGGACTAGTAGTGCCCGACAGGCCGGCTGGTCCCCACCGATACTGCAAATTTGCCACACGGACAGGGAGCGGTATCTGGTTTTATTATTTATTGTATATTGTATATTGATGACGGGCATCCCGCTGGGACTCGTCTAATTCATGATTGGCACAATTGATTGACTGGGTAAACTAGCCTTGCTTGCACATAGTAAGAACTGAGGAATCCCTATTGCATAATTCTAGGATAACTTGGAACTCACAGTAGCAAGCGGTAGTAGTTGCATGGCCGTTTAAATTGATTTATTTGTGTACTGTCTCTACTCTGATGACTAACTAAGATGATCAGAATATCAGGACATGACGGGTCAACTTCTGTCCTTGTTTGGTTGGGAGGTTGGTTCGAAGTGTCGTGATGTGATGTGAATCCCAGTAGCCAGCAGAGATCTATTTACCATATTTCCTATTACTGGTTTTATTCCTCATATCGTGCTTCCTTGCGGTACTTGCTATTAGAGGTTTAACCTCTCTGGTTTTGCATGGCCAGATTTAGAGCCGGTTCCCGAGGATCCAACTTACTTCTACCTCCAAGATGGTCAACACTAGAGGGATGATCGCAGGAGGACTCGAGTGGGTTTCTTACTTCCCCGCTCGTTTTGTTATTTACTTAAAACTTTGACCGTTTGGCACCGACATGTTAGTCGGATTGTCTTGTACTTACTTTTACATGATTGTAACTAAAGTCAGGCTGCAGCTGATAAACAATTATGTATATTTTACTACATCATCTGGCTATGTTTTGTAAAGCCAGATATCAAGAACATTTTGATTAAGCGTTTGGGACGCCTTACTACTTCATCTTACATGTTCTCTATTTCTGTTTCTTGTTCGAATGATTGAGACAATAGATGTGAAGTGACCATAGGGAGACTTTTATGTAGTATGCACCCCCTCGTCTTGTAGACAGCATTGATCGTATTATACGGTATTCATCTACCCGTAATACGTAGCTGGCTGAGTCATTCCCCCGCTCTCCAGTATTCTGGTTCTGGGGCGTGACAAGGTTTTAGTGGTGGCCCATGCAGGTCTGATTCAGACTTGTGGGGTATTTTGATTTATAGGATGTCTCAATCACACATGTTCCCCCTTGATCTCGCGATTCATTGTTCTCAATTCTAGCTTGACATTCCAGTATCCTTTGACTTCATTGATCTTTTCTGTCCGGTCATTTGATTGTTCTCTTGTCCCTTTACTTAGGTGCACCTCGTCCGCATCTGTCAGAACTGGGCAACAACAACAAGGGCAGCATGGACAACCTGACCATGTTAGTCAGCAACAAGGGCCAGTACTACCCCAAGAGACTATTCAAGGAGAAGTGATAGTGGAACCAGCAGTTGGACCGCAGTATCCGAAGGTTCCTACACCACCCATAGTTCCGCCTACCCCTGTAGAAGTGGACACCCCGGCCCTTCTGGAGATCATGAGAGGAATGATGGCTACTCAACAACACCAGATGTTAGCCCAGCAGCGTATGCACGCTCAGTTACAAGAGCAGAACGTACTACTCAACCAAGGGTTGTCGACGGCATTGGAAAGAGGGGCGAGGCCAGATTCAGGAGCATCAACCAGGTTTTGCAAGTACAACCCCCGCCGTTTCGAAGGCACAGAAGATGCCATTTCAGCAGATGCATAGCTTAAGGATATTGAGGCTATTCTGACAGCAGCTAAGGTGCCGGTAGAAGAACATGTGGATCAGGTGAAGTTGTTACTTCAGGATCTCGCACGAGATTGGTGGGAATCAGAGGAAGTAGGTATCAGACGTCCCGTTGCTTGGGACGATTTCACAGCAAGATTCAAGACGAAGTACTCTGGAGTTGTGGCGCAGTTCGAGCTGCAACAGACGTTTATCAACCTCAAGCAGGCCGGCAAGACGGTAGATGCTTATGCAGCGGAGTTCTGCAGATTTAGTAGGTTTGCCCCAGAGATGGTAGCGACGGAGCGCCAGCAGGCGATGAGGTTCCAGCAAGGGTTTCATCTTGAGCTCTTGCAATTGATAGAGGGGCACAATTACCAGACTTTCGATGAAGTGTTTACGGCAACTCGAAGGCATGAGATCACCATTCAGAGGATCACGGCAAGGACTGGGGGTCAAAAGAGATCCCACAGTCGGATTGAAGGAGGAGGGGGAGTAGCATCCCGGGCAACAGCACCATCCCCTGGCATTCGCATCAATGATGTGGCGATACGAGGGCCAGCACCACCACCCAGAAAGCAGCAGCAACAACCAAGAAAGAACCAGCAACCCCCAGCGGGCTGCACTTATTGTGGAAAGATAGGGCACACTAGAGATGTGTGTCGGGCATTGAACGGACTGTGTTTGATACGTGGAAATCCAGATCATCGGGTTACCATATGTCCTATGAATTCGAGGTCAGGAGGACCAGTGCAGCAGTTTTCTGCTCTGCCAGCACCAGGGGTAGGACAGTATCGAGGGCCAGCGGTAGCAGTGAGACCGTTGGCACAGCGCCCGTTAATGCCGCAGGCTCAGATGTTTCGGCATCAGGGACCGCCGATGCAGCAACACCAGCATAGACCACCCCAGCATCTTCAAGAAAGGGGCCAGCAGCAGTACCAGGCTAGGCCACAGTATGGGAACCAGCAAAGAGGTCGAGGGCAGGCATTCACTCTGTCTTTGGAAGAGGCATTAGCATCGGGAGATGTTGTGGCAGGTAACATTTTCGTCGCCTCATATCCCGCAGTAGCATTGTTCGATTCGGGAGCATCACACTCATTTGTATCTGCACAATTTGTGACACGGCTAGGAATGGAGTTCGAGGCATTGCTAGGGAAGCTGAATATACTCACTGGCAATGGGCTCGTAGGAGTTAGTAGAGTCATTCTAGCATGTAGTATTGTAGTTTGCGGGCATTCCTTACCCGCCCAGTTGATAGAATTTTCTGTTGGAAATTTCGACGTTATCTTAGACATGGATTGGCTGAAAGACAGTCATGCGACAATAGATTGTCGTAGAGGAAGTGTATCTTTTGACATTCCAGGCATGAAGAGATTCACCTTAGTCAGATCAGAGGCAACTCAACAAGAGCAGGGAGTAGTAACGGCAATGGAAGAAGTTCAGGTTCCGAAGGTAGTTGAAGAATTTTTAGACGTATTTCTCGAAGAACTTCCTGGTCTGCCACCAGTTAGAGATATTGAGTTCAGTATAGAATTGGCACCTGGAACTAAACCGATATCAGATCGGGTTTACAGAATGGCAGATTCGGAGCAGGTCAAGGTGTATCAGCACATAGAGGAATTGAAGGAGAAGAAGTTTATCCAAGCTAGCATATCGCCATGGACAGCACCAGTAGTACTTGTGGGGAAGAAGGATGGATCATCCAGATTGTGCATTGACTACAGGAAGCTTAACGCGGCAACAGTAAAGAACAAGTACCCACTACCATGGATCGACGATTTGTTTGATCAGTTGAGCAGGGCTAGAGTTTTCTCCAAGATAGATCTTCGGTCAGGTTATCATCAAGTGAGGGTTCGGAAGGAGGATATTCCCAAGACAGCATTCAGGTCGAAGTATGGGCATTATGAATTCTTGGTAATGTCGTTTGGTTTGACCAATGCTCCAGCAATATTTATGGATTTGATGAATCGCATCTTTATGCCGTACTTAGATCAATTTGTCGTTGTGTTTTTTGACGACATTCTTGTATACTCTACTAGTAAAGAGGAGCATGAAGACCACCTCAGGAAAGTGTTGTAGGTTTTGAGAGAGAACCAGTTGTATGCCAAGCTCAGCAAGTACGAGTTCTGGACGGATCATATTTCATTTTTGGGTCATATCATATCAGGAGCTGGAGTAGCAGTGGATCCCAAGAAGGTAGAAGCAGTAGAGAGTTGGCCAGTACCCAAGACCATAGCTGATGTACAAAGTTTCTTGGGATTGGCAGGATATTACAGAAGGTTTGTATCAGATTTTGTAAGACTTTCAGCCCCCATGACCCGCTTGACACGGAAGGATGTGCCATTCGTCTGGTCGACAGAATGTCAGACATCATTTGAGAATCTGAAGCAGAAGTTGATATCAGCGCCTATTCTTACATTGCCAGTTAGACCCGGAGGTTTTACAGTATATTGCGATGCGTCAGGTAAAGGACTTGGGTGCGTCCTCATGCAGCACGGAAAGGTGATAGCATATGCATCTAGGCAGCTTCGAGACCACGAGAAGAATTACCCAACTCATGATTTGGAGTTGGCGGCAGTAGTGTTTGCTTTGAAGCTATGGAGGCATTACTTATATGGTGATCGAGTGGACATGTACACAGACCATAAAAGTTTGAAGTACATCTTAACTCAGAAGGAGCTGAATATGAGGCAGAGAAGATGGTTAGAACTGATCAAGGATTACGACGTTGTGCTTCAGTATCATCAAGGCAAGGCTAATGTGGTACCAGACGCTCTCAGCAGAAGTGGCGGCGCATTTATGTTGACAACACAGAAGCACATTTTAGAGGACCTTCAGGAGATGGGCATAGAAGTTATACTTCCTAGTGATGTAGGAATTTTGGTAAGTCTACAAGTCCAATCTGACTTGGTAGATAGGATCAAGGTAGCTCAGGCACAGGACCCAAGGACCCAGAAGCTTAGGGCAGAGTGTGAGTCAGGGCTCAGGAAGGAGATACAAATTCACGAAGACGGTACACTTAGGTTTGGATCACGTCTATGTGTACCTAGTGGAGATATCAGACAGGAAGTTATGGCAGAAGCTCACAGTTCCCAGTATTCTATACATCCTGGAGGGACCAAGATGTACCAGGATATCAAGCAACACTTCTGGTGGAATGGAATGAAGAGGGAGATAGCTAGATTTGTTTCTCGTTGCTTGATATGTCAGCAAGTGAAGGCAGAACAGCAGAGGCCAGCTGGATTATTGCAACCGCTTCCTATTCCGGAATGGAAGTAGGAGCACATCACAATGGACTTTGTGATCGGTTTACCGAGATCGCCAAGTGGTAAAGATGCTATTTGGGTGATAGTGGATCGGCTTACAAAGGTAGCACATTTTCTTCCTTTCAGAGTAGGGCAATCTACAGAAAAGTTGGCAGAGTTGTATATGCAACAGATAGTCAGGCAGCATGGAGTCCCTGTCAGTATTGTGTCAGACAGAGATACCTGTTTTACATCACATTTCTGGAAAAGCTTGCATCATAGTCTAGGCACCAAGTTAAAATTTAGCACGGCTTACCATCCACAGACGGACGGGCAATCAGAAAGGATAATTCAGACTTTGGAAGATATGTTGCGAGCTTGCACCCTAGATTTTGGAGGGTCTTGGGAGAGCCACTTACACTTAGTCGAATTCTCATATAACAACAGTTATCAAGCCAGTATCCAGATGGTGCCATTTGAGGCACTATATGGTAAGAAGTGTAGGTCGCCACTAGCATGGGATGATATCGGGGAGAGGAAGATGCTAGGCCCAGAAATGATTGTCCAGACCGTTGAAGTGATTAAGGGAATTAGAGAGCGACTTCGAGTTGTGCAGGATCGGTATCGTCATTGGGCGGACCAGCATCGTAGGTCGCTAGAGTTTTCTGTTGGGGACCACGTGTTCCTACGGATCTCACCTACCCGTGGGGTCATTAGATTTGGCGTTCACGGGAAGTTGAGTCCGCGATACGTAGGACCATTCGTTATCCTTGATAGGGTAGGCGATGTTGCTTATCGTTTATCACTTCCACCTTCGTTATGAGAGGTACATGACGTGTTTCATGTATCTCAATTGCGAAAGTATGTATCGGACCCAAGCCATATCCTCGATCATTTCGAACTGGTTGTTGGTACCAACTTGTCTTACGAGGAGCAGCCTGTGTCCATTTTGGACCGAAGAGAGAAGATACTCAAGAATCGAACAATTAGCCTTGTCCGAGTTGCTTGGGTTCATCACTCATTAGGAGAGTCAACGTAGAAACGTGAGGATGATATCCGATCACGGTATCCACATCTGTTTGACTCACAAGGTATATTTCTTCCCGTGTACCTTGATTGTCTTGACCCCCTCATGCTTGTCACTCTATGGATAGGACTACGTGATATCGTAGATTGTTAATATAGATATGTTATCTGCTAGTTAACATTAAAGAATGATTGCTTGCTCAAGTTTCTTGTACCTAGATTAGTTTAGTTTTGATATTCCTATCCTGCTTGGATTTGAAATTCCGAGGACAGAATTTTTCTAAGGAGGATAGAGATGTCACTTTTCATTCCCAGAATACGTATTTTTAGATATATATACTGCTTTAGTATATTTATTTAATAACTATCATGTATTGTTCTGTATTTAAATCCCTTTAATTTCATGTTAATTTTATTTCTGCATTTTATTTCCTGATTTTATACTCTGCTTTAGCTATACTTTGGGTTCGGCTTGGATTGGTTTAGTTAAGTTGGTACCCCCACCTACCACCACCCCTTCCATTTAAAGCCCACCCCTTTCTCTCTCTTTATTACTTCACCATTAATCTTTTTCTTTCTCATAACTCCTCACCCACCTACCAGGCGCCAAGGCAAGTGCCAAACTTGTTTCTTGATGGATCACCATCATTATTGTTCCATCATCTTCCTTACTTGATTTTGAGCCTCTTTAGTACTTAACATTTTCAATTTCCATGGTTCATTTCTTGTAGATCTAAGTTTTGTAGTATTTTCAGATTCCTTAAGTTTTGATCTAGTAAACTTTGTTATCTTTAAGTTTTGATGGTTCCATGTTGTAGAAAATTTTGTTCTACCCAATTTTGACCTATGGAAGTCCAGATTTGGACTTGGAATGAAGGATTTATGGAGCTTAGAAACATGGCTTCCCATGGTTCTTCTTTTCGAGAAAGTGGAGAAGAAGAGCAGTGCTTGACCGCATGAGGTTTCATGCGGCAAGTCTTCTTTGACCGCATGAGCTCAGTTAGCCGCATGGGCTTAGCTAGCCGCATGGGCTTAGTCAGCCGCATGAGACTTATCTGCCGCATATGCGTTTAGTCCCGCTTGTCGCATGAGGGTCATTCCCGTAGCCGCATATGGACTATCTTAGCCGCATCACTGCATACTATCTTAGCCGCATCACTGCATATCATCTTAGTCGCTTAGGATTTCCTTCTTGCCGCAGCTTAGCATTATGGGACTTGTATAAATCTAGCCGCATGGCGCTGCATGACTTTCAGCCGCATGACGCCGATCATTCTCAGCCGCATGGCATTGATCATTCCCAGCCGCATGGCGCTGATTCTTCTCAGCCGCATGGCGCTGCATGACTTATCTGCCGCATAAAGCTTTACTAAGTGGCCGCATGAGACTATTCTGTTTCGGCCGCATGGAATCATCCTTGCCTAGCCGTATGAAACCCATTCATCCACAGCCGCATGAAACCCATTCATCCGCGGCCGCAAGAAACCCAAGTTTCGCGAGCCGCATGACTCTGACCCCAATGTCTTTTCGTCTGATCCTTGCTCTAAATTGATATTGATTAACATTGATCGACATTTATTAGCATTAATTATTGTCACGGCCCGCACCCGCTTTTCGGACGCGAGTTCATGAGCAAGCCAGCTACGTATCGAGCGGACTCCAGCCCGACTCGAGTACGTATAAGCTGTCATGGTCATGGGTATCATATCTAATCTAAACTACATCTCAATCCACATGAATCATATAAACAAGAATGAACAAGTATGGGTCATGGTCTGCAGCCCATTAGCATATTGTTCGATTAGACTCTAAGAATGATATGAGCCTATAAATAAGCAGAGTATATCATGGTATGGAATATAAAGCACGAGAAGATAATAAAGAAATAACACAAACAAATACCTGTATCATACATCGCAATCCTCTATCATCCTGCTCTGCTAACTAACTCCATGTAGTCGCTAAACCTGAAGAGATCGTCAGGTCCTCAGAGGACTAGCAAGATACATAAAAATGAGCCTTTCTAACAGTTTATTATGTATGGAGAAAAATACAGGATAAACAAGTAAAACTGAGTAATGAATAAGCACGAATCTATACACTGTCTACACGAAAATGAACTGCTGAACAAGGACTAGAGAACTCTTGTACAGATGTCAACGGATAACCGAACGAATACTCAAACCCTCGTCCCTAGTGTGGACTCGCAGGTTTGAACAACTACTAATCCTCGTCCCTAGTGTGGACTCGCAGATTAGCATCACCCTCGTCCCTAGTGTGGACTCGCAGGCGTAAACCCTATACTACTAACCCTTGTCCCTAATGTGGACTCGCAGGCTAGCATCTACTACTGACCCTCGTCCCTAGTGTGGACTCGCAGGCTAGCATCACCCTCGTCCCTAGTGTGGACTCGCAGGCGTAAACCCTATACTACTAACCCTCGTCCCTAATGTGGACTCGCAGGCTAGCATCTACTACTAACCCTCGTCCCTAGTATGGACTCGCAGGCTAGCATCACCCTCATCCCTAGTGTGGACTCGCAGGTGTGGACCAATAACTACTAACCCTCGTCCCTATTGTGGACTCGCATGTTAGCTTCAAGGTTCAAGACACGAAGGCACGACTCAATCAAGGCACGACCAATAAGAAACAAGGCTAACTGTGAACACGGTCTATATACAATGATATAAGTATATAAACAGGATATGAAAGGTACATGGCAACAATATGAGAAAAACTGGATGATAATAAAAGATAGTGCATGTAAATAAAGCTGTGTAGAAAGGCAAGGTATACTTGCCTGTGGTCCTGAGCTGTTGGCGCGGGCCAAGTGCTGAGTCAAAAGTCCGATGATCCTGTTGAGTTAACTAAATTAATGAATAAGGCACTTGGGAATTTAAAGTGTCATCTCTAAATAGCTTTTCAAATTCTCTATATACTTTTAGACCAACTTCTCTATAACTATTACCCTTGGTTACTTATGCCTCCCAGTTTGTATAAGTGCCTATGCAGGCTAGATCAATAATGACCCTTACATAAAATCTCTAACTGAAGACTTCTTTAGCCTAGGCAGTTATAGGTGTCCTGGGTTAGCAACCTTTGGTAGTAGGTTATACCTATCCAATATTCTTGACACTGGTACTAACCATATCTGACACTTGGGGTCCTAACACTCATGATACATTACCCATGGGTACTTTCCTTAAGGTTCCTACTCGGCACACACACACTCAAAAATTAGTACTCACATCCCTGTTAACCAAATTGCCTTGTAGCCTACTGCTCTCTAGGATTTTCTAGGCTTTGATCCTTAAACCTTGAGATACTCATGTTATCTTGATACTTTGGGTACTCTCCCAACTTGGCATTACCTGACTGTTATGGGTTTATACACATAAATCACTCTTGACATTCATATCTAACTATTTCATTCCTAACTGATACAATCGCTTCTTGTTACTTCTATGCCTTCTATCCAGTTCATACTTAGAATGTTAGGTCCATTCTACTGCTACATCTAATTGCATGCTCACAACAAGTCAGACTGTATTAGCAGTCTTCTCATGCTACCATATCCACTTAACCCCAATAGGAGCTGCCACCTAAGTTCTACATGTGTTTTGCTGTGTCTTTGCAGAGATCAAATGCTGCCCTTTACTAAGTGTGCATCAGTGCTCTCATAATCCATATGTGCCTAAACTATTTGTCTGTATGGATACCCATTAATTCATTTCCTACCCAAACCTGATACCTCTCGCCCTGCCTATCTCGACCTGATGCATCTGTGCACTTGCCACAAGGAAATTTTATACAACTCAACCTACTCTAACTCTGTCCTGATACTCTCAGGTACACACACAGGTTTAAATTAACCAAAATCCATATAGCTAACAACCAATGTTACTGAACAGGACTCCATGCCAATGGTAAGTTGAGGGACTGGACACTCAAGATGGTTCCCTGGAGTCTCATAACCTAGACTACAGGTTACCTCTGGTGCTTACCAGCACAGGAATAAATATTGAAAGTCTACTAACCTGCACAGGAATTAATGTGTTCTTTCACAGATAATCTATATACTAACACACAAGTTTGCACAAAGGCATCCCCCTCATATCCTTTTGTATACTCAAATCGACACCCATACACAACCCAGGGCTCACTTCCCTTTCCTTGCACGCCTACGAGTTTGGTTTAATGTGTCAGATTAAGGTTCTGGTCTGGGAAGACATGGGTTCAAATTCCCTCATCTATCTGCATCATCGTAGGATCATGGAAGATGCATTAGTTCACCTAGCAGTATCTAAGGGGTACAAAGGAAGGCTCAGATGGACTTATTCATTGGATACAAAGTAAAACCCAATTCAGATAGTATCTGTGAAGACTTTACATAACTCGACCTCTCCTAGTCATTTTCCCAAACATTTGCCAACATAATCTTAAAGCTCTTATTAACAGTAGAGGAATTCACAAGAACTGAGGTAGAAGAATACCTATTTACTCGATCGTTGCTCTTGATTGATCTTTCTCGACTCTGTTCCTGCTGCGGGAAAGAGGGTGGAAAAACTGGAGTTCGTATTGTTTTGGGAACGGTTTCAATCCTACTTATATATATATATATATATATATATATATATATATATATATATATATATATATATATATATATATACTAGGGTTTAGTTAAGAATCACGAAGAGGAATTGATAGAGGGAAATATAGGGTTTAAATCCAAATCTAGAGTTGATTCTCCAATATCTGAACTGTCAAGTATGGGAACAGGGATTTGAATTCAAAAGTAGAGAAGGGTCGGCTGCTATGATAATGCCTATACACTGGTGGTGTTGATCTCCTATGGAGATAAGGATATATCGGTTTGAATCTCTATAAGTTTATCTAAAGGATAATTTTGCCTGAATTTGAATTCATAAGAGAGAACAGGGTTAGGTCGGCTACTCATTACGAAATGTAGTCTATAATCAGAATAGTTGAGATTTGAATCTCAACTTTTCCTTCAAGCCCTCTAACAATTTAAATTTGCATATTCCCCCTCTTCTAATACTAAACTTATAATTTGCATATCTATATATATAAAATATATTAAATTAAATTAGCCACAAAATCCTAATTTAATATATATGGTCAGAAGATATTTATAATAATAACATTAAGATAAAAAAAATTTCAGTACGGGGGTTTACAATTATTAACATGACATTAATTGTTGCCTTGGCATTGGTTTAACATTAGTTGACATTGATTGACAGGGATTGTCATCTTAATTTAATAATTGATCATGCGTTCCTAGTTGGAACTAAGAGACTGGCTAGTCGTCTTATTAAATTGAATAAATGAGACACGTTCATATTAACTATGAACTATTACAAATCGACTGGCTGATCCCGAATATTGACATACAGACACATGCAGGCTTCAATTTAGTTATTTATTTATTTATTTATTTATTTTCCACAAACAGCAGCATGTGCACTTTATGGTCAAGGCATGATTATTCCGTGGTTAGTTTTGATTGTTGCATTACGCTATGTAAGACCTACAACCTAACCGTACAGGTATCGTTGTAGAGTTGTGCATATCGTACCCGTACACAAGTACTCATTCTGAATGACCATGATCCACGGCATGGGATTTCACTCAACATAGAGACTATTAAGTTAAATAAAATAATGATTGCATGGAGAGAATGGATTTTCGAGTTCTTACATGGCAGCCCTCTTGGGACTAGTAGTGCCCGACAGGCTGGCTGGTCCCCACCGATACTACAAATCTGCCACACAGGCAGGGAGCGGTATCTGGTTTTATTATTTATTGTATATTGTATATTGATGACGGGCGTCCCGCTGGGACTCGTCTAATTCATGATTGGCACAATTGATTGACTGGGTAAACTAGCCTTGCTTGCACATAGTAAGAACTGAGGAATCCCTATTGTATAATTCCAGGATAACTTGGAACTCACAGTAGCAAGCCGTAGTAGTTGTATGGCCGTTTAAATTGATTTGTTTGTGTACTGTCTCTACTCTGATGACTAACTAAGATGATCGGAATATCAGGACATGACGGGTCAACTTCTGTCCTTGTTTGGTTGGGAGGTTGGTTCGAAGTGTCGTGATGTGATGTGAATCCCAGTAGCCAGCAGAGATCTATTTACCATATTTCCTATTACTGGTTTTATTCCTCATATCGTGCTTCCTTGCGGTACTTGCTATTAGAGGTTTAACCTCTCTGGTTTTGCATGGCCAGATTTAGAGCCGGTTCCCGAGGATCCAACTTACTTCTACCTCCAAGATGGTCAACACTAGAGGGATGATCGCAGGAGGACTCGAGTGGGTTTCTTACTTCCCCGCTCGTTTTGTTATTTACTTAAAACTTTGACCGTTTGGCACCGACTTGTTAGTCGGATTGTCTTGTACTTACTTTTACATGATTGTAACTAAAGTCAGGCTGCAGCTGATAAACAATTATGTATATTTTGCTACATCATCTGGCTATGTTTGTAAAGCCAGATATCAAGAACATTTTGATTAAGCGTTTGGGATGCCTTACTGCTTCATCTTACATGTTCTCTATTTCTGTTTCTTGTTCGAATGATTGAGACAATAGATGTGAAGTAACCATAGGAAGACTTTCATGTAGTATGCACCCCCTCATCTTGTAGACAGCATTGATCGTATTATACGGTATTCATCTACCCGTAATACGTAGCTGGCTGAGTCATTCCTCCGCTCTCCAGTATTCTGGTTCTGGGGCGTGACACTTAACTACCCAGTAATTAAAGTGAATAAGGGCCTTTTTTATGGTATACCAGTCCTAGCCATTCTCCTAAAATCAAATCAATCTTAATTATGAATGAGCACTTCCTAGTCGCAGGCTCGCAACAGACCTACTAATATAGGCACTACTACGAGTTCGCCCAATTTGCGAAAACTGACCTGCATGGGCCACCAAAAAAACTTGTTACGACTCGTACCCGCTTTTCGGGATACGAGTGCGTGCACAAGTCCAGCCTACGCCGCATCATCGACGGTAATACGTTGTCTAGCCCGCAATAACAAGTGCTCATAAAATAATCATTTTATTGCTCATTCTTATTTCTAAATCAATTACAAAATTTACAAGATTTGTATTTAACCAAATACAATATCTCACAAAATCTAATACAATAATTTTAAACTATCTAACTAGTCTCTAGGTTTTGGCCTTCAAGATACCTCTAACTCCACCCGAAGGAACCCAAAACAAGATGGCAAGTTATCAAGAATCTGTCAACTAAAAAAAATATCCAGTCAGGATTGGAACAAGTTCACCATAACACCACACTGCACAATATAATATACATGTATAATGGAAACAATAATTAGGGAATCAAACTATATGCATGACATGAAAGAGTATAGTTATAACACAAGGACAACAAGGCAGTCGACTCGATGGAAAGGAAATGAATGAACAATTTAGCCGCAAGAGATCATGTGTATTGTGTGTTTTAGAATACCAATATTCAACATGTGGTTGGGTTAGGAATCAAATAGTCAACACGTGAGGTGTATTGGCCGAACAAACACTGTAAGATGGTCCCCTGACCGAATAAACTCAGGGCTATACTGGGGTACCACATGTCCACTAATTGTATTCTTCCACTCGACTAACTCACAAGTACATGTCCAACACGATAAATATTAACAACACGATAAACGGTAATTACGATAAACTAGAAATAAGGCATGAACATGTACATATACTCTAACAACTCTAACTCTCGTGTACAAGCAGTAATCATGATCAATCAAGAACGGTGAAAACATGGAATATAAAGATGTAACAGTAAAAAGACGACAAAAGATACATGCAGTACAAAATAAAGGTAATATAATGCTATAGTGAAACTTGCCTTGAGTTGGTTGCAGTTGACAGGTGGTATGATTGTGTTGGCATTGAATAGTCGTAGATGTCAAAACTATGCGAGATGATTTCAGATGATGGAACGGGTGGTGTCATTGGGTCCAGAATAGTCGAATTAGCTAGGGACGATATAAAGAAGTCTGAATTTCGCAAGAAGACAGGAACATGACTAGCCAGGGACAAGAATTGATTCGAAGAGAAATTGAGTATAAATAAATATTTAATAACTTGTTAGAAAATACTTATAATAGTTTGAAACTATGTTTTACCAAAAATATTTTTGATAACTATTTTATAAAATACTTATTATTTCGAAAACTATATTTTTACCAATCAAAATATTTTTAAGTAAATACTTTTGAAAACATAGAAAACCATTTTTATATCAAACTATAATTTGTCAAAAATACATTTTTATGTCACAACTTTTATTTTAAAATAGATAGAAATACTTAAGTTAAAACCATATTTAAGATACCAGTAATTTTGGAAATATATTATTTATACATTTATTTACTAAAAATAATAATACTTGAAATCACAACCTACATACTAATATTAATTACACATAATAATACCTATACTATAGTAATACATGCCTACATATATAATAATACACTCTTATAACATATGAAAATAAATAAAACATAATAATATACTAAAATACCTATACGACTACAACAACATCGGGTTGTTATTTCTCGAGAAAAGTGGCTATTGTCTCCTTCTGTAAACAAACAGAAATAATAGGAGAGGGAGGGAACAAAAAAGGAAAGGAAGGTTATTAAAGTCGAGAGATGGAGAAAGAGAGGAGAAAGGGAGCAAAACTGTGAGTTGTGGAGCGGCGGAAGATGAGCTCGAGGAAGCTCGCTCCCGACGGCGGGAGGGAGCCATGGTGCTCAGCGCTGGTTCACTGCTGCACGATACACGGAGATGCTGGCGAGGGCCACGTCCGGGGTTCGCACACGCAACGACGGCGCTAGAATCTGGGCCAGAGTGGCTCACCGAGTCTAGGGTTCATTCTGACGATGCGGCGGTGGAAAAATCTAGAGACGTCGAGGAGACTCAGGGATGGTGGTGGAGGGTTTAACATGGAGGATGTGGCTGACGGTGGGTTGATGTCGAGATGGTGGCATGGAGTCGGAAGAGGCACGGATCTGGCCATGGTATGCCGGGCACGGCGGTTAACCGCTCGGGGAGTGGTGGTCACGAACGGAGGGACGGGACGAGGACTGCGCGATGAAGACCTGACGACGTCGGCTCTAGGTTAGATCGGGGAGACTTGGGTCGATGGTGGCGGACAAGGAGGAAGTAGGATTCAGGCGAGGTTTTGTGTGGTGGTGAAGATGGGGTTGTGTACGGTAGATGGCTGCCACGGTGGTGGCGTCGTGTATTGCGTGACCCAAGATTTGGGGAACATGTCCGGTGTATCTGACCCAAAGATGGGTGAATGTTGTTGTAATAGAAAATAGAGAAGATAATGGAATGGCATGGACACGGACACGGTGCACAACACGATGAGATGTTTGTGGTGTTGATGGAGTTTGTGAGAAAGGCAGAAGGAAGCCTCCTTTGATATAGGGTGTGTGTGTGTGGGGGGGGGGGGGGGGGGTTCCTAAATAAGGAAGGATTGGGAATCCAAAATTGATCGAATCTCTTTTATAATTTAAATCAAATACTATTTAATACTAGATTGAAAATCTAAATTAATAATGGATCACAATAAGAATAATATGTAATACTATCAAATAATTTGAAAATAGATTTCCATAAATATCAAATCTTATTTAAATAATAGATTTTTTGGGTCAAGAAGACAAAATCAAATTTGATTTCTAAAATTCGATTACAAGAATGATTCAAAACTAATATTTAATATTGTCAATTAACTTAAAGTAATATTATCATAAATCCAAATCTGTTTTAATATATATATATATATATATATATATATATATATATATATATATATATATATATATATATATAATTTGGAAAAACCTTATTCTTTTTGTTAATCGAAATTATTCAAATAAAATATAATTTCTCTAACAAAATATTAAAAAATTAAAATAAAACAAATAAAATTTTAAAAATTCAAAAATTGGTGTTACAGCAGCTCATGCGCACAGCAGTACAACAACAATGCAGCACATGCGCACATCCGATCATACGTGCAGTAGCTCATGCACACATCCATTCATATGCGCATACCCGCACATACAACTAGCACATAAAATGAGCACACGAGAGCAACATATGTACACAAGCACAAACTCTTGTCCGATGCATACGTGCGAAGTACAAAGTACGTCATTAAAGTGTCACTTTGCGCATTCGTCTGAGTCTGAGTCGCTAAGCCCCTACGGGTCACCCCAAGAACGTGTCACGATCCGCTCCCGAATAATCGGGTACGAGTCATGCTACGTCCGGCCTACGCGTGTGGGCAGCAGTAGTCAGCCATCTAGACCTTAGGAATCATCAAAGTATAGAGTATCATTCTCTCATCATAGCTATACTCGTGTAACCTGTCAACAATCACATCATCCACTGTCTTTTATTACATTTCCTTTTACAAGAGATCTCTGGAGGCTATCCAAGGCCAAGAGACTTTTTCCGAGGGCAGGACTTAGCTCCTATGAGAATTTTCCAAAGAGAGTGACAAAAACTTAATCGTTTCCTTGAGGAACTTAACTTAGTCTCTCTAGAAAAACAACCCATATGACACCCACATGGGCCACCATTCTCCAAATGTGCATACCTCTATAAAAAACATAACTGTATATTGAGATACTCACTTGCAGTGTTTTTCAATGTAGGACTATCTTTTTAGTGGTTCCAAGAAAACTCCAGCAATCTCTCATATATCTCAATGCATGGCCTGAGTGTTCCCCGTAGTGACTGCACATTATGCATTATGATTGATGTTGCTTATGACTTGATTTTTTTTCGCATGGGTCAATTAACAATATAGTACTTGAATGGACCGAGCCTTAAGTCAGTACCATAGATGCTATTCTTCTCACTCACACAATGATATCAGATGTGCCTCTGGTCGCACATTAAAGGTCCTGTGCTGACCTGATCTTGTTGTATATCTTGGTATCTACAAGTTTACCCTGAAGAGAAGACCTCCATCTCATCCTTACATTTAGGTGAGTTCTTTTGGAGAGTTCAAAATACCCATTATGAAGCCTTGTGCTTCTTTGCGATGCTACGTCGCTATGACATGACACAAAATCGATGCTTCACCTCTTGTGGTGTTATACCACTGTAGCACGAGGACACATGCCTCTTTGTAGTACTTTACTACCGAGCATAAAACAATGCACTTTCTTGTGGTACTACGCCGCTGTGACACATGTCTTAACCTCATGTGATATCATCCCACTGTAACATGAGGTCACCTATCTCTTTGTAGTGCTATCTACCACTCTCCATTCTTCAACATTTGGCTACCTGTCTATGTGCGGTGCTACTTCGCTGTGATATGGCCCGAAGTCCGAGGCTTTACCTCATCGTGGTGTCACCATACTATAACATGGAGTACAAGCTTTTTTGTAGTACTGAGATACATCATTCTCTTCGTGTATGTGCCTGTGGTGATGGACATACATCAATTGAATCCTTCAATAAACTAATAGAATAATACTCAGTCTACAATTAAAAGCTGAGGAAACTACAATATACACAGTTAAAATGCCCACACAAAAGTCAGGATGGCCGAGTGGTCTAAGGCGCCAGACTCAAGTTCTGGTCTTCGAGAGAGGGCGTGGGTTCAAATCCCACTTCTGACATAAAGTAATTTAATGCATAAAGTACTTTTTTTTTTATTTCTTTCCTTCCCGCCATCATTTCTAGGGTTTTCCAAGGGTTAGGGTTTCATGGTGACATTGAGGAACCGTTCGAGTTCCGGCGATCTCCACCTTAATGTCGGGAACTTCGTCGGGAGGATCGAGGCCGGCGCGCTCCTTTTCCCCCGTCGACTCCGACACGAAGCTCCTCCACGGAGTCTTTCGAGCCGACACCAATGGCGGGATCAGTCTCCTTCCTCAAGCATTCCATGGCTGCCTTTCCGGCTCAGGTGATAATCATTCCCTTCGTGATTCCTATGTCTGACGTTTTCCCTATTTTGGTATCAGTACTATATTGCATGGACACGGATATTATTGACACCGCGACACAGACTCGTTTTGGAGTGTGTGATTTCTAGCTTCAATAAAGATGTATTCCTTTAGGAATACTAAATTGGGAGCATTTGAAATTTCCGCAAAACCTAGGTATTGCACTCCTAAATTAAACAATGCAGTCAATAGTATATTTGTCATCAGAAATGACTTAAAAATCTGCAAAATATTTTATTCTTCTGATGCGCTAACTGGTATTAGTACAAAACAGAGACAAATTGATGAAAGAATTCCGCCCCAAACTTTGGGCTAAAGGCTTTGTTGCTTCTGTCATGTCACTAACATTTGGCTTTATACATCATGTTTTTGGTATTTCTTTTTTAGAACAAGGGCGGTTAATTTTCTATCTGGTCTTGGTACTTATAAGCGGTCACTTCGAAATTTAGGAGCAAAACTACATTTAAGGAAGCAACAATTTTATTTAGTATTAATATTGTAAGTACAGAGGAGTTTGAATTATAAGAAGGCATGTTTACAGTTTTAGTAATTTCGAGAGGTTCTAAGAACACGCGGAGTCTCCCTGTCCGACTCGCACAATGTCGTGGAGGAGAGTAACTTGAGGAGGATCGGCATCAATGCTTACATGAGGCTCGGTACGAGCGAGCATTAGACCGATGCTGTCCCAGCACAGCTTACGTTCTCGATTTCTGATCAGCTTCCTTTCTTTGCATATATGGACGAGAAGAGCTGACCACCACCACCTCCCAGAGGCGGCTTGGGAACAAATTCTAGTAACCCGTCTTCAATCGCCGGCTCCTCTCAAATCCTAGTTTGTCCCCTCAAAACATGAGCGAGGAAGAGTTTGTTTGCCATGCAACAAGTCTTGTAGGGTGAGCAACTTCAGAAAGGGCTACCACCCAAAGAACTCCCCCTCTTTATAGATAGTCTTCCTCTCGCACAAACGAAGGGGATACATGCGTCCTCACCAAGGGAGCTAAGAAGCCTCTGGCGCCATGCCAATCATCGCACCTTTGCAGTCGTCGGCCGAGCATACGGACAAGAGAAGTCGGACACAACACTCTGCAAATGCCTATGGCGGGAGGTCCGGAGGGTGTGCTGGAGCTCTTCTGGTATCTGTTGTTCACCGAAAGTGTCTAGGAGGACAAGCACTGGAATGCCCTCCAAGCTTGGGCCTCCATCTTCCAACCTTTGCTGTCATGCCCCGGCCCCGTAGGACTGATCGTCCTCGCTAAGGCGTGATGCCGCATGAGCCTAGATTACGCTCACGCAAGGCGGGTTCCATAACGGCCGATTACAGGCTAAGTGACGGGGGTCGTCGCGCAGAAGTCCAAGCAGAAACATTGAGTAAACAGCAGCGAAAACTTGAAGCAAAACACAAGTTATTCAAAATGCTCTTTATTGATATTGAAACAAATATTACATAGGTGGCGCGAGGCCATGATTACAATCACTCGGTCTCACTCTTCTCACAATACAAGTCACTCTGCTCTTTCTCATCTCTCAGTACAATTTGACGAGCCAGCGGATGCTTCAGATAGGCGATGTCCATACATTACGTCCCGTATAAGTCCAGACTCCATGCGGCCGCGTGCCTCGAAACGCCAAGGAACTCCGTGCCTCGACGCATCCAAGCGAGCTCTGCGCCAACGAGCTTCTACCTGTTCCTGCACATGAAAACTGTGTGGGTGTCAGTACTTAACTGTATTGGTGGAGTGAGTTCCTTGCCCACCCGTACAAAACCAACATGTTCATTTACTTCGTGCAACATAATCCCTTTATGATTGTCTTTCTATTCTTGTCTTAGGATCGATTTTAGGACATAACTCTTGGCCTATTTTGTGTCTCTATACCGTCATCGTGTCTTGCACCAACAACTTACTTATACCTTGCCTCTAGACTCTTCTCGTGTCAACGACGTCAACTTATCGACTCGTGCTTGTCTTTCGGCCCATATTTGGTACGCAACAACTTAATTGTGCCATAAATTCCTTTGTGTAACCTAATCGAGGTAGTGCCTCGCCACTTAGTCTTTTGCCTATACTCGTGCCATAACAATGGGGTTGTGCCATAACATATCGAGGTCGTGCCTCGCAATTCAATATGACTTAACCGAACTTGTCCTACGACCCTTCTTGACTTAACTCGAAAGTACTCAATTCCAACTCGTGCAATTCTATGTCGACGACTTATTACTCGACGTCCCATCTCGTGCCGATGCACGTGTTCGTACTATAGCCGAATCTTAGGCCCATAATGGTGTTGCAACTGTGCACACCCTCCTAACTCAATTTGTGCCGTGCTTGCACTATCTTTGATTTGACCAACACCGTGCATGTGGATTGCCGTTTAGCACACCAACTTATCTATATGAAAGTTACTGGCAATTCAAGCCATCGTGGACATAGCTCAGGTAGGTGGCGGGTCTTTCAATGCAAGGTAGCTAGTCCCATGGAAAGCCCCTGACTACCCACGCAGTACAATCCAACGCTGCTATGACGTCTTCTCCCCAGGTCGACTGGCCCCGGTGCCCCGACGTAATACCAGTCGAGGAAGAAATCCTTGTCGACAAGTTGTCCATAACCACGCACTTATGAGAACATCTAGACTCACGTAAATGCATGGCCTACTTTGTGGTACAACTAGAACTATACTTAGCAAATGTGCCTTGGAACCATACTATTCAAAACGTGCATAGGAACCATACTATACAAAACGTGCATCAGAACCATACGATGCAAAACGTGCATCCTTGGAGACTCCCAAAATATGAGACCGTCTCGGCGACAAACGGTCGCATGAACTTTTCTTTCTTTGAAACCCAGGGAACGACTATCGTATAGCCTTCATACTTAACTTGAACAAAACATGTTCCTTAAGTGCCATAGACCGTGGCTAACTTGTCATCGAGCCAACCGTGGCTCGTGCCTTAAACCGACTTGTGTTCTACGCGACGCTATCGTCCAAGTCATACTTTATATGACGAGCCTTGAGATCGTGGGACTATGTGACTTAACAACCGCAGAAGGCACGGGACAATGCTTAGAATGACTTCGACAGCCCAACATAACTTTTGCCTAACTCAATCGTACAACTTAATCTGTAGGACGGCCAAAGGCTATGTCAAGCCTTTGACGATGGGACCGTACATGCTTTATCAAGCATTTATACGTGCGACGCCTATGACTTAGGCTAAGTTCACAGCTTTGTGGCAACTTAAACCAACTTCCTTCTCCCAAGCCACGGGACGAAGGACCGAGTGTCATTTTGAAAGCACATCGTGCAACACTTCTATGCCGACCGTGGGACCTTTCCATATTCTAACTCATTTCGACCCAAGTTGAGATTATTCTCTTAGCTATGTGGATTCGTCTATTTTATTATCAAGCCTACTTGTGCATTTGAAAACATTCGTTTTATTAGTGCGAAGGCCAAGCTGAGGCAAGTTCACCGAAGCCACCCACCTGAGTGAGGAGTCGTCTCGACCGTGCGGGTCTTTGAGCAAGCCGTTGCATGGCTAAGTCCAAACACCGTTGGCGTTTTTATTCCTTCGATTGACTGAGCGAGGGACGGGGCATTACATTTGCTGCACGCTTCTCCCTTCTCCATGGGTCCAATGTATTTCATTTTGACTTATTTGGATGCTAAGTACTTTGTCTTCGATCATACAGGCTACCATTGCATCCTACAGTCTTCTTGAACTTAGTGAGGAAATTGAGCACATAGCTTCCCGTATTTCAGGGCGGATGCCAGTTAGAACGACCTTCGCACGAGCGAAGAGGCTAAGGGGAGGAGGTTCGGTCCCTCTATGTCGAAGTCAAGAAGCTGAACCTCCACCAGAAGGTGGAAATGGTCTAAAAGGCTGACTCGAAGGTACACCGGCGAAACACGGTTTCGTTCGTTCTAGAATTGTTCTGACTCGAAGTGTCTATTTTTTTGTATATCGATGGTATACCGTCACCGGTATACCACCGGTATACTGATGTTGGGACTCAAGGTAAATTTTGGATGTCTTATTAACACCGTTGGATCGTGATCAAGAATCCAGATCTTTTCGGAAGTTTGGTGCTTTAAATAGGTGTTTCCTAGCCCTAAATTCACGAAAACAGTTTAAGGAGAGAATTTCTTAGTAGGTGCATTTTTCTAAGGAAAGAAAGAGGTGATTAGAGTTTTGGGGGTTGATTTGAAGAGAGATCGCTTCAAGGAGTTCTTCATTAGGTCTTCGTCGTCTTGTCTTCGGTAATCCTTTTATACTCGTTGAAATTTATTTCCATCTATTTGAAGTACTACGGTGATCCGTGAGGATCAGTGGAGAAGTTTGTAAAGGAGTCGGTGTAGTTATTTTATTCCATTAGTGGAGGTTTTCTCGGGTTGCACTCCGATCGTCATGTGGTTTTTTCCATCAGAATTTTTCACGTAAAAAATGTTGTGTTTGCGTTGTGCTCTTGTGTGTGAATTTTAATGTAATTGGTTATTGGTTTGGGTGATTTTCTTCGGTCCTCACCAAGTTCTCTTGATTTGGGAAATTGTTTTCCGTGTTCGGTCCCGGTTGGTCAAACCCTTTCCCTTGCATCAGTGCAGTATTGTCATTATCTCTTAGTCTATTTATATTTTTCAAGCTCTGGAGTTCAGTTTCGATCCGTGTTATTTATCTGTCATCATCATTGAGTTAATTTACTCCTATAATTTTCTTCCTATTTTTGGAATAAAGGCTTTATTGTTGTTGTTGTAGTTTTCTTCCCTATTTATAACTTGTATGCATCAATTCATCACAATCATTGGATGAGCGATTCAATGATCTATCACAAGATTCACAACCCTTGGATGAACCAACATATCCAATCATTTCATCACACCTATTCAACCATTGGGTGAGGCCATTCATCCAACATTTGGATGTATACTAGATACTAGGAAGCACGGGCACTCCAAAATAACCGAGCCGACAAGTGGTGTCGGGCACGATCGGACAAACGGTAGACACTCCAAAATCATTAGGACACCAAAAATGGGTGCCTTGTCCGTGTTGCCATGTCCTTACTGTGTCGTGTTGTATTTTTGTTAGTGCAACATAGACTAGATACTATTGTATTATGTACTATACGTTGTTTTTCTACGAGAGATTATGAATAACGATTGTTGATCCAAAATATAAACAAAGTTTGCAGATAACTAGATTTGAACTCATAACCAAATACATTTGCTTATTGTGCTCTAACCACTAAGAAATAAAATGCTTGCTGCATGAATTAGCAAATCAATAAAATATAAATATTTTGTAACGTAATATTTTTTTGGGGGAACTACAAAATTCCAAAATATTGTCTGTTTCAATGGTCTGTTTTTCAATAGGCTGTTTGTCATGTGAGGTAAGTTTGGTGAGTTGATTCACTGGGTTAGGCTACCTATAATGCAAGTAGGAAAGTTCACTAGGAATCAAACATGTCAGGCCTTATCCTGAGGTTCCCTTAGGCTGGTTTACATAAGTGATCATGTCTCATTGACCAGATAAGAGACTGGATAAGGTTAGTGCAGATGAAATCAAACCATCATCATCATCCAAGCCCTCTCCTATCATAGTGGGATCAGCTATGGAGGATAAGAAATCTCCATACAAGATTTGACGAAGTTTTATGATTAGCTGTCGACCTGATTTCAACCATGTGTGTTGGTGCAAAATTCCTAGCCAAAGTAGCTATAGGCATAAGAGGGTCATGCCATAGTGGGATTTCCTTGAAGTGTGGAACCTAGTTTGCCAGTAATATTATCATTCGGGCACTTCCGTGATTCAGAAGGATACATATTGCTCTGATAAACATTAAAAAGTAGATCTGAAGATGGGAAAGAAGAACGTAAAACCATGACAAAAACATAATGGAAGATTTAGTCGGGCATGCACAGTTTCTATATGTACAATCCTCGGAGATGCATTAGACAGATCCATTCTTTCCATGAGACAACCAGGATCTCATTGCACTTGGTTTCTCGAGAAGTCAACCAATCTGAGTTGGTGAATAATTTGTGTCGAAGTTTGTCTGGCTCCAAATGTTTCCTGCTTATTAAATGGAATGGTGATTGCTGCAGATTCTAGTAGATCTAGTGATCTACAAATATGTAGGAACTCCAGATGTGGTCAGTTCTTTTTGTGAGGGATTAAACTCGAAGTAGAGTCCCCTTACATCATTGGAATTATTGGTTATCCATATTAATAGCAGAGTAATTACTGATGTCCTCATTGCTAAGTTGGCAATATTTACCTTTATAAAACACTTGTAGTTGATAATGTTGCTGTCAAATGAATATGCTCGAATCCTCGAGTTTTCATGAAAGCAATGGGGTTAGTGGCATCATCCCATCAGATGCTATAATAATTCAGTGTGATATATTATTGGTTGGTGGCTTTCTTTTGTTTGCTTACTACGGATTACAAACCAGTCATTTTATTATGCTGCTGATTGCGACCTGAAATCTTTCTGTAAATTCCATTCCATAAAGAGACCTTGCCTATTACTTGTGAAAAGACGCTGATATTTTTTTGCCTCTTATGTTTCCAGCCCTCTTAACAGGGCAGTGCCTAATTCAAGTCCAATGACTGCTCCATTGCTTCCCTCGTGTTCAGGACCGTCTGGTGCAGCACCATTTTACCATTTTACAATCGTTCATTAGTTATGACTTTGCTGGGCAGAACCCTTGAAAAGGTAACTTTTACCCTCCGATTTTCTGTATCTTGATCCATATCTAATGAAGCCTAATTGAGAATGTCAGATAGCCATAGTTATACTTTACTTTGCCAAGGGCTTAATGTAGAAGGTGACCCTTTTGTGTCATATTCTGTTTTGCATTTATGCTGACATTTTCTAGAGCTCACACCGATCCTACCTAGGGACATACAAGTACCATGAGACTCCTTTATCTTGGAGTCAAGATGTTGTTATTGCCGGGTTACAAAGATCGTACAAACGTACTTGAAAAACAGGAAAAAAAAAAAAACTAATTGGAGCTCTTTGGTCTTATGCAACCATATTTCAAACTGACTCTGCTCAGACTACAACTTGAATGGAAATAAAGATTATATGTCATTGTAGACAGCAAACTCGCAATCACAAGTTGCTGGAAATAGAAAGCAATAAAACTCTCTGCAATCGTAGTTGCTACAATGAGAAAAATCAGAAGAAGAAATCCTTGCTGGGGTGATGAAGATCACCGTTGCTCAAAGCAAGATTCGATCCTTTCCGTCGATTTGCCCCCAGAATCAGCAAGTTCGTAGATGAACTCCCGGAACGCTCGTCCCCCTCGCTGTAGATCTCGAACTGGACGAACGGACGTCACATTGTGGATTTCTCTGGCTGCTACTAGCTCTCCTCTCGTAGTAATATTTTTTCTGTCTCATATGTCTCTGAAGAGAAGAGAAGAGAATATATATAGGGGAGGCACAAGCCAAACCCTAATCAGCCGCCACTTACATAATTCAGCGATAATTTCCACGTATAATGGACGGTTACTAACCATTATCTCCAAATCCCTGAGGATATGCACGACACCCACGTGGGAACGAGTGCAATGACGCCCTAAAGCGTAATTTCGCGCCCGATGCATACGTGCGACAAGCGCCATCAAAGCGCCGCTTGGCGTCCGAGCCCGAGTCGCTAATTAGTTCCCAAGGGAAACCCCAAAGAAATTAGTGACAAAAAATATGAATGTTTCTTGGATGTCTCGATCCTTGACCTCTAGGAAAAACACCCCAGCATCTCCACCACTTAGGCTACGACTCCCCATGTGCACAAGTCAATAAAAGAATAATCTTATATTGAAATACACACTTGGGGTTGCCGCATGGACGTGGGACTATTTTCTAGAATTCAAGACCAGAAACCCCAACAGATGTATCCATCATTATCCACACTTTAGAGCTTCCTAGAGCCATTCCGGATTTAGAGATGGGAAGATATTTTCAACTAAATAGCTTCAATTCACTGAATTTCTACTAAGACAAGGGAGCTATCAATCATAATCTTGACACCAAATATTGGCAGGCTATCTTTCAATTTTTACATTTTTTGTCATGCTAAAGAAGTTTCTTTCTTTTCTTTTGGAATATTGAAATGGAAAATCCTCAGTGGACATAGACCATGTTCTCAAAAGGAAAGTTATTTAAAAGCAAGACAAACGCAACAACCTTTTGTTATTAGCCTGGATTTAATGCCTAATCTTAGGGCCTTATCATTTGAATGCAATCTATGCTATGCCTATCTATGTAGTTAGACTTGTGAGCAACTATGATAAATTTGCCTCTTCCACGTTCTATTTGGTTGATTATGATACTGTATACTGTAAGGGATTCAGCACAATAAGTTCTTTTCTAGCTGGCTAGATAATTATAAAGGGATTCAGTGCAAGAGATTAGTCACCTTTTTTTCTTTAGGATGGAAATGTCTCACCATCCACAAACTGCTAGTCCCTTTTTTCACTACTGTCTAGAAAACTACTACTTTTGATTGAAAAGCTAATATTGTTCTACTACTTAGCAAAATCAGCAACAACTCGCAAGCCAGGCTGAGAAAATCTGGACGATTGCATTTCCAGAAGGTGGTTCGACAGTTAACTAGCAAGTTGAAATGCCAAAATACCGCTTTCTAATATCGTGCATTTGGAGGCACATTGATACTTCGAAGGTGCAATTGTTGCCCCTCTCATGCTGCCAATTTCACTGTAGAAGAGAGACGCTGCATAAGGGAGATGGAAGGAGAGATCCAAATACTACAGCTTCCTACTGGGGGCTTTCGGATGCAGGGACAAAAGCACTTGCATTTTCCTTTTTTTCCTGATTGCTCTTGTAAGCATCTTTTTCAGTTATTTCACTATTCATAGGTTTTCTTTAGAGGTTTTCTGAGTATGTAGATCTATGTGCCTCTTGTACTTGAAGTATGTTGATGGATGCTGGACTGCTGTTTTTAGGCAACATTTTCGAGCTGCTGATACCGATTGCTACTGATATAAACCAAAAGTGTCTTTCAACAAACTATGCGTGTATCTTGATCCATTTTGCAATCCCAAATTTTAGTACAAGATCTTTCAACAAACTATCGTGTATCTTGATTCATTTCGCAATCCCCAATTTTAGTGCTAGATCGTCTGCAGCAATATATGAACAGTGGAATATCACAGATGCTCTATATATTGCTTAGAAATCCATTTCTTGAAGTAAAGCGAAATTACTCTATGCCAAGATCTAGGCATGCATTGCATTGTCCTGTGCTGGAGATGCAGATTTTATAGATAAACAACTCAGATGGCTCTTATGACAATGGCTTTTGTAAGAGAAGTGAGTTCTCATATCTGAATTCCTTGCAAAAATAATAAAATAATTTGCAATAAAAGTAAAGTCAGATAAATGAGGAATAATTGCCCACTTGGTTGCTTCCTTACATATAAGAATATAGCCATTGCTTGTTGGGATGAACATTTAACTCAAATATCTCAATTACTCGAGACTTTATAGGCCTCCATCACCTGATCTTTCGTCTTGGTCAATTATCGGATTTATATGAATCTATGATCTTTCGGATGAAGCCTAGAACATATTATAGAAAATTTAGATTATTTACATTTATTCTACTCCAAGCCCCAACTTTTGGTAGTTGTGCAGTAGGTAACCTGCTCATCACACCTAATCAATGACAGCCTCTTATAGGTCTGTGCCTTCCAGAAAGTATGAAATTTCTGATATTCATTGAAAGTAGTGGGTCTAATTCCAAAAAAACACATGAATAGAATGTCTCCAAATTAAGTGAATCACAAATAAAATTGGCAGTCAGTTCTGTACAATAGCATACATCATTCTGACACCGACAAGTATAGGACCAAATAAATAGGAAAAGACAATAATATTCAAATATTCCCAAGAAAAAAAAATACATGGTTAATTGCATTAACCACCCCTATGTTTTACACATACTACGCGGACCACCCCTCATTTGAAACTAATTACACGGAACCCCACTATAGTTTCTATTTTATATAGAAACTAATAATACTGACCATCACTATGATTAATAAAATTTATAAAGGAGAGGGGTGATCAGTGTAATTATTTTCGGAATATGGGTAGTTCCCATAATACTCATGAAAGGGGGGGGGGGGGGGGGGGGGGGGGGGTTTCAGTTTAATTAACCCAAAAAATAATATTCTTGGCGTCTGTCACTCACGACACTGTGTCGTGATACCAAAGGGTGAACACGAAACAACTCCAAGATTCTGCTATAGAGACCGAGGCACACGCAAATATCCAAACTTCCACATGTTCACGAGTTACGACGGCCGGGTACTTCGGTAGAGTCCGCCGGAGAAGGAGGGAGGGAGGGAGCGTTGCCGGAGAAAGAGGAGGGAGGAGGTATTGTGCTATTTTAGATATAATAGGATTCTTATTTTAGGAAATCATCTTATGAACTAAAATAGGATATTGATGGAATATTTTAGGCATAATATGATTCCTATTATGTTCATATTTAGGAAATCCTATTATGACTAGAATATGATTTTTTTCTCATCCTATATGGGGTGAGGGTGGAGGCACAAAGCACAGCACAAAGTGGAGATTCGGGGTGCTCGTCCACAAGTAAATCTAAGAGAAAGTCCGTACTTTGCTCTTAGGACTTCACCATCCAAGACAGAAGGAAGAAGAAGATCTATTCAAGGAGTCCTCAACTTTGATTAGGCAGATTGCTATGGGTTGGTGAGTGATCTCAATTATAATATTCTATTTTTTTTCTTGAGAGTGGTGAGGGAGTTGAACCTATTAAGGCAAAGGGTTCAACGTGAGTTCTGTCAATCTTGTAATTTCATCAGAGTTATTAAAGGTTGGAAATTGTCTAGGTGACGTACGTCACCGCCATATACTTGTCTTCATCTTGTACTTGGTGTCCGTTAGACGAGGGTTGGTTCTGATCAGGTGGGTTGGCAAATGCTTCTGTACGAGCCCAATAATTGGTATCAGAGCTTTGGGGGTTCTGGCAACCATGTCTACGGAGCAGATGAATATTCATATGATCACCCTCACAGGGGGAACTGAACGATTTGGAAGCCAAGGATGGAGGATCTACTCTGGTGCAATGACTTACATGGTCCGTTGGAGGGTGACATCGCAAAGGCATCGGACAAAGCTACTGAAGACTGGAAATGACTGGATTGGAAGGCCGTCGGATTCATCCGCCAATGGCTGGACGACTCGATGTTTTACCACGTGTCCATGGAGAGTTCGACAAAAGAATTGTGGAAGAAGCTGCATTCGTTGTACGAAAGGAAGACGGCTGGCAACAAGGTATTTCTTATTCGCCAGCTCGTCAACTCGAAGTACACGGAGGGTGCCTCGGTGGCATAACATCTGAACGAGGTTCATGGTATCATCAATCGCTGTCTGCGATGAAGATGGTGATTGATGATGAGCTTCAGGCCCTACTGCTTTTGAGTTTTCTGCTGGAAAGCTGGGAGACATTGGTGGTGTTGGTGAGCAACTCCGCGCCTGATGGAGTTATCGCGATGGAGGCAGTCAAAAGTAACTTGTTGAATGAGGAGGTCCAGCGCAAGCAAGTTGAATCGTCGCAGGAGTCCGCTCTGGTGGCTTCCTACGGGAAGGGAAGACCCAAGTCACAGACGAGAACAGGGGGGAGTTATCAAAATCTTATGATTATGGACTGCAAGGAGGGTTGCTATCACTGTGGCGAGGGAGGTCATATCAAGAGGAACTGCATGAAGCTCAAAGCTTAAAGGCCAAAGGCAAGGACGATCCGGAGGATCTCACGACGTTTGGAGATATCATCATTGCAGCGACCGACACAGAGGAACCTTGTGGCATATGTTGTGATGGCGACTGGGTCACGGACACGGGGGCGTCGTACCACGCCACTACACAAAGGAGGATCTTCACGTCATACCACGACGACAGGTTTTGTCATACTCCGACTCGGGAAATCGTTCGTCCTTGCTTAATTTCACCGAATTGATCGTCCTCGCTGGGGCGTGATGCCGTACGAGTCTGGAGTTGTACTCATACAAGGCAAGATGACAAGTTCTCAAAATAGTTATCTTTGATTTTGTTATTAACAGCAGAAGGAACAGAGTATACGAAATAATTCTCTTTATTGATAAATGAACTGAGGTTACAAAAACTTTCAATAGCCCAACTGAAATTGTCGGATTGGCTTACAACACTCAGGTTCTCTCTTATCCACAAAAGATTTTACTGTTCCATACATCATGTCTTCTATATCTCGGCCGCATCATTCTGTTGCAAGTCCGAGCGTCAATGCGGTCCCACGCCTCAAAATGCTACGGTATTCCATGTTTCAGCGCGTTCAAGTGAAACTCTGCTGCGAGCAGATCATTCCCTGAACCTGCAAGCAATCTGGTAGGATATTAGTACTAATCCTCTCGCGTACTGATCAAAGATCCACTTTACTAAACAGACATTAAGTAGATATATGAATCATGTAGCTTAACTTGTGATCTTTCTATATTTACCTTAGGATATGTTTTAGGGCATATTCGAAAGCAGTAAGGCATGTTATTTCATGGCAAGCATGTTATCGATGATTCGCATAAGCAAGCAGGTACTACCAGAATCTGTCGAATTAGCGACGTTCACAAACGTCGCTAAACCTAGTTAAAACGTCGCTAAATTTTTTTAGCGACGTTTCTAGCGACATTATATAAACGACGGAAAAAAGCGTGTCGCTAATCGGAAAAATGTCGCAAAACGTCGCTATGGCGACGTTAATTAGCGACGTTGTTAACGTCGCTGGTTAGCGACGTTATTTGCGACGTTCTCACGTGGTCGCTAATTAGCGACGCTATTTGCGACGTTAGTGTGTGGTCGCCGTTTAGCGACACTTTAGCGACGTTTTGGCGATGATGTGCTGACATCAGATTCGGTGCCACGTCAGCAATTTAGCGACGTTTTTAACAACGTTCATTAACGTCCCTACAGTTTAGCAACGCTTATTAACGTCACTAAAAATGTTGCTAAGTTAAAAAAATATAAAAAAACAGAATCCATAATGCAAATGGAGCTGGAGCTTGAGCCAAAATATAGAATCCAAAATACAAAATACAGAATCCAATCCCAGGGTTCGCCGACCCCCTCGGTGGAACACTCAACACCGGCACGCACAATACATTCCAGAATAGAAAAAAATATAAAGAACAAATAATATCCTCAACGAATAATATCCTCAACGAATAAAGTCAATAATATCCTCAACGAACAAAGTCAATATCCTCAAATACGTACAAAGTCAATATCCTCAACGAACAAAGTCAATATCCCCAAATACGTACAAAATAAAAAATATAAAGTACAAAGTCCAAAAATACAAAAACAAAACAACTGATCGCCTGGAGCTGGAGCTGGAGCTGGAGCCGGAGCTGGAGGAGGAGCGCCACCAGATGACTGTCGTCGTAACGCCAGGATCGTATGATACTCCTCCGGTGACAACAGGTTGACGAGCATGTCCTCCCGTACACCGCCGAATGTAGACGATGCTCCCGACGTACCAGCATACGGTCGCTCCGTAGCCATCTCGCGGAACTGCTGCATCTGCTCGACCAACCGCTGCGTAGTCAACTGTGTAGCGCGGGTCATCAGTCGCAGCTCCTCAGTCGTCTCCTCAAGCCTCTCAAAACATGAGATGAGCGCAGAATCATCCGTATGCGGCTGCGGATGCGACTGCGATGCCACCATCCTCTGCAGCATCTCGTCACGCCGAGCTGCGATCTGCGCATCGACACTCTGCTGGTGGAGGAGCGACTCCTCATTCTGTGCGGGGCCGGGCACACTAGTGGCGGTCGTAGAGGACAGTGACGCAATAAAGGCACCATAGGAGCCCGTACTATAGTACGTACCCCTATGCATGCCACCAACGGCCCTCATCCATAGCTCATCATCTGACTGAGCTGCGACGGCCGGGGGCTGCTGGAAAGTGCTAGCACCAACTCCCTCTGACCGTGTTGGCCCGGCCTCCCTAAGCCTCAAAAACTCGGCCTAGAAATAACATCTATATGAATTCTCTACATAACTAAAAATTAATATTAATGAACTAGCATTAAGTAAAATTTTAAAAACTCAGCCTAGAAATAACATCTATATGAATTCTACGTAACTAAAAATTAATATTAATGAACGAGCATTAAGTAAAACTTACGTAGGTGTCCCGGGACTTGTCGTCAATGAACCGCTCCCCCTTCGTGTGTATGGCGAGGAACAAGGTCACCATATTCGGGTCCTCTTCCGATTCAACCTGTTACAAAATTATTATATGATTTGTCAGTTAAGTTGAAAGAAATATATTACTATAAAGTGTTAATTTTGGGTATACGGAGAGATATGTACCATATGAGTGAAGAAATCCATGATGGACCGTGACCCACCACACCACTGCGACCCAGCCTGTCGTGCTCTTTTAGACTTCGCGGACTTCTCCCTGTAGGTTCCCTCCTTGAATCTCCTCTTCATTGCCGCCCAGTCGGCGGCAGAGATCCAACCCTGAATAGGCTTTCCCCGGCGCTTGCGATCCTTTTGGTCGAGTATAGCATCCCTAATGAGCTTGCTGGCGACGCTAGAAAAAATAGACTCGACAGCGACGACGCGGTAGGGAGGGAAGAAGTAAGTCCGCTGAAAAAAATCATAGTAGTACGTAAGTTATAACATAACATACTAAATGTTAAAAGGAAATAAACTTTTACGTACTGAGAAGTGCTCAAACCAGAAGGCCTTCTTGTCGGCCGGGACATCCCTCCTGTTGATCCAGAGCCTCCCGTAGTTCTGTCGCAGGAATGTACCCAGCGACCGGTGTACGAAGGAAGGATAATACTTGTAAAATGGAAATTAAAATTTATTAAACAAGTTTATAATAAATTTAAACAAATTAAATATAACAATTTTACTTACCGCCTGGTCCAAGTACAGGCCCAAATCTCCAACCTCAGATCCCCCTCCGGGCGACACGGAGGATCTATTTCAAATGGGAGCTACAGCCTGCCCTTGCCCCTGTCCCTACCCCTGCCCCTGCCCGCAGCCCTCCCCTCGGCCTCGCCCTCGGCGTGGGCCTCGCCCTCGCCCTCGGCGTGGGCCTCGCCCTCGGTCCGAGTACATGCCCAAATCTTCAACCTCAGATCCCCCTCCGGGCGACACGGAGGATCTGTCTCAAATAGGAGCTGCAGCCTGCCCCTGCCCCCTGCCCCTACCCCTGCCCCTGTCCGCAGCCCTTCCCTCGGCCTCGGTGTGGGCTTCGGCCTCGGCCTGCTCCTCAGTAGTGAGGTTGGCCTCTGGAATACTCGACGGTACTGGCTGCGTAGAAGAAGAAGGCCCTAGCCTGGAACTGCTAGAGCCGGGTATGGAGACACTGCCGGCGACTAGACCGCTAGTGTATACTGGAGTGCGGAGGGATGAAGAGGAGTCGGTAGGAGGAGTGGTAGATAGAGACTGTCGGCCTCGTCGACTCCCACCAGCACCGGAACCAAAGGATCTACGTCGAGCCATATCTAAAAAAATACAGAAGTAAACCATACTACATCTGAAAAAAACAAAAGTAAACCATACTACATCTGAAAAATAACAAAAGTAAACCATATTACATCTGAAAATTAAACATATTCAATCCTCTTCTGAAAATTCATCTTGTTCCGATTCCTCTTCCTCCTCCTCTTCACTTCTATCAACTTCCTCTTCCTCTTCTGATACTTCTACCTCTTCCAATTGATGAAACATGTCATGAGGAACTTTCGTTGAGTCCACATCGACAATATTTGTAATAAGAGGTAGTTCATCTTCCTGATAAGCTATCTCGTCGACATCGAAGGTATTCCGAGCTTTAGTCTTACAGACTGCCCACCAATCTGATCTTTCGGCTCCTCGTTTTGGATAGCTGGTAAAGTAAACTAGCTGAGCCTGGCTTGCTAGAAAAAACGGCTCATAAGCTTGATATCGACGGCGATAATTTATGTCAACAAGACCATGTTTGTCAACTCTCCAACCTCGACCTTGGATCGGATCGAACCAGTCATATCTGAACAAGACGATCTTACAAGGTTCTATAGCATAATTGTATGTCAGTTCCACAATCTCCCGTAAGACGCCAAAGAAGTCATTGTCTGGGTCGACGTCTTTGTAGTTTGAAGATTTTATGCACAAACATCTATTCTTCGTAGAATCCAAATCCAAGAAGTCGTCTCTTATTCGAGCATTTGTTGACTTGAACCTGAAGCCATTTACGCAGTAACTTGGCCAGGTCATCACTTGATAAATTGGTCCCTTGGCTAGAGTTTTAATATACTCATTCTCAAGGATTGCCTTCGGACGATCAACCTAAATACCAAATAAACGATGCTAACTTAATTATTCTGTGCAAGTATATACGTACAAAAAAAGTAAATTGTGAAGATATCCGTACATATGCTCTCAACCAAAAAGGAAAATGAAGTCTCATTTGCTGTGCTACTTCCTCCTCGGTTGCGTACGGATTGTTGGACGTTATCTCATCCTTAAACATGCTAAAAAGCAACGAAGCATAGGTATATTAGTTATATTGAGAAGCAACGAAGCACGCAAAATAATTTTACTTACCCCTCTAGCTTGTCCACTTCTTCCTCGTCGCAGTTGAGCAATACATATAATATTGCAGCGCTAACCTCGTCGTCATTTAGATATCTTTTTTTTATTTTACCAGATGGTTTTCCGTAGGCAGTAAATACTTTCAGCTTTGCCTCATTACCAACTTCATAGCCGTCGTCATTTCTGGGAGCTCTTGTTCTGTTTGTAGCAATATGAGGCTGAAAATACATGGAACAGAAGTTTGAAATCTCCTCAAGTACATATGCTTCACAAATAGAACCCTCCACCCGCGCCTTATTTTTCACCTTCCTCTTGAGGTGGTTCAACTGTCGCTCGAACGGGTACATCCAACGATAATCGACAGGTCCAGCAACAAGAGCCTCATGGATAAGATGAATCGACAAATGCTCCATTGAGTCGAAGAATGCAGGAGGAAAAACTCTCTCAAGTTTGCAAAGTGTTACCACAATGTCCTTCTCTTGCTTTTCTAAACGATCGACGAGCAACTTGCAAGAACAAAGATCTCTGAAGAATATGCTAAGCTCTGTTAATGGATCCCAGACTACCGTTGGTAATAATTCCCGAAATGCAACAGGAATTAACCTCTCCATGAATACGTGGCAATCGTGGCTCTTCATTTCGGTCAGTTTACACTCCTTTATGTCGACATATCTTCTTAGATTGGAGACGTATCCGTCCGCAAATTTCAAGTCCTGGATCCATCTATAAAGTCTCACTTTGTACTCATTGTCCAGCGAGTAGATTGCCTTAGGCCGTAAAAGCTTTCCCTTCCCGTTGTCTATCATGTGCAATGTAGGGCGTCTGCATATTTCGGCTAAGTCCAATCTAGCCTTCTGATTGTCTTTTGTCTTTCCCTTGACGTCCATTACAATATTAATTATGTTGTCAAACATGTTCTTCTCGATATGCATGACGGTAAGGTTATGTCTAATCAGATTTGTGCTCCAATATGGCAGATTCCAGAATATACTCCTTTTGGTCCAGTTATGATCTTCGCCAAATCCCTCGCAATGGCTGCTCATTGTAGGATCTTCAATAGCACTTGGGATTTCTTTTACTTGCTCCCATGTGTCCTCTTCGGACCACATTAGCAGTGGATCGCCCTTCTCCATAGCTCCGACACGGAAAGCAGTTATGTTCCTACAGTACGGATGGTCTTTCACCAAGAACTGCCGGTGACAATCAAAAAAGCATGGCTTTCCTCCGTGTCTCAAACGAAAAGCCTTAGTGCGGTCCATGCAATACGAACATGAAAGCCGACCATGAGTGCTCAATCCAGATAACATTTCATAAGCCAGAAAGTTGTTGATTGTCCACATTAGTGCTACCCGTATCTGAAAATTCTATTTTTTCGAAGCATCATACGTGTACGCCCCTATTTCCCATAGCTGCTTCAGCTCATCTATCAACGACTGTAAGTACACGTCGATGTTCCTCTTCGAATTGTTCGGACCGGGGATGATAATAGTTAAGAACATGTAAGGTGTCTTCATGCACATCCAAGGCGGTAGGTTGTACGGAGTGAGGATTACTGGCCAGCATGAATATTAGGGGCCTGAAAGACCAAATAGGGTGAAACCATCAAAGCAGAGCCCCAACCTTATATTACGCGCATCAGAAGCAAAATTAGGATTTGCTCGATCGAAATGCTTCCACACTTCTCCATCAGATGGGTGATCCAACACTCATTCGATCTGTTGTCGCTTGTGCCAACTCATATTTTTGGCAGTCTCTTTCACCATGAACAAACTCTGCAACCGCGGCGTCAACAGCAAGTAGTACATTGAAGCAGTCGGTCTTTTAGACTTGCCTGCAGCAGTTGGCTATTAGCAATCAGCACCACAGAATCTGCACACTTCTGCATCCTTATGATCTTTGTAGTAAAGCATGCATCCGTTCTGACAGCAATCGATCTTGTTGTTTTCCATCCAGAGGGATCTCACCATCCTTTTAGACCGGTAGAATTCTTTCGGTAACTTGGCAACCTCCGGCAAGATATCTATAATCAACTCGAGCACTCTATTGTAGCATTCTTGCGACATGTTAAAGTCAGACTTTATGCTCAAGAGCTGAGTGATCACCTCTAACGGTGAATGGTCCTCACAGCCAGGGTACAAAGGAGTCCTTGCATTCTCTAGTAACTCCATGAATTTTACGGCATCGGCATTCGGTGCCTCCTCAGCTGCGTCACGATTGTATAGATCGAAACTAGGCCCCACAACGTCGAAGACCATGTTCATGTACTCGTTGTCGACACCAGTTCGGTTGTGGACATTCATATAAGGCTCAACATAAGGCTCCACATAAGGCTCCGCTTGGAATGCTAAAGGTACAAGCTCTCCATGTGCGGTCCATTGGTAGTAATTCAGAAGGAAACCCTTTGTGTATAAGTGATACGTCACATCCAATTCTGGTTGAAACTTCATGTTCTGACATTTTGCACACGGACACTTAGTGTCCATGCCGTCCATGGATTGAGGAAACGCCTTCGCGAATTGGAGGAATTGTTCTACTCCGGTGATGTATTCATCTCGCACACCGCACCTGTCATCTCGAATGCGGTTGTACATCTACGAACGGTCTAGCAGATACATGGATATAGCCATTTCTAGATATCTACGAATATGAATAAACTTCAAAACTGAAACGAATATACTACATACTACATACATACATATATACTGCAAGCCCCCTCGGGGCCCCATCCCGAGCAGCAGACCCCCCAACCCCATGAGCAGCAAGAAGGTCCTAACCCGACGTACGGCCGTGACTCGGAACCATTCCTATGAGTATCAGGATCAAGAAAAATAGACGACGGCATTAATCAAACAACAAAACTACTTGTTATAAATATCGGCACTATCGGTGGTTTCGAATCGGAGTATCAGATTTTTCGGTGTCGGAAAACAAATAATTATTACTAAATTATCAGATTTTTCGGCACTATCGGTACCCCTGACCCAGCCCCCCCCGCACCCCTCCCCCCCTGCACCACCCCTAACCCTAACCCGAACCCTATCCCTAACCCCTCCCACACCAGCCCCCCTCCCCTCCCCAGCCCCCCCTCACCCCCCTGCTCCCCTCCCACACCAACCACCCCTAACCCTAATCCGAACCCAAACCATAACCCTCCCCTCCCCCCAGCCCCCTCTTCACCCCCAGTCGCCCTCACCCCCCCCCGTCCCCTCCCCACACACACACCCCTAACCCAAACCCTAACCCTCCCCTCCCCCCAGCCCCCCTCCTCACCCCCAGACGCCCTTATCCCCCCTGTCCCACCCCCCCAGCCACCCACCACTCACCACCCAACCACCCGCATCCCCTTGCCCCTCACCCCCCATCGGACCATTCCTCACCCCCCAACCACCCGTACCCCTGCCCCTCCCCCCGAGCCACCCGTACCCCCAACCACCAACAACCAAAATAGAGAGAGAGAGGGAGTCATGTACCGGAGAGGGAGGAGAGTTGTCGGAGAGAGTGAGAGCGCCGGAGAGAGTGAGACTGAGAGCGCCGGAGGAAGAGAGTGAGAGAGTAAAATAGGGGAAATAAATCGGGGAGGGGGGAATTTAATTAGAATTTAGCAACGTTCATCCTAACATCGCTAAATTAGTCGCTATTAGCGACATCGTAGCGACGTTTCGCGACAACTAGCTCATGTAACTAATATACGTCATTGTTACGTCGCTATTTTCGTCGCTAGTAGCGACTGTTAGTGACGTTTCAATTAAACGTCGCTAATGTGCACCATTTAGTGATGTTTTACGAACGTCGCTAAATTTACGTCGCTAATGGAGCAGATTTTAGTAGTGAGGGCAACCAATAGAACTCTCATGTTGTTTCGTGACTTCTTACCAACATCGATGCACTCACCCTTGCACCGACGCAAGGTGAATGTGCCTACCATCTTTCCCTATCATGTTATAAGTGCTTTCTGTGCAGGATCTCTGTGTGCCTGCACTTTCGGTCCACCATTCCTTAACTATATGAAGGACGTTAACGTATCCGCGCCAGAATGGACTAACTTGTTTCTCTTTTCTTTTCTCAAATTGGATAACCCGACATCCTCTCCGTACAGTTTGCTAGCCTCAAGTATCCGAAGGATGTCAAACTTACCATTGATTGTGGCTTATCACATCAGTAGCAGATCGCAAGTCATACCCAAAAGATGTTTACCAACAATGATTAACATCCTTCCTAGGCCGAACGGTCTCGGTACCCCATCATTTAACTCGTTCAAGGGAAAATACCACACACCCGTGCATGGGCAATATCTCAAGTCCATTTGACCATGCAACGTACGTCAAACTCATACAACCAAACATATTCTTTAGTCTGAAACTCAGGCTACACATCGTCTTGCATTTCTGTTTCTTTCAATATTCTCACTCTTTCTATGTTCTCACATTCTTTGTATGATTTTATTCTTTACTTCAATGTTCAATGGCACCATGCCCCAACTCAATGTTTGTTAAACGAACGACCCGAAGGCCTCGAACATTCTGAGGCACCATGCCATATTCGACAGTTCCGTCATATTCATGTCACAACTGTTTTCTTCGCAACGAAGCCATCTTTTATGATTCTCGTGCACGTACGCACGCTTTGACCCAATTGTTCTATATTCTTTGAGTCGTGTATGCGATGCATGCCTCGATATCGTATTTTCATGTTCTATGCCTTAGTGTTCAATGTTCATGGCTCGTATATTAGGGCACTCGCCTCAATAGTCTTTCAATATGCTAGCCTTCTAACTCGTGTGCGGGGGCACGAATGACATGTATGCTGAGGCACTCGTCGATACAGTTATCCTATGTTCTTATGGCTTGCACACCGAGACACTTGTCGTTGCGGTGTTTCGATGTTCAATAGCGACTCGTGCATTTGATGCATGTTTCATTCAATTATTTTATCTAGTGTTCGACACGTATTACGATTTCTCTCATTCAAGCCACGCCCGTGGACTCGATACGTTAACTTAGCATACAACGGTTCATTTTACTTAGGCATGAAGGAGTAGGAAAGAAGGGTCAAAGTCCTCCCACCTTAAGCCGATACGCCTTGTCGTTTCGTTGAGCCGATGTGGCTCGATCTTATAACTATGTTTGGTGAATTTATAACTTTGTTTGCACGACCAACTCTTCTGACTTAACCATTCGAGCACTTCATATTACGTTAAATTATTCGACCGATTTGGCTTACCGTGCCTATGCCTCAGTCCGTTCCGAGGCGATGATTTGGTTTTGCGGACTCTGTTGCAAACAAGACAAAATTTTGATCTTTTATATTTTAGCGAAATGTATAGCCTGTATACGAAACCAACTAAAATTAATATTCATTCGAATCAGACTTATGCATTGCATCGATTCGATTTTTTTCGTATCTTCGAACCGACTAAATGCTTTCTCTCGGGCCAATGGAACTCTTGCATCGATCATGACTTGATGCATTAACGTAACTCTTGTATAGATTCACATCGATATGTTCTTCAGGACAGCGCAACTCTTCGAGCCAATGACTCAGCATAATGTACCGTACGGAATGGGACATCACATAATATACCACACAAAACAAGGTTCGTCCTCGAACCGAAACCAACACTCATTCCAGGTGTTTTGCTAGATCGATTCACGATCCCGTCCCACTATCATTTAGATCATACAACTTAGTTTGGATCATACACATATTTTAGGCGTCCCACCAATATATGCATTCCAGCTAAGCTGAGTTATAGGAAACTGGAACCAAGCTAACCGGTAAATTTTCAATCCTCGAATACTTTCCATCTCGTACTCTCGATCAGACTTGGGCTCTAGTGTTTGTTCTCGCAATTCTATCGCATATGCATATTCGATGCATACGTGATCATCCAACAAAAGTTACGACACATGATGCGATTCAAAAATTGCATTTCTCATTTTGTAAGTTTTGTATGGACCATCAATTCTATACGTCGCGTCAAGCCATCGCGTATCCGATCACAACGAGTCTCCGCAATGCCTTGCATTCAAAGTTGCTTTCCAACTATTTCTGAAGTTTCACATTGAAACTCATCTCGATACGATTTCTCTTTGTTGACTTGCAATATGCGTCAACAATTAGGACTACGCCCGCTTGGTGACTTACTTAGACACCGTGCTCAAATTCTCCCGACACAACTTTTAAATTGACGTTGTATAAAGGCTACAATCTATTCGACACAAAAGTTCTATTCGAGTCGACGATGCTCAAAGGCAACAAATCGTTTTGACACAAAGGTCTTTCTATGACGCGTCTTATGTTTGATTCCTATCGAATAAGAATTCCCTAGCAAAATTTCCAACTTATCCGTCTCACAAAATCGAATATAAGTTCGATTCATGCAAGCTCAATTGCAAGGTGAATCCAAATTCAATGACACAACTTTGAAAGTAATTCTCTTATCGCTCGCTCTCGTGTATAACACGATTCTCGAAATCGCCTATCTGTATTACCAACATCGTCGACCAACATAATCATTCAAGCTTTCATCCGACAAACTCTAAAATATCATTCTCAGTTGAAGCTATTCCATCAATTCCTGAAATAATTAATCGATCGCCTAGACTTATCACAACATGCACCATATCATTTTTATTCTCAACGCAATTCCATATACGACATCATATGGGTTTGCAACATTCACTTTGATTTGGCGGTCAAGTCTTCTAGGGTCAGCTACCTCGAAGCTATGCTTGATAATTATGGATCATTAACGAAGGACAGTTACTACGAACCATGCTATATTATTTTAGAGCCAAATCACGTTCCGATAATTTCTATGGGACTACCCAAATTTGAACAAAATTGTTTCTATCTGCGCAACGGAGGCACAACTATCCTCCGAGTAATTCATGCACTAATATTGATGATTTCGTAATTCATGAAACATCTACTCATATTGAGTTCGTGTCTTTCTCCCACGGTCGACACCGAGATGCAATATGCATCGAAACAATCGTCGATGACTTTATAGTCTTGCCCTGATCAATCACAAAGTTTACGATTAATCAGTTTGACACTTCCGTATTGCTATTTTTGAAAATATCGATATCGTAGGCCTGCCCTATTTTGTGCTTACATTTTCTTGCGTATCGATTTTGATATGTCATATCAATTTCGATAGCGCGAGGGTCAACTTTGAATATGCATCAGCGTCGACTTAGCTCACATTGCATACATTCAAGTTCTCGATGAACTTTTTCATATATATCAAATCATTTTCTGATTTGTCGTATCACGTTATACTTCGATCGCGTAATCAAGTTACAAATTATACAACATCGAACCCTCAAGTTATATGATCATGCCCTCTACGTTTCACGCGACTCAGTTGTACTCAATTGAGTTTCATCTTAATGTAACCAACTATTTTTTTAGGCACGATTATCTGCATCAACCAACGTTTTTATCGAAGTCGCAAGTCGTGCGATCCAATTACAAATTCGTATAACCTAATATTTTTGTCGAGATCGCAAGTCGTGCGATCTGATTATAATTCGCATCGTCTAACATTTTTATTGAGCTCACAAGTCATCAATTGTGGCTTATCACATCAGTAGCAGATCGCAAGTCATGCCCAAAAGATGTTTACCAACAATGATTAACATCCTTCCTAGGCCGAACGGTCTCGGTACCCCATCATTCAACTCGTTCGAAGAAAAATACCACACACCCGCGCATGGACAATATCTCAAGTCCATTTGACCATGCAACGCACGTCAAACTCATACAACCAAACATATTCTTGAGTCTGAAACTCAGACTACACATCGTCTTGTATTTTTGTTTCTTTCAATATTCTCACTCTTTATATGTTCTCACATTCTTTGTACAATTTTGTTCTTCGTTTCAATGTTCAATGGCACCATGCCCCAACTCAATGTTCGTTAAATGAATGACCCGAAGGCCTCGAACATTCTGAGGCACCATGCCATATTCGACAGTTCTATCACATTCATGCCACAACTGTTCTCTTCGCAACGAAACCATCTTTTATTATTCTCGTGCATGTACGCACGCTTTGACCCAATTGTTCTATATTCTTTGAGTCGTACATGCGATGCATGCCTCGATACCGTATTTCCATGTTTTATGCCTTAGTCTTCAATATCATGGCTCGTGCACTAGGGCACTCGCCTTAATAGTCTTTCAATGTGCTAGCCTTCTAACTCGTGCCCGTGGGCACGAATGACTTGTGCGCTGAGGTACTCATCGATACAGTTATCCATGTTCTTATGGCTTGCGCACCGAGGTGTTCGTCGTTACGGTGTTTCGATGTTCAATAGGGACTCGTACATTTGATGCACGTTTTATTTCAATTATTCTATCTAGTGTTCGACACGCACTATAATTTCTCTCCTTCGAGCCACGTCCGTGGACTCGATAGGTTGACTTAAAATACAATAGTTCATTTTACTTAGGCATGAAGGAGTAGGAACGAAGGGTCAAAGTCCTCCCACCTTAAGTCGATACGCTTTGTTGTTTCGTCGAGCCGATGCGGCTCGATTTTATAACTTTGTTTGCACAACCAACTCTTCTGACTTAGCCATTCAAGCACTTCGTGCTACGTTGAATTATCTGACCAATTTGGCTTACCGTGCCTATGCCTCAGTCCATTGTGAGGCGATGATTTGGTTTTGTGGACTCTGTTGCAAACAAGGCAAAATGTCGACCTCTTATATTTCAGTATAAAAGTATAGCCTGCACACAAAACTAACTAAAATCAATAATCATTCGAATCGGACTTGTACATTGCATCGATTCAATTTATCAGAATCTTCGAACCGACTCAATGCTTCCTCTTGGGCCAACGTAACTCTTGCATCGATCCTGACTTGATACATTCCTCAGGATAACGTAACTCTTGTATTAATTTGCATCGATACGTTCTTCAGGACAACACAAATCTTCGAGTCAATGACTCAGCATAATGCACCGTACGGAGCAGGACATTACAGGTTTGGACGTGTGAAGATGGGTGACAAGGGGACGACTGCAGTTGTAGGTATCGGTGATGTGTACTTGATGACAAAATTTGGTGAGAAGTTCGTCCTCAGGGGTGTGCGACATGTACTGAGTTTGTGCTACAACTTGGTTTTGGTAGGGAGGCTGGCAAATGATGGTTGTCGCAGTCTGTTTGGGAGCAAAGATTAGATGCTTGCGAAGGTTTTCTAATAGCTAGCTCGGAGAGATTTGTGTTGTGGCATGTACAGGCTCAAGCCGCTGAGCTGTACAGGCAGGCCACAGACACCGAATGGAGGTTCGAGGGGTATTCGACAGTGCCAACCCCAGTTTTTAGAAATGAGGATAATTTTAAAATTTTGTAATTATAATCATTTAATGATGATATTTAAATCATATTGTGATTTTTGGTGATTTTTTAATCAATTTAAAACTATTTAAAATAGTGAATTATGATTTTGATGGTTAACTAGTTAAACCCTACTTTTGCTAAGCCTAGAGACTAACCATGACCAAGGGAGCCTAGTCATGTGATTATGATGACTAATTACAACTTTTTAGCCTAAGGGTATTTTGGTCATTTTTGACTTATTAATGAAAATGAATTTTGATTAATTAATATTGTGCTAATTGAATTGTTAGAGACTAACCTAGAAGCTTAACCTAATCTAGATTAGTCTTGAGGTTAGAATCATGGTTAGAACATCCCTACTAAGTGCCAAGGTTAGTAATATCTAGATATTTCTAAGTAGGATATTTCTTCTTTGAGATATTTGTAAAAAAGAAGCCTTAGGACTAATTGAACCAATATGAGGACTTGAAATTGGGTGGAAGAACCTTAGCAACACATCTAGCTATTGCAAAACCCTATTTCCCTTAGTTGGCCAGCCATACAATCCCCCCCTCCTATAAGTATCACACTTAAGAGCCCTTGCCTCTTTTTGATACCTAGAAAGAACCCTAATTTGTTCTTCCCTAAACTTCTCCCATTTAATCCAAATTTAGTCCAAATTGAGTCAAATCAATTGCATCATCATCCACAACAGTAGAGGAGACTTGTGGAGGCTTGCTAGCAAGGTTTGATGACATTTGAACCATAGCAAATCGAGGAAGACATCGACTCTAGGCTCTTTACATTGAGTTTGAACTCTCAATAGGTAAAACCCTACAAACCCTAATGAATTGCTGATTTCTTTACATAGATGCATCCATTTAGGGTTTTCCTAGGTGTAGCCCAAGTTTGGTAGGAATTTGTGTCCATTTCGTGTCCGTATCAGACACGTATCAGTATTTTTAAATAAGTGTTTGGTGAAATGCCACAAAGAAATGGATTTTAGTAATTTGCAAAACTAATTACATGTATTTATACCTAATTAGGTGTAGAACATATATCAAATCGACTGAGTCGATTTTAGGGATGTTTGGACACTGTTTTAGGGCACAGACACGCAGCACGAGATACCGTACGGGAATCGTGCGGCTCCCCTGCTGCTCGGGGTCGACACAGGACACGACATGACACGAGGATGGATGAAACTTGGTAGACACATGGGCCTAGTGTCTGACATGACACCCAAAAAGTTTCATGAGTCCTCGATGTGTGTGCGCGAAGAAATCGCGTTCGCACTGATTTTTGCCTCACTGTGCACGTGCACGAAACTCGGCACTGATACGCGACTCAAACGAAGACACGACACAACCTAGACACAAATCAGGGTGTTCAGTCCCTATCCTTATACCTGGCGAACACGTATGCACAACCACGTGGCCACTGGGACTCTGTGTCGTGTCCACGAGGCCTTGAATTGGCCGTATGACACAGTGTCTGGGCGTTCTGACACTGTGCGTTGTCCTGCTCTGCGTGTCCATTTCTCCCTGGACACGACACAATATGGGGTGCCACCTGTTGGGTTGGGTAGGGGCAACCACTGACACGAGGCTCACGAAGTTTGGTTAGGTTTTATTGGTTATTCGAGGAGAAATCTCTCTCACAAGTGTCAGTCGACACCCACACACACACGCACACTCTGACACTGTGTTCGACACTTTGTTATTCACACTTGGATACGATTCTTGGACACAGATTTGACACACCATGGACATGTGTGTATCACACACACTCGACCGCCCCTCTGACACATGTTGTATGTTTGATTTTGAATGATTTGGTTTCGAATTCGATGTATGTCTGATATATTATATTTATGTTGTTTGGACACTTCATGTCCAGTCTCTGGACACGTAGACACATTCCTAGGATGTACACTTGCATGCTAGACACCCAGACATACATGTTCACGTTTATCTTGTGACATTCCTGCCTCGAGTATCAGATATTCATTGTCCTGTCCATATTGGAGTGCCATTAAGTTCTTTTATTTACATGTTCTGTATTCTGTCCATATGTTTACTGATATAGGTTCAAATCCAGATACTTCATTAGTAGTCGTAATTCCTTTTGATCACTGTGTTGCACTCATCCTTAATGATCTGTCATTCCACTTACATTTAGTATAGCCCAAAATATATCTTAGATAAAGTTTACACTTCCTGTAGGCTCGAGTTGGGGGCCGTTGGTATCAGAGATTTTGTGTCAATGATACTACCTACTGCTCTGTCCTCATATTCGATTTGTTCTGATTCTTGAACATTAGAGTTCAGTCCTACCATGCCAATTGTCCATACTCATGATCCACATTCATCCATGGTTCATTATATGCTTATATATCTTTGATTCAGTTATTGGTATGTTCACCCCATTAATGCTCTGATCATATGATTTACCTACTGCCCTACCTTCTCATATTCAGATATCTGTTTGTTCCCAGAATTACATTCAGACCATGAAATTGATTTGTCCTGATTTCATTTGTTGATGTAGTGAACATTGGTTGCTTGTGTATCAACAGCAATGGGGTTTTGGGTGTCCAACTATTACCTTAATAATTTAGAACCCATCATGTTAATGCCCAAGTTACCTCTTGGTTTTAGTTCAGACCATGATTGGCCTTCCCTCACACTTGCCCAGTTTTGATTCCTTGGTTTAGTCCTTCTTGGGTTAAGTTATGGTTCAGTCCAAGCCCTTACAAGTTTAGGGTTGGTTGGGTTGGCCTTGTTCTGTAATAAGGGTTTGTGTGAGGGTATAAACTATAGTTAGAATATAGACTAGTATAGGCATATTTAAATAAGTCTATATATATATATATATATATATATATATATATATATATATATATATATATGTTAAAATATATATATATATATATATATATATATATATATATATATATATATATATATATATATATATATATATATATATATATATATATGTTATAAAGATTTTGAGTAGGATTATCATATGGGTACACTATAGGGCATGTATCTAATATAGGTAATGGGTTTTCCTAGGATAACCTGGAAGGGAACACCATGGTATCCTAGTTATGTTAGACTATGGATTAGTTAGAGTTGACCATAGAGTTGACTTAGATATTGATCCTAGATATAGCCTATGAGTTGTATACCTTAGATAATGACCCACTTGACTAGATGTTGACGTAGTATATGGAATTGACCAATATTGACTTGTTGACTTAGTTAACTAGGAAGTTGACCAATGTCACCCTAAAAGTTTGACTTTGACTCTTAGTATGACAAATGGTTGACCAATTGACTCTTTGACCTAGAACTAGCCTAGTTGACCTAGTTTGACTAGATAGTTGACCAAACCCTAGATGTTGACTTGGGTTGACTGAAGGTTGACCAGAGTTGACTTTGACCTAAATTGACCTAGAATCATATAGATTGCATTGTAAACTTCAATTATACCATATTGAACACATTATAACATGTACTACTCTATATAGGACATTGTGACTCCGGTTCAGACATCTGATATACATCAGTCATTCAGGATATCAGGCGAGTACATTCTCTGATAGTTCTCTCATTTACTTGTCAATTACTGTACTTCAGTTCTAGTTAGTTCTATGTGATTCTCTATTACAACATGTATGGATATTTCTGGATTCATGTATGTGACACACATACCATCTTGTCTGGCCTCTATTACTGGAATCATTCTGGAATCATTGCTGGTATCATCATGTTTGGCTGGACTCATCTCGATTCTCGTATCGAATTCTGGATTCACTTGTATTGCGGGGCGGAGAAATATTGAGTAAGACATGTAGACATATCCCAATTACTGGAACCACCCCTTTACTGGAATAAACTGGAATGCTAGCCATCCTATACTTGGCCGAGTGTGTGATGTGCCTTATTACCTACAGTCGTTTACATGTCGATCTCGGTATTTTAAAATACACTGTTAGTATATAGTCTGGACTCACCCTAGAATCATTGATAACTGACTGGACTCATCTTGTGCTGGATTCATCTAGTTTTAGATTTACATTGTCTGGACTCACATTGGGATTACACTTGACTCATATTATACTGTCTGGACTTATATCATGTTACTCTAGTTCAGCTAGATCTTATTTTACAGTCTTTATTGCCATGCTTCTCCTCTTGTTTAGTTACCTTACTTTTCTTGTACCTTAACTGTTTCTCTACATCATTACCTGTATAAACTGCCATGTTGATCAATACAACTTTCTATAACTGCTTTATAGTTCTTTGTCATTTACTTGGGATTTCTTGATGAGTTGTGCTCGTTCCTGTCCTGACTGGACCTGTTAAAAATATTACAGATGGTTGCCCTGAGGATACTTGCCCTACTTGCCTTGGACCCGGAGCTGGACTAGCTACCTTTGGCCTCGACACCCAGGAGTGATCGAGAGATTAGTTTAGTAGACTTGCTTTAGACTTTCATTTGAACTTGTATTGTAATGAGTTGAGATCTTGACTTTGTTTTGAGATTGTTTGAGATGTTATTATTTTAGTAGTTTATTACATTTGTTGGAGTTTTGAGTTAGTATAGCTTTTGTACTTCTATGTTATTTTATCGTGCTTAGACTGTGATTGAGTATTATCATATCTTATACTTGTCGTCCGTTCGGAGTTGAGTTTTGACAAGTACATTATATATTTGCGTGAGTTGTTGTTTAGATAGTATCCTTGTACAGCGTTCTACCGTCGATTCTGTGGCGTAGGCTGGGCGCTGCTACGCACTGTGCTCTTACACAGGGTACGAGTCATGACACGTTTTTAGTGGTGGCCCATGCAGGTCGAGAGTCGTATTGGTGCGATATCGTGGTAGTGTGACAACTTACGAAATCCAATGAAGAACAACGATTACTTAGGACCAGCTTGCGAATTTGCGGTACCGTAGTAGAATCATTACCAACGGCACGTAGTGCCCCTAAGTATGAAAAGACAGTAAAAGCTTTGTTATGCCGAAACCTAAATGTTTGTACTGTTACGAGCCTGCGATAGGAATGAGAGATAGGCTTAGCAGAGAGCGTACTCAATCACAAACTAGGAAATTTCTATGGATTTGAATCTATTGATATTTGTTCAAATCTAAATAATCTATTTCATATTTGTCCTTCTTGATACTATCATCCTTGCACCGTTATTGACTTTCTTGTTTGATCTGTCTTCAGGATGGTGGAGACTAGGTCACATCGCTCCATGCCGGTGGATACTGAGAGGAGTGCCACCTCTCGTCCGGTACAGCCTGCAGCTGGGACTGCACCACTCCTTACGTCTGCTCATGTAGGAGTATCTTCTACTTTTGGGGGTCCTCCTTCACCTGTTTTGAGGATTTCTCCAGTTATTCCTGATACTCTTCCGCCTCCACCTACGCTTCCGATCGACGCTACTCAGATGTTCGCATTCCTTCAGCATTTGGTGGAGGCACAGCGAGCACATGCTGAGGCATCGCAGCGCCAGTCAGAGGTGCTGAGACAGAGCATGGAAAATACTCATCAGTTGGCTCTCGCAGCTATTGAGAGGAGGGCAGAAGCTCCCATTCAAGATGCTCCTGCCCAGCAGCAGCAGGCGAGGCAGGGTTCTGTCAAGGACTTCAAGAAGATGTACCCCAGGGAGTTCAAGGGAACTGAGGGCATCCTTTATGCCGATGATTGGCTGGAGGATGTAGAGCGGAGTCTGGGGCTGGCAGAGCTCCCCAAGAGGCTGTGGGTAGCAGCAGCAGAGAGTCAGTTCTTCTATATCGCTCTGACCTGATACCATACAGACCCTCGTGCATCGGTAAAATAGATTACTTGAAAGAACTTCAGAAAACTCTTCAAGGAGAAGTTTTTCTCCGATGTGGCTCTTAGCACGTTGGAGGGCCAGTTCGCAGGATTGGTACAGGGGAACTCGTCGGTGGACGAGTATGCGGTGGAGTTCTTTCGCCTGAGCCGATTCGCCCTAGGGATGGTTCGGGATGAGGAAGAGAAGGCCCGCAAGTTCAGGAGGGGCCTGATCCACGCAGTTCGCTCTCGCACATCAGGGCATCGCGAGGCGACTTTTGAGCAGATCCTGATGGATGCTCAGATAGTCGAGGAGGACCACGGTCTTAGGCCCAAGAGGGGCGATAATATTTTGGGAGCTGGTTCTAGTGCGGGGTCGGCCAAGCGCCCTCACACTCAGCAGAGGCAATTTCAGCAGCAGCCTCAGCTACAGCAGATACAGGCACCAGCTAGAGTACAGCAGACCCAATATCAGCCTCGAGGACAGGACCGCATGGTACCGACTTGTGGCTACTGCAAGAAGTCAGGGCATGACTTGGAGCAATATAGGAGGAGGTTAAAGGTTTGTTTCTTTTGTGGATCCGCTGCTCACCGGAAGATGGATTGCCCCACAGCACCTCCATTTGGCGGAGCACATGATCAGGGAGGAGGAGCTAGGCCACCAGTGGCACAGCACCATGCCCAGCACCAGATGGGCAGGGCTTTTGTGCTGCCGGTCGAGGAGACCGACGCTATGGGTGACGGGTTAGCAGGTCTGTCTTTCATGTTCTTCTTTCGTCCTGTTGTGTGATTCTATTAGTACCTGTCAGGATTTCTTGTGATATGCTAGATAGTGTAGTTACCCTATTCGAGACTTTGATATCACGACCAGTAGGACCACAAATTGTATGTTTTTAGATATAGAATTTGTTGACCTTGATTGTTGGGGGTTTAACTTAGAAGGAGTACGACCATTTTAATTTCGAGGACAAAATATTTCTAAGGAGGGTAGAGTTGTCAACCCTAATTTTCATAAATGAGGATAATTTTGAAATTTTATAATTATAATCATTTAATAATGATATTTAAATCATATTGTGATTTTTTAATCAATTTAAAACTATTTAAAATAGTGAATTATGATTTTGATGGTTAACTAGTTAAACCCTAGTTTTGCTAAGCCTAGAGACTAACCATGACCAAGAGAGCCTAGTCATATGATTAGGATGACTAATTACAACTTTTTAGCCTAAGGGTATTTTGGTCATTTTTGACTTATTAATGAAAATGAATTTTGATTAATTAATATTGTGCTAATTGAATTGTTAGAGACTAACCTAGAAGCTTAACCTAATCTAGATTAGTCTTGAGGTTAGAATCATGGTTAGAATATCCCTACTAAGTGCCAAGGTTAGTAATATCTAGATATTCCTAAGTAGGATATTTCTCTTTGAGATATTTGTAAAAAAGAAGCTATAGGACTAATTGAACCAATAGGAGGACTTGAAATTGGGTGGAAGAACCTTAGCCACACATCTAGATATTGCAAAACCCTAATTCCCTTAGTTGGCCAGCCATACAAGCCCCCTTCTATAAGTATCACACTTAAGAGCTGCCTCTTTTTGATACCTAAAAAGAACCCTAATTTGTTCTTCCCTAAACTTCTCCCATTTAATCCAAATTTAGTCTAAATTGAGTCAAATCAATTACATCATCATCCCCAACAGTAGAGGAGACTTGTGGAGGCTTGCTTGCAAGGTTTGAGGACATTTAAACCATATCAAATCGAGGAAGACGTCGACTCTAGGCTCTTTACATTGAGTTTGAACTCTCAATAGGTAAAACCCTACAAACCCTAATGAATTCTTGATTTATTTGCATAGATGCACCCATTTAGGGTTCCCCTAGGTGTAGCCCAAGTTTGGTAGGAATTTGTGTCCGTATCGGACACGTATCAGTGTTTTAAATAAGTTTTTGGTGAAATGCCACAAAGAAATGGATTTTAGTAATTTGCAAAACTAATTATATGTATTTATAGCTAATTAGGTGTAGAACATATATCAAATCGACTGAGTCGATTTTAGGGATGTTTGGATACTGTTTTAGGGCACGGACACGCAATACGAGGTACCGTACGGGGCACATACGGCTCCCCTGCTGCTCGGGGTCGACACAGGACACGACACGAGGATGGATAAAACTTGGTAGACACATGGGCATAGTGTCTGACATGACACCCATAAAGTTTCATGAGTTCTCGATGTGTGTGCGCGAGGAAATTGCGTTCGTACTGATTTTTGCCTCACTGTGCACACGTACGAAACTCGACACTGATACACAACTCAAACGAAGACACGACACAGCCTAGACACATATCAGGGTGTTCAGTCCCTAGCCCTATACCTGGTGAACACGTGTGCACAACCACGTGGACACTGGGACACTGTGTCGTGTCTATGAGGCCTTGAACTGGCCGCACGACACAGTGTCTGGGCGTTGTCCTGCTAATGCGTGTCTATTTCTCCCTGGACACGACACAATATGGGGTGCCACCTGTTGGGTTGGGTAGGGGCAAAATCTCTCTCACAAGTGTCAGTCGACACCCACACATACACGCATACTCTGACACTGTGTTTGACACTTTGTTATTCACACTTGGACACGATTCTTGGACACAGTTTTGACACACCATGGACACGTGTGTATCACACACACTCGACCCCCCCATCTGACCTATGTTGTATGTTTAATTTTGAATGATTTGGTTTCGAATTCGATGTATGTCCGATACATTATATTTATGTTGTTTGGACACTTCGTGTCCAGTCTCTGGACACGTAGACACATTCCTAGGATGTACACTTGCATGCTAGACACCCAGACATACATGTTCACGTTTACCTTGTGACATTCCTTCCTTGAGTATCAGATATTCATTGTCCTGTCCATATTGGAGTGCCATTAAGTTCCTTTATTTACATGTTCTGTGTTCTGTCCATATGTTTACTGATATAGGTTCAAATCCAGATACTTCATTAGTAGTCCTAATTACCTTTGATCACTGTGTTGCACTCCTCCTTAATGATCTATCCTTCCACTTACATATAGTATAGCCCAAAATATATCTTAGATAAAGTTTACACTTCCTGTAGGCTCGAGTTGGGGGCCGTTGGTATCAGAGATTTTGTGTCAATGATACTACCTACTGCTCTGTTCCCATATTCGATTTGTTCTGATTCTTGAACATTAGAGTTCAGTCCTACCATGCCAATTGTCCATACTCATGATCCACATTCATCCTTGGTTCATTATATGCTTATATATCTTTGATTCAGTTATTGGTATGTTCACCCCATTAATGCTCTGATCATATGATTTACCTACTGCCCTACCTTCTCATATTCAGATATCTGTTTGTTCCCAGAATTACATTCAGACCATGAAATTGATTTGTCCTAATTTCATTTGTTGATGTAGTGAACATTGGTTGCTTGTGTATCAACAATAATGGGGTTTTGGGTGTCCAACTATTACCTTAATGATTTAGAACACATCATGTTAATGCCTAAGTTACCTCTTGGTTTTAGTTCAGACCATGATTGGCCTTCCCTCACACTTGCCCAGTTTTGATTCCTTGGTTTAGTCCTTCTTGGGTTAAGTTATGGTTCAGTCCAAGCCCTTACAAGTTTAGGGTTGGTTGGGTTGGCCTTGTTCTGTAATACGGGTTTGTGTGAGGGTATAAACTATAGTTAGCATATAGACTAGTATAGACATATTTAAACAAGTATATATATATATATATATATATATATATATATATATATATATATATATATATGTTATAAAGATTTTGAGTAGGATTATCATATGGGTACACTATAGGGCATGTATCTAATATAGGTAATGGGTTTTCCTAGGATAACCTAGAAGGGAACACCATGGTATCCTAGTTATGTTAGACTATGGATTAGTTAGAGTTGACCATGGAGTTGACCTAGATATTGATCCTAGATATAGCCTATGAGTTGTATACCTTAGATAATGACCCACTTGGCTAGATGTTGACCTAGTATATGGAATTGACCAATATTGACTTGTTGACTTAGTTAACTAGGAAGTTGACCAATGTAACCCTAAAAGTTTGACTTTGACTCTTAGTATGACAAATGGTGACCAATTGACTCTTTGACCTAGAACTAGCCAAGTTGACCTAGTTTGACTAGATAGTTGACCAAACCCTAGATGTTGACTTGGGTTGACTGAAGGTTGACCAGAGTTGACTTTGACTTAGGTTGACCTAGAATCATATAGATTGCATTGTAAACTTCAATTATACCATATTGAACACATTATAACCTGTACTACTCTATATATGACATTGTGATTCCAGTTCAGACATCTGATATACATCAGTTATTCAGGGTATCAGGCGAGTACATTCTCTGATAGTTCTCTCATTTACTTGTCAATTACTGTACTTCAGTTCTAGTTAGTTCTATGTGATTCTCTGTTACAACACGTATGGATATTTCTGGATTCATGTATGTAACACACATACCATCTTGTCTGGCCTCTATTACTAGAATCATTGTTGGTATCAGCATGTTTGGCTGGACTCATCTCGATTCTCATGTCGAATTCTGGATTCACTTGTATTGCGGGGCGGGAAAATATTGAGTAAGACATGTAGACATATCCCAATTACTGGAACCACCCCTTTACTGGAATAAACTGGAATACTAGCCATCCCATACTTGGCCGAGTGTGTGATGCACCTTATTACCTACTGCCGTTTACATGTGGATCTCGGTATTTTAAAACACACTATTAGTATATAGTCTGGACTCACTGTCACGACCCGCACCCAGTGTAGGGGCACGAGAAGTGGGTACGTCTAGCCTACGCCGCAGTGTTGGCGGTAGAACGCTGTTCTAGGTTACTATCTAATCAACAACTCATGCAATTATATAATGTACTTGTCAAATCTCAACTCCGAACGGAGGACAAGTATAGATATAATGAAACTCAATCACAGTCTAAGCATGATAGGATAACACAGAAGTCTATACTAAACTTAAAGCAACAACTTAAATAAACTTCTAAAATAATAATATCTTAAACAATCTCAAATACAACTCAAATCTCCACTTATTACAATACAAGTTCCAATAGAGAAAACTAAACCATAAACTAGCAATCTACTCCAAGGTCTACTGGTCCTCTAGGCTAGCTGTGAATCTCTATGTTACCTGTAATATTTTTAACAGGTCCAGTCAGGACAGGAGCGAGCACAATATATCTCACGCAGTTCATATCATGTCAGAAGAAAATAAACATACAATAGGGTACGATATATGAATAACTGAAGGAATGTACATGAAGTAAAAGAGATAACTGTAATGGAAATATCTACTATAAGTAGAGAACTATCAGTGACTAGTGAATCAGAGTATAAGATAGACATGTGATCAGCTGGAGGTGATTCAAGAGAGGTTGAACATGATTATACTACTTTGGAATTATTCACATGCTATTTCTACTCCCCCATCCCCAATCAATACATAAGGATCCAGACATGTTACGTTAAGATTCAAGATCTCACTGCCTCATAGATGAGAGCATACGTGAAATTGATTCATGGGGGCTCTGTGAACATGAGAGTACATAAAACTTTAAAGTATACATGAATAGTGAAGCATGACGATACATGATGTAAGTGAAACACACAAGACATGAAGTATCTGATGCTCCCGAGGGGGATAACATCTCATAAAAAGATCCATATAGTACCAATCCGTGTTACCAACGTGACAGCATACAAGTAAAGTAATCTAGAGCAGGAATATAAGTTCTAGCAAGTATGAAACGGTCAAAGAATGTACTCGCCTGATATCCTGAACAGCTGATATGAAAATATGGCCAACTGGAGTCACATATCCTAGTTATAGCAACACAGGTTATAAAGAGTTTAATTTATATGGTAATTGAAATTATAATGCAATCTACATGAGTCTAAGTCAATCTAGGTCAAAGTCAACTCTTGGTCAACTCTGGTCAACTATAAAGTCAAGCTAGGTCAACTCTAGTCAATTGTGGTCAAACTAGCTAGGGTTGGGTCAACAATGGTCAACTAGTCTAGGTAAGTCAATTCTAGGTCTAAAAAAACTAAGTCTATGCAAATCAAGTATCCAAGATAGCTACTAACTCGTAGCCTAAGTCACTTGCTAAACCAAACACAAAACTAAACCATAAGCTAACAAGGCACACAAACTTAGTCATATAATGTGTATATATTATTCACATTCACATTCACATATTCATATACATAGATATATATAGGAAAGCTATATATATATAGGCACATACATACATATACATAAAGAGAGAAGGAGAGGTAAAAGAGTAAGTGAGTGTGTGTGTGACATGTGTGTGAAAGGATATGTGTTAATGTTCTCAGATTTAGTGATAGGTAGGTGTATGTGACATGGGATACATAGTGTCAAAGGGTGTATGAATGCATGTGTGTAAAAGGTTATAGGTTAACTCAGTTTATAGAAATGCATACATACATACATACATACATACATACATACATACATACATACATACATACATACATACATACATACATACATACATACTTACATTGCATACATGCATACATATCATGTATACATACATACATTGCATACATGCCTACATACATATCATATATGCATACTTGTATTCATTCATAAACCTATACATACATAGATAGATGCATACATACATATTTGAATACATTATATACTTGCATACATTATATTCATATATGCATACTCTACATTATATTACATTCATTCATGCATACATACATACATATAATATATGCATACAAACTCATATATTCAACTCAAGATATATGTGAATACATACATTACATTACCTTAACATATATACATATATCATTCATTCATATCCCATATACATGCATACGTCAGTTTATGCATTATATTCATTCACATATTATTAAGTTGCATACATATACTTATTTTCATTACATACATGTCATTCATGCATATTACATACTTACATGCATCTATACATTATATACATTGTATACAACATATAAAAGTAGAAGAGGTAAAAAGGAAGAAAAAACTCAAATGGAAAGGAAAGGGAAGGAAAAATGTAAAAAAAAGGAAAAATAGTGGACATATACATGCTTGCATCATATATTCTACATTACCATACATGCTATCATTATATATTACATTACATTATGTATATATTATGCATTCATATCTATCATTACATGTATACCTTGCATTCATATCTAGCATTCATTATATACTTTCATGCATACATTGTATATAATTCTTTCATTCATGCATTTATGCATTGCTTACATACATTACATTGATTGTATTCCTACATGCTTGCATTCAAGCATATATATATATATATTAATGTAAAGAGGATACATATCATATATACATCATTTCATTCATCTAAAATATCATGCATTACATACTCTACATTCATTTAATATCCATACTACATAGGCTCATAGGTTACATAAAATGTCTATGTCGTATAGTCATTCTTCTACTTAAAACCAATACTGTACCAATTGGGCTTTCACTAAATTGTAGGATTAAATTATGTTGTAGCCCTTCGTGTTAGCTTTCTGAAACTTTAAACGGATCGTATTTTCGTGTCCGAAAGCTCCCGAAATCGCAAAAACACCGAAATGCGTTCGTCTTTCGTACAGCTGACACTCAAATAATTCTATAAAAAATTTCAGAATGATTTTGGCTTATTAAAATATATATTTGGAAAGCTAACTTCGATACGTTCTTTTAAAAAGAACAAGAGATAAATCCGAATTCTAAGCTAAAAGTTATGACATTTTTAAGTTGCTTTGGTTAATAAAACGTGGATGAATATTATGACGAATTTGAGTTATTTTGGACAAAAGAAACACATGTTGGCTAAGACACTTGGATACCAACATAGGTATCTAAATGAAATTCATTCTAACTATCCTAACTAAGATAAATCCACTCTCTAACCATTCTAAAACTGAATTTAAATACCTATTTAAACTATTATCATACATACATACACATGGGGTGTCCTAATTTGGGATCTATCAAGTAGGACACAAGATCCATATCTAAAATCCTTAAGAGAGCTCCAAATGGCCTCAAATTTGAATCTAAATGGGGGGGGGGGGGGTGGATCCTATGGGTTCAAAACTAACTAATATGCATAGGAAATCAATTTAGAGGATTGGTTTTACCTATTTGGAGTGGAATCCCAATGATACTCCCAAGGACACGGCTCCGACACGAAGATCTTCCAAAAAGGACACTCCTCCTTGCACTTTGCTCCAAATCTTTGCTAGAACCCTCCCTTGGTAGTATGAGAAGGTTGGATGGAAGTTTTGGTGGAGGATTGTAAGGATTTGGAGATCAAATCAAAGAGGAAAGCTCTCTAATTTGGGAAAGAACACTTAGGGTTCTATGTAGAGGTAAAAAGAGGCAAGGGTTTTCATAAGGATTCTTTATAGGAAGGGTGGGGCACTTGATGGCTGGTCATTAGATAAATTAGGATTAGTTTTACATGTAGATGAGTTGCTAGGACTTGTCCACCCAATTCTAAGCCTTCCTATTGGTTCAATTAGTCATAAGGCTTTCTTTTTCACAAATATCCTCAGGGGTAAATATCCTACTATGAAATATCTAGATATTTCTAACCTTGGTACTTAGTAGGAATGTTCTAACCATGATTCTAACCTCAAGACTAATCTAGATTAGGTTAAACTTCTAGGGTTAAGGCTTAACTAAAGGATTAGCACAATATTTAATTAATATAAATTATAATTTCACAAAATTGTCAAAATGACCAAAATATTCTTAGGCTAAAAAGTTATAATTAGTCATCCTAATCACATGACTAGGCTCCCTTGGTCATGGTTAGTCTCTAGGCTTAGCAAAACTAGGGTTTAACTAGTTAACCATCCAAATCACAATTCAATATTTTAAATAGTTTTAAATTGACTAAAAATCACCAAAAATCACAATATATTTAAATATCATTATTAAATTATTATAATCACAAATTTTCAAAATTTCCTTCATTTAGAAAACTGGGTGTTACAAGTCTACCATCCTTAGAAAAATTTTGTCATCGAAATTAAGATGGTCGTACTCCTTCTAGAGTCGTGTCCCCAACAATCATGGTCTTAAAAGCTCATCTAAATCATGCAATTTGAAAGAATAACATATAGGGTCATGGCAGGCAATATCAGTCTGAGGTTTCATCCAGCTATACTAGCCATACTACAACACAAGGCAATCACAAGGTATCAAATCATACAGGCAATAGTAGGGTGCATCAATTCATCAAAGACATGCTAAGGTCTAGGTCAGAACTCACCTCCAACTAGGTCTGGTGACTAGAACTCCCTCCTGGAAGTTGGGCCTAAATTCCTAAGGCATTTCTCATGCTCTTGTTAAAACTCTTATTCCTTCTTTCTGATCTTACTCTCCCTTATCCACTTAATCATCCCAAAAATTTAAATTTCTACACCTTGTCCTAACTTGCATCCAAAATCTCTAGATCAAATTCTATGAAATCCTCGAACTTGTTCAAATCACTGTCCTCAAATTTATTCAAAGTTAATACTGTAGTGCCCCGCTCCTCGCGGTCCACTATGTAATACCCACGGCTTGCTGACTCAGTCTCGAACTGAGTATTTGGGGAAACCTTTGCCGGTATCGATTGATCATGGATGAAATACAATGAACCTTCCCAATTGATGGATTGGCTCCTATTGAAATGAATCCAAGAGTTTTGTTGGATGTTTTCTTTCGCTGCTTGGTTTTGATGAATGCGTTTTCGTGTTGGTTTTCGATGATTGGTTTTCATTGTTCGCTTTCATCGCATATCGCATTCATTTCAAATCTTGAGAGAAATAGACCGAAGTATGCTAATCAGATGTTGGTGCCTATGCAGAGGGACGCATAGACATACATAGGACGTGAACGGCGCGTGATGTCCCTCATTCTCTCAACTAAGATTCATCTTGGTGAGTTGCTTCAATCGAACCGACATTGATCTGTACGCCCTAATAAAAATGATCTCTAGTCCACTCTTTTGTTGTGTTCCGCTGATCAATGATACCAAACCAACAAAAGATAAGAAAACAAAGAATTGAACTTAGATGCTAATCAAAGAACAGTTGCCTTACTCGTGTTTGATATGAATGATTACAAGTTCTTATTCTGCTGCAAGAGATTGATGTAAATGTTGCTAAAGTCATATGACAGAGATGATACGGCTTGCCGTGTAGATAACAAGAGTAAGACAGAAAATACAGAGAGTTGCATATGTTGTCATAATAGAGATTTATTTGATAGAGTGCTTCATGCATTGGTCTCGGACAACTTGTGTACACAGGGCCAATCCTCATGACCAGTTTGGGGGCACCTGAGCTGCTCAGCCTAGGGGGGATTAGAGTAACGCCCTGCGGTAAATAAACCAAGGGGTGTATAGAGTGTCCTTAGCGACGAGCTGAACCCAAGAGTCACAGCGGCTAATCACGGGGAATGACCCATAGACCAACATGTAGTTAGGTGCATTTATGAAATCAGAGTACATTACAACCTAACAAAAGATGCAGAATTCAACAATATGCCTTTATATCATATGCAAATTGTGCTAACCTATCTTGTGCAGGGATGACTGTCGGCGATGGTAAGATTTATTATGCAAGTGCTTTCTACTGCTATGTTTCTTATGAATTGTTAAAAAGAACCTAGACAAGTAGAAAGATCACTAGTAAAATGTTAGCTCCACATGTTGACTTAGTGCAGAGATTTACGAGTTCGGCCAAAAGCCGCTCGCCAGTACATGATGTGTGCTGACCTACGTTGTGGGCATCCTTTTCAGAAAGCAAAGGAGACAGGGGGATTTTAACTGAGGCACTAAAGCTCGTCTAGCCCAGTAGAGCTGCAGATTGCCTCGAAGCTTATTTTCATTTCCAGTCCAAGTTGCAAGTTTCCTTTCCATTGAAGGTGTCTTTACATTTCAAGCATGTAATAAAAGGGATATCATGTATGGGCATTGTGACTATTTTCAAAAGGGAGTTTTCAAGATAAATCATGTAGCCAAGATAAGGCAAATCTGAGTTGCAAAGCTTTGTACTTGTATTCCTATCAAGTTTATCAATAAAAGAAGTATTTCTATTTCAAATCTCTGTGTCCAATATTTGGTTTTCTATAATAAAATGGGTGCGTGCGTGTGTTTTGCTTGACTAGTTGTTTTGTGCAGGTACATGGCCTTGTGCAAGCACAACTTAGGCTTACACGGCATCACGTCTTAGCAAGGACAATCGATCCCGCAGGGATCCAGGCAAGACGGATGACCTTAGCGGGATCGGGGCGTGACAAATACTACTTTGTCATGCAGGAACTTATTCTTTATCATAAAATCGACCTTCGTATTTTTTTCACGTACACCTTCAAATATTATTCTTCTTAAATTTTAAAAGCTCCACAAAATCTTTAAATTTCCCCATAACCCAAAATCCTTGTGTTCACTCTGTCCTCTTACCAACATCTTATTCAATTTTGGTATCATCATCGCTTTATAGTTACATTCTCTTCTCTATTTTTAAATTCCTAAATTTAGCATCACAATCTTAAGTGAAATATCTCGAGAATCAATAACCTAAAATTATTCAAGTCCACAAAACAAACTGACCTCGAATATCCTTGTTGTTTCTAAAGTACACCTACGAAATATCATTGTTCTAACCATCAATATATCCTACAATCCTTCTGGTGAGCCGGAGGGGTCACTACCTCCTGAGCAGACTAACATCCTATATGAAACTAATAGTCAAAATCAACAGAGATTTAACTAAGAAAGGTTACTAGTCTAATGTCAACTAGACTACCATACTTAAGAATAAGTCCTAATACAAGCTATCAAACCATTATACTATGAAAGAGTTATAACTAATGATGTTCTACAAAGAATTAGACTAGTTATCTGAAGTTATCCCTACTCCTAAGTTAATTTATGATGGAAAACATTATATTTTTTTTGAAAAAAGATTGAAACAAAAGAAAAGATGATATGTTCAAAACCTCCCAAAATACAATCTGATAATCATATGGTCTATCCAATCATGAAACTCCTTTTAGGTCAAACCCCCAACAATCAAGGTCTACAAAATTATATCTAAAAGCTCAGAAACATGGTCCTAATGGTCATAATTTCATAGTCTCGAACAGGGTCACCATACTATCTACCACAGCATAATACATCCTGACAGGTACTAATGGAATCACACAACAAGATGGAAAAGAAGGACAGGAATGACAGACCTGCTAACTCGTCACTCATAGCGCCGGTCTCCACAACCGTCAGTACAAAAGCCCTGCTCCTCTGGGGTATATCCCTTTGATGGTGCGGGGCATGGTGCTATGCTACAGGTGGCCTAACTCCCTCTATCTAATCCATGATACTCAAGTAATATCCACACTAATATTCTACTCCATCATACTAGGGCACCATCTATATGGCATCTATTCTACAACCTGATAATCATACCCGTCTATTCAGAACCATGTTACCAGAATCCTCATTACGCCAGTAAGTACAACAACAATAATATAGAGTTTGTAACTAAGGTACATACCTCTAGAATCATGGTATTTAAAATTTTTGCATTGCCTCTAGCTTGGCTGCGAAAACTTTAAATTCCTACATCCGAGAAATACATCCAAAATCAGACTCTATCTCATCGCCAACCAGCTGATATGATTGTAGAAGACTCTAGATTCCATGACTGAGGCAACCTAGCCCATAAAGTTCATCTTGGTAGAAAATCAAGTCAATAATGAATACCAAGAAACAAATTCAACGAATAAGAAGAATAGACAGATACTGTCAGAATCGAATTTCGAGATAGTTTATAATGAGATTCTCAAGGGTCGAAATCTTCTCAAGTAGCCCTAACTATGATTGAGTAACCTCTCTGCTAAAGCATATTCCTTAGTTCCTATCGTAGGCGCGCAGCAGTTCAACTAATCGTTGCACTACCACGACATCGCACTAATGCGACTCTCGACCTGCATGGGCCACCACTAAAAACGTGTTACGACCCACACCCAGTGTAGGGGTACGAGAAGTGGGTACATCCAGCCTACGCCACAGTGTCGGCGGTAGAACGTTATTCTAGGTTACTATCAAATCAACAACTCATACGATTATATAATGTACTTGTCAAATCTCAACTCCGAACGGAGGACAAGTATAGATATAATGAAACTCAATCACAGTCTAAGCATGATAGGATAACACAGAAGTCTATACTAAACTCAAAGCAACAACTTAAATAAACTTCTAAAATAATAATATCTCAAACAATCTCAAATACAACTTAAATCTCCACTTATTACAATACAAGTTCCAACAGAGAAAACTAAACCATAAACTAGCAATCTACTCCAAGCTCTACTGGTCCTCTAGGCTAGCTGTGAATCTCTATGTTACCTGTAATATTTTCAACAGGTCCAGTCAGGATAGGAGCGAGCACAATACATCTCACGCAGTTCATATCATGTCAGAAGAAAATAAACATGCAATAGGGTACGATATATGAATAACTGAAGGAATGTACATGAAGTAAAAGAGATAACTGTAATGGAAATATCTACTATAAGTAGAGAACTATCAGTGACTAGTGAATCAGAGTATAAGATAGACATGTGAACAGCTGGAGGTGATTCAAGAGAGGTTGAACATGATTATACTACTTTAGAATTGTTCACATGCTATTTCTACTCCCCCATCCCCAATCAATACACAAGGATCCAGACATGTTACGTTAAGATTCAAGATCTCACTGCCTCATAGATGAGAGCACACGTGAAATTGATTCATGGGGGCTCTGTGAACATTAGAGTACATGAAACTCCAGAGTATACATGAATAGTGAAGCATGACGATACATGATGTAAGTGAAACACACAAGACATGAAGTACCTGATGCTCCCGAGGGGGATAACATCTCATGAAAAGATCTATATAGTACCAATCCGTGTTACCAACGTGACAACATACAAGTAAAGTAATCTAGAGCAGGAATATAAGTTCTAGCAAGTATGAAACGGTCAGAGAATGTACTCACCTGATATCCTGAACAGCTGATATAAAATATGGCCAACTGGAGTCACATAGTCCTAGTTATAGCAACACAGGTTATAAAGAGTTCAATTTATATGGTAATTGAAATTATAATGCAATCTACATAAGTCTAAGTCAATCTAGGTCAAAGTCAACTCTTGGTCAACTCTGGTCAACTATAAAGTTAAGCTAGGTCAACTCTAGTCAACTGTGGCCAAACTAGCTAGGGTTAGGTCAACAATGGTCAACTAGTCTAGGTAAGTCAATTCTATGTCTAAATAAACTAAGTCTATGCAAATCAAGTATCCAAGATAGCTACTAACTCATAGCCTAAGTCACTTGCTAAACCAAACACAAAACTAAACCATAAGCTAACAAGGCACACAAACTTAGTCATATAATGTGTATATATTATTCACATTCACATATTCATATACATAGATATATATAGGAAAGCTATATATATATAGGCACATACATACATATACATAGAGAGAAGGAGAGGTAAAATAGTAAATGAGTGTGTGTGTGACATGTGTGTGAAAGAATGTGTTAATGTTCTCAGATTTAGTTATAGGTAGGTGTATGTGACATAGGATACATAGTGTCAAAGGGTGTATGAACGTATGTGTGTAAAAGGTTATAGGTTAACTCAGTTTATAGAAATGCATACATACATACATACATGCATACTTACATTGCATACATGCATACATACATATAATGTATACATACATACATTGCATACATGCCTACATACATATCATATATGCATACTTGCATTCATTCATAAACCTATACATACATAGATAGATGCATACATACATATTTGAATATATTATATACTTGCATACATTATATTCATGTATGCATACGCTACATTATATTACATTCATTCATGCATACATGCATACATATAATATATGCATACAAAATCATATATTCAACTCAAAATATATGTGAATACATACATTACATTACCTTAACACATATACATATATCATTCATTCATATCCCATATACATGCATACGTCAGTTCATGCATTATATTCATTCACATATCATTAAGTTACATATATATACTTATTTTTATTACATACATGTCATTCATACATATTACATACTTACATGCATCTATACATTATATACATTGTATACAACATGTAAAAGTAGAAGAGGGAAAAAAGGAGAAAAAACTCAAAAGGAAAGGAAATGGAAGGAAAAATGTAAGAAAAAGGGAAAACAGTGGACATATACATGCTTGCATCATATATTCTACATTACCATACATGCTATCATTATATATTGCATTACATTATGTATACATTATGCATTCATATCTATCATTACATGTATACCTTGCATTCATATCTAGCATTCATTATATACTTTCATGCATACATTGTATATCATTCTTTCATTCATGAATTTATGCATTGCTTACATACATTACATTAATTGTATTCCTACATGCTTGTATTCAACCATATATATATATTAATGTAAAGAGAATACATATCATATATGCATCATTTCATTCATCTAACATATCATGCATTACATACTCTACATTTATTTAATATCCATACTACATAGGCTCATAGGTTACACAAAATACCTATGTCGTATAGTCACTCTTCTACTTAAAATCAATACTGTATCAATTGGGCTTTCATTAAATTTTAGGATTAAAGTATGTTGTATCCCTTCGTGTTAGCTTTCCGAAACTTCAAACGGATCGCATTTTCGTGTCCGGAAGCTCCCGAAATCGCAAAAACACCGAAATGCATTCATCTTTCATACAACTGACACTCAAATAATTCTATAGAAAGTTTCAGAACGATTTTGGCTTATTAAAAAATATATTTAGAAAGCTAACTTCGATGCGGTTCTTTTAAAAAAAACGGGAGATAAATCCGAGTTCTAAGCTAAAAGTTATGACATTTCTAAGTTACTTTGGTTAATAAAACGTGGATGAATATTATGACGAATTTGAGTTATTTTGGACAAAAGAAACACATGTAGGCCAAGACACTTGGATACCAACATAGGTATCAAAATGAAACTTATTCTAACCATCCTAACTAAGATGAATTCACTCTCTAACCATTCTAAAATTGAATTTAAATATCTATTTAAACTATTATCATACATACATACACATGGGGTGTCCTAATTTGGGATCTATCAAGTAGGATACAAGACCCATATCTAAAATCCTCAAGAGAGCTCCTAATGGCCTCAAATTTGAATCTAAATGGGGTACATGCATGGGGGTGGATCCTATGGGTTCAAAACTAACTAATATGCATAGGAAATCAATTTAGAGGGTTGGTTTTACCTATTGGGAGTGGAATCCCAATGATACTCCCAAGGACACGGCTCCGACACGAAGATCTTCCAAAAAGGACACCCCTTCTTGCACTTTGCTTCAAATCTTTGCTAGAACCCTCCCTTGATAGTATTAGAAGGTTGGATGGAAGTTTTGGTGGAGGGATGTAAGGATTTGAAGATCAAATCAAAGAGGGAAGCTCTCTAATTTGGAGAAGAACACTTAGGGTTCTATGTAGAGGTAAAAAGAGGCAAGGGTTTTCTTAAGGATTCTTTATAGGAAGGGGCACTTGATGGCTGGTCATTAGATGAATTAGGGTTAGTTTTATATGTAGATGAGTGGCTAGGACTTGTCCACCCAATTCCAAGCCTTCCTATTGGTTCAATTAGTCATAAGGCTTTCTTTTTCACAAATATCCTCAGGGGTAAATATCCTACTATAAAATATCTAGATATTTCTAACCTTGGTACTTAGTAGGAATGTTCTAACCATGATTCTAATCTCAAGACTAATCTAGATTAGGTTAAACATCTAGGGTTAAGGCTTAACTAAAGGATTAGCACAATATTTAATTAATATAAATTACAATTTCACAAAATTGTCAAAATGACCAAAATACTCTTAGGCTAAAAAGTTATAATTAGTCATCCTAATCACATGATTAGGCTCTCTTGGTCATGGTTAGTCTCTAGGCTTAGCAAAACTAGGGTTTAACTAGTTAACCATCCAAATCACAATTCAATATTTTAAATAGTTTTAAATTGACTAAAAATCACCAAAAATTATAATATGATTTAAATATCATTATTAAATGATTATAATCAAAAAAATTTAAAATTACCCTTATTTGGAAAACTGGGTGTTACACTCACCCTGGAATCATTGATCACTGACTGGACTCATCTTGTGCTGGATTCATCTAGTATTAGATTTACATTGTCTGGACTCACATTGGGATTACACTTGACTCATATTATACTGTCTGGACATGTATCATGTTACTCTAGTTCTGCTGGATCTTATTTTACAGTCTTCATTGCCATGCTTCTCCTCTTGTTTAGTTACCTTACTTTCCTTGTACCTTAACTGTTTCTCTACATCACTACCTATATAAACTGCCATATTCATCAATACAACTGTCTATAACTGTTTTATAGTTCTTTGTCATTTACTTGGGATTTCTTGATGAGTTGTGCTCGTTCCTGTCCTGACTGGACCTGTTAAAAATATTACAGATGGTTGCCCTGGGGATACTTGCCCTACTTGCCTTTGACCCAGAGCTGGACTAGCTACCTTTGGCCCCGACACCCAGGAGTGATCGAGAGATTAGTTTAGTAGACTTGCTTTAGACTTTCATTTGAACTTGTATTATAATGAGTTGAGATCTTGACTTTGTTTTGAGATTGTTTGAGATGTTATTATTTTTAGTAGTTTATTACAGTTGTTGGAGTTTGTAGTTAGTATAGCTTTTGTGCTTCTGTGTTATTTTATCGTGCTTAGACTGTGATTGAGTATTATCATATCTTATACTTGTCCTCCGTTCGGAGTTGAGTTTTGACAAGTATATTATATATTTGCGTGAGTTGTTGTTTAGATAGTAACCTTGTACAGCATTCTACCGCCGATTCTGCGGCGTAGGTTGTGCACTGTGCCCTTACACAGGGTGCGGGTCGTGACAGACAGGAGGTGGATCGTCGAGAACCTGTTGAGGAGGGGCTTCTAGATGCTTTGAGGGATACAGAGGATTATGTTTGTCAAAATAAAGTGACGGATGGTGATGCGTCAAAGATTCGGGGTCAGTTTGTCGGTCCCATGACAACTGGTCAGTCTCCAGGTGGGGGTTGCTCTACGAATCCAATTTTTGTGACATGTGGTTTACCAAAGCTTCACGGAGCAACATTGGTTTCCACAGTTCGAAGTTAGGAAGGAGATCAAAGTTTGCACAAACTCAATCTGAGGTGGGAGCATCATCATTTATACAGTTCAAAGGAAGCTGTGGGTCATCGACGGCATGCACTATACATGATATTCTGCTCGAGGACGCATGTGTATGGGGGAGCTTCAAGTTCGGATATGAAGGTGGGAAGGTTCAGGAGTTCGAATCTCGGAAGAACTACACCATCCGCTTGGTTGGGCTAGCCAAGGATGTAGAAGCTCGTCGAAAAGTTAATACTTTCCGGTGGAAGACGGAAGTAAGGGACAGACAACAGAGACTTATAGTGAGGCTGATCGCCAGGGACTTTGGTCTTGGTCGTGTCATTGATATCAGCAGGATCCCAGTGGTGCAGGAGGTGCTATGCATGGCAGCTAGCGTCGACGTGACCGTCAAGGAGCTGGAGACAAAATGAATATGCAAACAACTCAGGGGATCGGAGATCAGTGGCTTGGGGGAGCAGCAACTCTGTCGTAGGATGACAGGCATGGAGTCAAGTTGAGGACCCATATGGTCAATACCCTCTCATCATACTGGAGGAGAAGATTATTGGAGTCCAGTCTGGATTTGGTAACAACATATTTGTGGAATTCAAATCTAGTTAAATATTTGATTTGATTAGATTTGGATGTCCATAATTAGTGTTGTGCTATTTTAGATATAATAGGATTCTTATTTTAGGAAATCCTATTATGATCTAAAATAGGATATTGATGGAATATTTTAGGCATAATAGGATTCCTATTATATTGATATTTAGGAAATCCTATTATGACTAGAATATAATTTTTTTTCTTATCCTATATATATGAGATGAAGGTGGAGGCACAAAGCACAACACAAAGTGGAGATTCGGGGTGCTCGTCCACAAGTAAATTTAAGAGAAAGTTCGTTGGTTGATATGAACAAAAGTTATACGAACTTTTTGTATACAAACGAAAAAAGAGTATAAAAGATTCCTAAATAAGAGATTTAAGTACAAAAATTTCTGGGAAAGTGTAACGGTGGAGATCGAGCACTGCAGCGGCTCCTTTACTCCATTGACGATCTGACGATAAAATAAACTTGCTCTGACTTTTTGATGCCTGTGAGTGGTAATCTGGGTTGCCAATCAAGAAGACGTCGAAGTCTCGAATGAAGGAGGACTTCTTCTATTTATAGGCGAGCACATATACGATGTGCGAATAGTTTTTGCCGTACAGGAGCGCTGCGCGCACGACATTTTAGGAGGACCTATTTGTAACTGCTTTGTGGGGGCTGTTGCTACACTGACACGTAACAATATTTGAGATTTCCTCGTTCCTGAGGTCTTGGGCGGTTGGCACCACTTATCATTAGTGACATGTGCTCGCACACACTGTTCGAAGATCTCTTTCAGTTTAAACAAACTGGATTTCAATTCCATCGAAGGAGCGATTGTTGGTACTACTCATCATCAGTGACACGTGGTATGCACATACTGTTCAATGATCTTGTTTCAGTTTAAACAAACTGGATTTAAACTCTATCGAAGAAGCGGCGGTTTGAACAACCTAGATCAGATTGTATCTGAAGAGATACAAATGTTTGAACAAACTATATCTGATTGCATCTGAAGAGATACGACTGTCATACTAGCCATGTGGCGTAGTGCCACATTGTAATGCCCCAGTCCCAGAATACTTCGGACCAAGTACGTAGATATGCCAGCAGCATATATACGATGAATACTCCAATATATAGAATTCTCGTATATATACATAAGCTATAATAATATAAATCGTAGGCCAAATAAATCAATGAGCTATATCTCATCCACAGCAGATACAAAAGATATGAGAAGTCCAAATAGAATAAATGAGTGAGTCAAAAGATAGCCGGGTGGACATGCCCACACCAAACAGCTATAAAAATAATCTTAAATTGAGTAGATGTCCACTATGAGTCTCAAAGAACAACATGAATCTAGATATCAGTGGGAGATGCCTCGTCATCAAGGTATGAAGGATCCAGTGCCGAGCCATACTCATGCGAAAAATCGTCTATACCTGGAGAGATCACCAGGTCCTCAGAGGGACGTAACAAGATACAGGAAGAACATGCCATATGAACTGAATATAAATGCACCATAAAATAAAGATAAAGTAAAAGTGTCCAAACCATAACATGGCTCAATATTCCATCATCGAAACAGTAGGCTACCCCTACAACCAAACAAGGACAAGAGGTAACTTACTATTCTGCGATGTGACATTTTTCCATGCCATGATTGGAACATAAAATTTGCTAAGGTCTCCTAACCTTTCTAGTAGGCAATTTAGAAGACATATCGATGTATGGACAGGTTAAGGCTGACTCCCCCAGGACAAGGTAACAACTCACAACACGCACACGTCAAGTACCAATACTATCAGCCGGCATAACTCGAGGCTAGCGGCCCACGTGACCCATCAGTCCACATAGCTCGAGGCTAGTGACCACCGTAACACGACTACCATAGTACGCAGTTACTACAGATGTTGGATTTGGGGTAGCCCATACATTTAACTATCTTCTCCCTTCCAAGGTCACTAACAGAAGGTAGTTCGCTAAGACTAGGTCCATATGCATAAAAAAAGACAAGAAGGAAAAATAACTGAAAGCAAAATAAAGTGAACTAAAAATAGCAAGTAATGGATCCAACTGAGAATAGATAATAAATAAGCAGTAAATAAATAAATAAAGATGCATCTAATTTATAAACAGTAAATAAGACAAGGTATCTTTCCTGAGGGTGGTACGAGAAGCAGCAAAATCCAACAATCAGAATCGTCAGCATGAAAGTCAAAATCCAAAAGGAGCTCCGGATACTGAAACAAACATCACAAACATGTTCAGTATAAAAGATATGTCTAGAAAATGCCTGTCCAAAAGTTAAATTCTGGAACTGAGGCAAAATCGTAATTTTGGATCAAAACGATGTCCGTCGTTGGACCCGTTTTGCACCGAAACGCGTACCAATGTCAACGGTCTCTAAAGTCGTCAAACTACATGTCTACGGATTCGGTTTGAGGAGACCAACCCAACCGTATATCCAGAGTTGGATTCCGGCCGGCCGTGCACAAATTCGTCCGTTGGAGCGGGTCGCGGGCCTGCCAAATAGGCGTTTCATTCGACCTTCTCAGAATCGGACCAAACTTGGCACACATGACCAAAATTTTGATATGGTTCTGTTGGCACAAGTTTTGTGTCGAATCGACGACTGTACATGAAGTTAGGGCAAAGCTTGCAAATTGGCGATACAGGGGTATCTCGACGGATACAGACTGATTTTGTCGCGCACACACGACGAAACTGAGTTCCGTCAGTTCCCACACGTCGGTAACGTCCATACGCGCCTTTCGATGTGTATAGTGTGCGACCACGTCGCCCGGTTTGTCGAGGTGCACGCCGTATCGGAAAAACTTTTCTAACTTTTATGGTTTTAAAAACAATTTTTCTTGATTTTTAAAGACGAATATCTTTCTGCCTAATAACTGAAAAATAAATCTATCTGAAGCGTTTTAATCTCGTATATGTTGTATTTCACTGTTTCAAATTAGGTTGTTCGAAATCTTAGTTTTTAGCCCGGGAAACGCCTTCTAAAACAGCCTCGAAGCTGTTTTGTAATGCGTATTAACTCTAACTTTTCGTCGAACTTTCGACGAATTTATGGGGATGATCGGGGGTAGTTGGCTCGATCTAATTAACAGGGCTTGTAGTCCTATATGTAGTGATTAATGGGAACAAATTGGCTCGTCAATTGGCTAAACGATGAAGGTGAAAAGTGATGACGAACGTGGGTACCTGTTGCAGCTGAGAACAGGGCTTGCCCTGTTTTCTTGGTCGGATTTCTAAGCTTCCACGGCGGTGCAGCGGCCGACGGCGGCGCGCAGTCGGTCTAGATGATGCACGAGGGTGGCAGGATCCTCCAGGTAGGTCAGGAAGAAATCTCGAGGGGTTATGATTAGGTTTTTCTCGGATAGGAGTTCTTCGCAGTTTTTTTTATACATGCAAAATTTTACTCGAGATTTTTCGAGACTTCTCGTAGGTTTTTTGTTTCGATTTCCTATTCCTAACTGAGGAGAATCGCGTATGGATTAAGAGGATCTTATTTGAAAAGATTTGTTCGGATTTCTCCAGTTTAAATTTTCCAGCCTCCTTCCTTTCTTCCTTTGCGGATTGGGCTCGGGGTGTACGCAGTACTGTTCAATGAACAGTACTGCTGTGAAGGTTAATTTAAATATTTTTTTTTCTTTTCCTATATGGACTTGTACAAAATCCATATAAAATCCCCTATACTTTTAAATTATTTATGAGACACTTTAAGTTGTATATATAAAATACTTTCTTAAAATCCTAATATCCATTTAGAATATTTTAGAACCTTTTACTAAAGTATTCTACAAAATAATTTGCCATATATAATTAAAGTATCACTTACTTGCTAGCTTTAATAAAATCATAAATTAATTATGAGGCCAGAAAAAAATACTGCACAATACTTAAAATAAATTAAAAAAAAACCCAGGGGGTTTACATCCTACCCAACTTATAGGAATTTCGTCCTCGAAATTAAACTAAAGGTAGAGGGTAAGAAATATAATGCAGAATTAAAGAAACTAAAAATTGAAAGTCATACCTTGGTCTTCGAACAATCGAGGGGTCGCTATATAAAAAAAGATAACCCTTGGCTCCATTCCTTATAAAGCGTTATTGGTTCCAGGTTCTACCCAACTTATAAAAGTTGGCTACAGTGGAAATCGTCTTCTGAGAGGGACCAAAAGGTACAGGGGGATATATCAGGTTGAATGTTTCCATCTTGGACTCAAGCTACATTGGTGGGACAAAATCTTGTAAGATCATTCTATACCATCTCTACTAGGCTATGGTAGCCTAGAACAAGTTCTAACTTGAGAGAGTGGCTAGTTTCGGGTCGGATTGATTATATAGGTGCTGCAAATCTGAAATTGTGCCTTCCGTGACTTTTGTGTATAAGTGGCACATGGGGACTCAATTGGGTGGCACATTAGTGGCATATGCGTAGTGAACTTCGAGTAGATCATACCCATATGTTGAGTCGAAAAAATTGAATCGAGATTGGGTCTCTCATTGAAGCCGAAAGGTTTGTCAGTACAACGGTATTACGGTAAGGGTTATAATTAGCCCTTTGTCCTAAAAGCCGCATCAAAAAAATAGAGTACAAAGAGACGTGTTTGAGTAGGACATGATGTGCCTAGATGAAGGTAGAATCGTCTAGGTTTCGCATGTGAAATTTGTTGGAAGAAAAAGACTAATGTTGTGCTCCAAATTTCAAAGTCACGGTAGAGGTATCCATAGTGTTGCGGATAGAAGTGGACATTGTGAACTACTGGGTTATTTGCTCGGTTGGAGGAATCGTGTCAAGTCAAAGATTGTTCTTTATAAAATTTTAGACAATAGTGAAACGATTACCCATGTCATCTTTACGCTTCCTCATTGGTGAGGAATGTCAGGATGACACACGTACCGAGGGTGTTGGATGATCCACTCTTCTATAGCACAAGACGATTACTGATGGGGTAACAAATTATAAGGTACATCATGCAAGGATCTCTAACTACTAAGTCATAATTCTCTGTAATAAGATTGCTAGACTATAGTCGATAGATTTCTAATGGTGTCGAAGGTACTGCATATACATTGCCGTTGGTAACTAGTAATTCATATTAAGACAAGTATTATGTTATGTATGTTGACCAAGCTAATGAATGTGTTGTTCTAATGCTAAGCCATGTCTAAAATAACTAAATGGTATAACTAGAATAATACCTGCTAAATCTCCACCCTCAGAATAGGTGCCTATCACAGCCATGCTAACTGTGTGCCCATGCCTTTGTCCATTTGTCTCCTGTCCATCCTATCCAACTTGTATAGGTTGGTCAGCTAAGTGTGATCCTCTAGAATAACCTCCATGTGATGGTTGATTGGGCTCTGCTATTGGTCCTGGTGCTATGGGTCCTTGCATCCGCTATTGTGCTACCTTTAGTTGTTCTGTATAGTCTCGGGCCTTGTGATGATTGGAGCCACAAATCATGTATTGTCCTAATCTACGACGACAATCCTTCATGACATGACCTTTTCTATGACAGAAGCGACATGTAAGAAGCTCATCAATTGGATAGGGTGATGCTCTTGGTGGTTGTTGTGTCATAGAACGTCTGATCGGTCCACCTTGGATAAGGTTACTTGGTCCAGTTGTTGGAATATGGCATCTCTGAGCCTGTTGTACTTCTTTGTCAAGGAGTTCCTGGCTTCTAGCTTCTTCTAACACTGCAGCATGTGAAACTCTAGACTGTACCGTAGTATGCTTCTTGAGCTCTGGTTTCAACCCTTGGTGAAATCTCTTGGCCTTTTCCTGCTCAGTAGGAATCAATGTCTCACCGAATCTGCTCAATCGACTAAATTCTACATCGTACTCATCTACGGTCATTTTTCCTTGCTTGAGGTGTAGGAACTGATCATAGAGAACATCGCGTACATGGATAGGAAAGAACCTCTCATTGAAGAGTTTATATAACTCTTCCCAAGTTTGATTGGCTCCCAAGCGTCTTTCTTCGGCTTCCCACCAATGATGGGCATTGTCTTCTAAGAGCAAGTCTACTGCTGTCATCCAATCATTTGTTGGCAACTAGGACGCCCTCAGTAGCTTCTCTATGTTGATAAGCCACGCGGTGACCTCTAGTAGTTTCTCGGTACCTCTGAAGGGCTTGGGGTTCATATCCATGAAGTCCTTGATAGAACCCTCATATGGATGTAGAGCTGGTGCTGGTACCGGTATCGGAGGTGGAGGTGGGGGCCTAGTTAGTGCTTCCGTCATGTTCTGCCTCATCAATTCAGCTTGTTGCCACTGAGTATGTATCATGGCATACATAAACTGTGTAGTAGGGTTTCCATCCTCTGGTGGTGGATGCATCTGTGGTCCACACTGAGGTGGGTACTACTGAGAGAATGGTGGTGGAGGGGGTGGTACGTTCTCTTCGGTTGGTGCCTCGGTAGTCTGCCCAGCCTGTATGACTGGTGGCACTTGAGTTCCCTGTTATACCATCGATGCGGTCATGGTGGCCTGCGACTGTCCTGGCTGATACGGGGTCACCGGGGTCATTGGTAGGATCTCTCTCTTGAGTGGCTGCATCCCCAGACGTGATCGTCGAGGTAGGAACGTGTCCGCTTCGAAGGTTCATCCTTCTGGCACGAAAATAGAATAATGTTAGAATAGATTCGAACAAGTTATAGGTCAAGCAGTTGAAAGAGAATTGTCAACATAGTTGCAGATGAGATCTTGGGGAGCTACTTAATTACATCTCATTCTATATAAAAATTATAAAGAGCGAACCAAGTACACTAGGTTGATCAGACCATCATGCACCGGTTCTGATAGACAATATGTTAGTGGGGTACCTCCAATAACATATATGTCATAAACAAGCTCGAAAATGAGTAAGCTTGCAAATCTAGGCTACGACAGCAGCATTGGTCAAGATGGTAGAACATAAGTACGCGAGATAATGATGAAAGTAAATATAAAATTTGCAGTCCTATAAGAATCGAAGTTTTGTTCGGGGTTCGTGCCTATACAGTTGTCCTTCTATCTTCCGGTCTGAGGCTATGGTTACGATCAAGGAAAGGTTAGCTTGTGAGGCAATTCAGGTAATAAAAGAGGATTCGAAAAGGTTGGAAGTCAAAGGAGATAATAATCATAGATGAGATACTATTCCTATTCCTATATGCAGGCTTGTTAGGAATAGTCATGTATCCCAACAATATTTTCTGACCTGCATGGGCCACCACAAAAACATGTAACGCCCCAGTCCCAGAATACTTAGGACCAAGTATGTAGACATGCCAGTTGCATATATACGATGAATACTCCAATATATGAAATTCTCATATATATACATAAGCTGTAATAATATAAATCGTAGGCCAAATAAATCAATGAGCTATATCTCACCCACAGCAGATACAGAAGATATGAGAAGTCCAAATAGAATAAATGAGTGAGTCAAAAGATAGTCGGGTGGACATGCCCACACCAAACAGCTATAAAAATAATCTCAAATAGAGTAGATGTCTACTATGAGTCTCAAAGAACAACATGAATCTAGATATCAGCGGGAGACGCCTCGTCATCAAGGTATGAAGGATCCAGTGCCGAGCCATACTCCTGCGGGAAATTGTCTATACCTGGAGAGATCACCAGGTCCTCAGAGGGACGTAACAAGATACAGGAAGAACATGCCATATGAACTGAATATAATTGTACCATAAAATAAAGATAAAGTAAAAGTGTCCAAACCATAACACGGCTCAATATTCCATCATCGAAATAGTAGGCTACCCTTACAACCAAACAAGGACAAGGGGTAACTTACTATTCCGCGATGTTACATTTTTCCTTGCCATGATTGGAACATGAAATTTGCTAAGGTCTCCTAACCTTTCTAGTAGGCAATTTAGAAGACATATCGATGTATGGGCAGGTTAAGGCTGACTCCCATAGGACAAGGTAACAACTCACAACGTGCACACGTCAAGTACCAATACTATCAGCCGGCATAACTCGAGGCTAGCGGCCCACGTGACCCATCAGTCCACATAGCTCGAGGCTAGTGACCACCATAACACCACTACCATAGTACGCAGTTACTACAGTTGTTGGATTTGGGGTAGCCCATACATTTAACTATCTTCTCCCTCCCAAGGTCACTAACAGAAGGTAGTTCGCTAAGACTAGGTCCATATGCATAAAAAAAGGCAAGAAGGAAAAATAACTGAAAGCAAAATAAAGTAAACTAAAAATAGCAAGTAATGGATCCAACTGAGGACAGATAATAAATAAGTAGTAAATAAATAAATAAAGATTCATCTAATTTATAAACAGTAAATAAGGCAAGGTATCTTGCCTGAGGGTGGTACGAGAAACAGCAAAATCCAACAATCAGAATCGTCAGCACAAAAGTCAAAATCCATAAGGAGCTCCGGATGATGAAACAAACATCACGAACGTGTTCGGTATAAAAGATATGTCTAGGAAACGCCTGTCCAAAAGTTAAATTCTGGAACAGGGGCAAAATCATAATTTCGGATCAAAACGATGTCCGTCGTTGGATCCATTTTGCACCAAAACGCGTGCCAATATCTACGGTCTCTAAAGTCGTCAAACTATATGTCTACAGATCCGGTTTGAGGAGACCAACCCAACCGTATGTCCAGAGTTGGATTCCGGCCGGCCGTGCACAAATTCGTCCGTTGGAGCGGGTCGCGGGCCCGCCAAATAGGCGTTCCATTCGACCTTCTCAGAATCGGACCAAACTTGGCACACAGGACCAAAATTTTAATACGGTCATGTTGGCGCAAGTTTCGTCTCGAATCGACGACTGTACATGAAGTTAGGACGAAGTTTGCAAATTGGCGATACGGGGGTATCTCGACGGATACGGACCGATTTCGTCGCGCACACACGACGAAACTGATTTCGTCAGTTCCCGCATGTCGGCAACGTCCATACGCGCCTTTCGATGCATATAGTGCGTGACCATGTCGCCCGGTTTATCGGGGCACCCGTCGTATCGGAAAAACTTTTCTAACTTTTATGGTTTTAAAAACAGTTTTTCTTGATTTTTAAAGACGAATATCTTTCTGCCTAATAACTAAAAAATAAATCTATCTGAAGCGTTTTAATCTCGTATATGTTGTATTTCACTGTTTCAAATTAGGTTGTTCGAAATCTTAGTTTTTAGCCCGGGAAACGCCTTCTAAAACAGCCTCGAAGCTGTTTTGTCATGCGTATTAACTCTAACTTTTCGTCGAACTTTTGACGAATTTATGGGGATGATCGGGGGTAGTTGGCTCGATCTAATTAACAGGGCTTGTAGTCCTATATGTAGTAATTAATGGGAATAAATTGGTTCGTCGATTGGCTAAACGATGAAGGAGAAAAGTGATGACGAACGTGGGTACCTGCTGCGACTGAGAACAGGGCTTGCCCTGTTTTCTTGGTCGGATTTATAAGCTTCCACGGCAGTGCAGCGGCCGACGGCAGCGCACAGTCGATCTAGATGATGCATGAGGGTGGCATGATCCTCCAGGTAGGTCAGGAAGAAATCTCGAGGGGTTGTGATTAGGTTTTTCTCGGATAGGAGTTCTTCGCAATTTTTTTTATACATGCAAAATTTTACTCGAGATTTTTTGAGACTTCTCGTAGGTTTTTAGTTCCGATTTCCTATTCCTAACTGAGGAGAATCGCGTATGGATTAAGAGGATCTTATTTGAAAAGATTTGTTCGGATTTCTCCAGTTTAAATTTCCCAGCCTCCTTTCTTTCTTCCTTTGCGGATTGGGCTCGGGGAGTACGCAGTACTGCTCAATGAACAGTACTGCTGTGAAGGTTATTTAAATATTTTTTTCTTTTCCTATATGGACTTGTACAAAATCCATATAAAATCCCCTAAACTATTAAATTATTTATGAGACACTTTAAGTTGTATATATAAAATACTTTCTTAAAATCCTAATATCCATTTAGAATATTTTAGAACCTTTTACTAAAGTCTTCTACAAAATAATTTGCCATATATAATTAAAGTATCACTTACTTACTAGCTTTAATAAAATCACAAATTAATTACGAGGCTAGAAAAAAATACTGCACAATACTTAAAATACATAAATAAAATAAATAAATAAAATGAAAACCAGGGGGTTTACACACATTGCGGAGGAGCTGTGCGCTATATGAGCTGCGCTTTCGGGGTGTCAAGGCGACTGCGCTTCTGAGACAATGAGTAACTGTGTTTTTGGGGCAGCAAGTGACTGTGCTTTTGGGAGCTCTGAAGGAGCTGCGAAGCGGCTGCGCTTTTGGAAACTCTAAAGGAGTTGCGCTTCTAGGAACTTTGAGAGATCAGTAAAGGAGCCGTTAAGGGGCTGCACTTCTGGGAACTCTGAAAGATCAATGAAGGAGCCGTGACGGGGCTACGCATCTGGGGGCTCTGAAGGAGCTGTACTTCTTGAAGGCTCTGAAGAACCTGCTAATGGACTGCGCTTCTTAGAACTTTGAGAGATCAGTGAAGGAGCCATGAAGGGGCTGCGCTTCTGGGGGCTCTAAAGAAGCTGCACTTCTTGAAGGCTCTGAAGGAGCTGCACTTCTTGAAGGCTCTGAAGGAGTTGCCCTCTTGGAGGCTCTGGTCACTATGCTTTTGAGACGACTAGTGACTACTTCTGAACAGCTGAGTCAACCCCTTCTTTATTGCTGCTACTTTCGGTGGCTCGAGAAGCGGTGACTTAAAGACTCATTCAAAAGACTTCACTGAATGAGATTTATTGTGATGAATTCTAGGTTCATCCAATGAATTTTGGGCTTTTGACGAACTGCCACGTGGCTTGTGGGTTGGACCATGCACAGCCTATATAAAGGGGAGCTTTTGAGGAAGTCTTTGTACATTGCCTCTTGATATTCCTTTGTCATGCTCGACCCCGACTTAGCTTCGGACGGCCATAGGCCGTGCATAAGTCGACTGTTGGTTGTAGATCTCTTCGTTCAAAGAAGTTGTAGTCTTGTGGAAGAACAACTTTAGAGTTTTGAGATACACTTAAGCATGTGGAATGGGGGGTTCGAACCTGAACAACATCTTGGAGGTCTTCGAGGCCCAAGATACTAGGTTTGGGTCGACGGCCAGCCCTTCGTTATGCTAGAAGAGCTAGAGGTTGTACTGTGAGCTTTGTGTAGGAGCTGCGTCCCTGTGTCGCTCAATAAATGCTTCATTAGCCATATTGGAGCGGGGGAGCTGCGCACTTGTCAAGGAAGTGATTCGCTCTGACTACGAGGAGAGCTGCGTACTTGTAGGCTGCACACTTGTAGGCTGTAGATTTGTAGTTTGTAGAGTCTTTATATATAATCATGAAGAGTCTATATTAGATCTTTATAAACATGATTTTTAATAAAGTATTTCCCTTTATACACTGCCTTCTCTTGTGATTTGTTTTTCTAATGTGCGCATCGACTTGGCGTCTTCCTACACTTTTGTGAACTGTGGGAAGCAACTGATGTCTTCTGCGCTTTTGTTATCATAGCGCTTCTTTCATGTTTCTACAAGACCCCCTTCAAAGTTTTCAAATTTGGAACACTTTGAACAGAAGCATGAAATAACACGTGGCAAATAAAGTGTACATCGTATCCCTACCAGGCTGTTAAGCGTCTATTAGTCGTCAGCTTTAATGTTTTGAGCCGTCATATTATTTAAAATGATAATGGCACCTCGTTTTTAGGAGAAAGATTCATCATGATTTTGTTTCATCTCCTCGCTGCCCGAAGCATTTCTCTACATACGAAGGGTCCTCTGGCTTCATCTGTTGATACGTGGTTCCGTCCTATAAATAGAAGTTTGGAGAGAAAGAAAGACTTCTTCTATGTGTCATACATTTTTTAGAGAGAGTATTTTCTTCTTCTTCCTTAGATAAAAAACCCTAGTTTTCTTCCATGGCCCCTAAAAAGTCGAGAGCTCCTAGGGTTCCCAAGGCCGGCAAGGCGAGCATGAGCAAGGCCAAGGGAAAGCGGCCGGCGTCTGATGTCACGCCTCGATTTAGGGAATCGTTCGCTTCGCTCGGATTCATGTCGAATCGTTCGTCCTCGCTAAGGCGTGATGCCGTACAAGTCTAGAGTTGCACTTGTACAAGGCAAGATCGTGCACTATTGTGTCATTTTTAAACATTTAAAATATAGCCAAATTTGCAAAAATATTGAGTACGCAATATAAGAAGAAACAATACTCATTTTGTTGATAATTGTAGCCAAAATATAACTTTTCTCGGTACTCTTTGAAATGCCTTTCCGGCTACATTAATTCATGAAAATAAATACAACTGATAGGCTGCCATGATATAACTTCTCGTTCCATACATTATGCCCCTTTATTACTTTGAAATCTAAGCAAGAATCTTTGAAAGCTCCGTAATACTTTGTGCGTCCTTATTGAAAATAACTTGATAGAAAATAGCAACAACTCAAAGCCGTAGTTCAGACGTGCGCCCGAGCCTTCTCCAGTACCTGTGGAGGAGGGGTCAACACATTATAACAATACGCTGGTGAGCCCCGTTGGCCCACTCAGCTAAACCAACATTTTGAATTAATGACAAGCATTTTAAAGACCATGAGCTTATTAGGGACTAGCAACTCATAGTGATTCATAATTAAGGCAACATGGTATTATATAAAAGCAACTATTTACTTTACCATCGGCCGACTCCAGCTTTCCTGCATAAGATACAGGATAATAATAATACTTACCGCCCTGCAAAAGATAATCGTTAGCATGCATTCGGACTGGGTCGTTGGTGAAACTGCACCATAAAGGACTTTCCAACGGGTATTATGGTGCACCATTCCAGAATAGGTTGCAAGCCTAGTCGAATGTTCTGCAATATCTCGTGCCACCATAGTACGACCAAATGTTTCCCCTAGGTCGATCCAGTCCTCGGTGCCCCGAGTACCGTCTCAAGGAAACTAGTCAAACCTTGTGCACAAAGACGTCCATGACCACGCGAATGCATAACAGACTCAACAATACACAATTGCTTGGTATTAGTAAGCCAACATTCAGATACACAGCATTCTCATATTCAACATCTCAGGCATCAATTCATTTCATTTCGATGTTCATTTCATCTCAGCATTTTAATGTTCATAGGGACAAGCATAATCTCAATGCTCATAGGGACAAGCATAATCTCAATGTTGTTAATAGAGTAATCAATTCATTCAATGTTCATTCTCTAGCTTCTTAGTGGTATTGACTTGTGGCATTGGCATCTTATTACTGATCAACGTATGTTGCAAGATAATTTCATTTAGTTGGCATGAAGGAGTAGCGAGAGGGATGAAACCACCACAGAGATCCACACTCACCAGTTAGAGAATTGCCGAGAGGGAGAGGAACACTTGTGCTCTTAGCCTTACGTTACGCGTCCGTCTACAATGGCAACAAAAGTTTGGTTAATATTCCGTCTCGTTATGTTCCCTTCTCCTAGAATTTTCAAGAATGAATGCTATAAAAATCGATAAAAAAGGGCAAGAATCAAATCATCAAAAACTATTCAGAAAAGCATCCATCAAAACCAAGCAACAAAACCACCAGCAAAACATCCAGAGAAAAATCTTGGACGCATTTCAAGAGAAATCAATCCATCAGTTGGAAAGGTTCTTATGCATTTGTCCGTGATCGATTCGATGCTGACGGTAAGTTTCACCAATACTCGGTTCCGACCGAGTTGATCAAGCCACAATCCATACAAAGTAAACCGCTAGTAGCGGGGCACTGAGCCAGTCTATTCCCAAGATGATATCGTACTCTTTGATGTCGAGTACAATCGCATCCAGTGATAAAGTCTTGCCTCCAATTTTGATATAGCCGTCCCTACAAATCAAAGTTACAGGCATATCTACTCCCAAAGGAGTGCTAACACACAGAGCTGTCTTTAGTAAAGTCATACAAAATTTATTTTCCATTGCAAAATCAGACGATATAAAGCAATGAGTAGCACCAAAATCGAATAGCACCCGGGTAGGTATGCCTTTGTACAGCAACATACCTGTTATTACATTCTCTGTGGCCTGGGCCTCTGCCTGAGTCGATGCATAAACTCTTCCTTGCGTACCTTGTTGTTGATTCGGTGCATTCCCAGTTGGAGCTGGTAAGGCTAGTGGCACTTGACCACGAATCTGATGGTTTGTTGGCCCTAGTTCTGATTATTATACTGTCCACGATGATTATAGTGCTAATCCCATGGGGATTTTGATTCCTTCCCTTTCTACATTCAGATGCCCTGTGGCCCATGCCGGCACAATTGAAGCATCCAGCTCGACATTCCGTTTGCCGATGTCCATACCGGTTGCACTTGAAGCAACACGGTCCTTGATATTCACCCTTATTCTCACCAATGTTATGACGCTTAGGAACGTCATTCCTCCCAGCAACCAAGGGTCATTTATGGTTGCTACTGTTAGGGTTATATACTAAAAGCATCACTTTTTTAGTAACCTTATTTTCTTAAATTTTGAATGAGAATCATATGGGCAAATGTTTGCATATTGTATTTGTTTCAAGTGTTAATGCAAATGTCTGATATTCTATATTGTAGATAATATGGTGTGTGGTGTCACACAGAAGATCATATTATCAGTTCCCTATGGAGTATATAAATAGTTCACAACCTAGATGGACTTGGACAATCTATTGAAAATGTTGTAGTGTAATCTGGTATTAGTCTATCTTGACTATAGGTTTACACTAGTACACTTTGTGTGTATTGAACAGGACCACTTGAGGTTGTTCTCTTTGTACTGACTATATAAGAGAACAAATACCTCTGTTATTATGGATGCTTGTGCTCTTAACCCGGATATAATAACGGACATGTATATACAGTGTGCATTATTTTGACTCATAAAAGAGTGAGATTCATTATGGATCAACAACCTCTATGAATTGGGTAATAACATTGTATGTATGATGGGTTGTTGATTATAAATGGAATCCATGTCCCGATACATCGGGTTGATGATGTCCCCTTAAGGAGCTCATAAGGATTGTCATGTAAACCATGCAGGTGGATTATATCCGACATGACAAATAAAGTTGAGCGATACTACTTAAGGATAAAAGATGTCGAATCAATATAGTTGTCAGTAACTTAATTTGATCGACGGACATACGATATCTTAACATGGGGAGCCAAACGAGCATATAATAAAAGGAGCCCACAAACATAATTTGAGATTAGGGAGGTAGTGCAACAATAGCTCATTAGTGGACCGAGCTATTGTTAATGGGCCTGGATTGTGTGTTCGGGCTGAACACGGGATATCCAGATCCGTTAGGAGACCTAACCCTAATTTCTCCTCATGGTCCCTGCCGTAGCCTATATATATCCTCTATTCTCTGGCCGCCACATTATCGATCAGAAATCTGAAACTTTCTCTAAATTCGTGATTCACGTAAGGAGAGAAAGAGAGGGCTGCCAAGGAGAAGAAAAGGTTGGGAGATCGTCGCCCACACGACGTCCAACTCGAGGAAGGAATACGTGCAGAAGATCTTGGGGTCGTCCGCTTGAGATTGCCAGGAATTACTTGTCTCCTTTCCGCCGCAGGTATAATTCGTGAACACTAGTTTTTGCCTATGAAGGGTTAGAACACGTATTAGATATGTTTAACTTTCTATCGATCAATACGCACACCAAAGGAAGGGTCCTGGGAATCCCCAGTTCCATCAATTGGTATCAGAGCTACTTTGGATCTACGAATTGATTGATACGTCCATGTTGTCCAATAAAACCTGCGCTGTGTAATAGTCGGTAGATGTCGATCTGTTCTAACTCGATTTTGCAGGCATCTTAGATCCAACTATTATGGTCCAATGCATGTTTTTGATTGTGGTATTTAAACCACGGACATGTCGTGGATGTTGTTGTTGCTGTAGATGTAATTAAAATTACGAGGGTTGATCGTGCTTATTATTTTAATTTTATAATCTAGATTGTGTGAACTCCTTCGGGAGGCATAGGATTGATGTAATTTTAATTATTTTTTATCAATCGTGATGGTGGTGGTGGCTGTTTCTGACGTCGGACGAGATGCTGGTTTTAAGCAGTCCAGAGGCAGACAGATGATTTTCGATGAAGGAATCGACAGCCAAAACCTAAAAAAAAAACCAGGCAGGTCGAACCCCGAATAGATCTGCGCAGCGCCAGATTTTGGATTCGGATAGTTGAGGACGGAGCAGCAAAGATGACCATAATACTTGGATATTTTCTCTTATTTTTGTCATTTTTTTTTTCTGATTATGCATGTTTATTATTGTGTGGTTGTTTTTTTAAAAAAACCAAGCCTACATTAATAATAGACAACATGGACATAATATCAACTAGTAGAAAAACCCTCATTGTTAAATAACTAAGTGGGAGAGGATATTTATTTAGTTTAAATCCTATGGTCTCCATTACTGGTTTGTAGGTGATGTAATTATACTTGGGTGTTGGCTATAGTGCTTTCCTCTATATCGGATGAGTATAATTATGGATCACCAGTACAAACTTCCTTAGGGATAATTGTAGAAAGTTACCTAGTATGTGTTCACTTCTCCATCTGAAGGAACTCATTACAAGGTAATGGACTTAGTATTAAGTAATGGTATACACTTAGATACAAATAATGGTATCCTCCCCATCGGAGTCACTGCTATTATTTGTATGACCAGAGCAAGACCAGCATATTAATTTTATTTGTCATAAAGTTATGTTGACATGATAGTAAAATTAATAAGAAAAACCTACTTGAACAAAGTTGAATTTGTATACGTTCACACTATCGTGGCATGCTAAATTCATGGTGTTCAAGGTGTTGGTGAATTTCTTATTATTGTTTTGAGGGAATCAATATTTAGTTAATTCAAAAAGTTTTTTTTGCCCTACATAATTTTATTTATGTGATTCTCAGGATTTCAAAAATGGGTTCTTTCAGTCCACTTATGGTGATTCTTAAAGAAAATAAACTTACTGGACCTAATTATATTGACTGGAAACGTAATTTGGATATTGTTCTGACTGCTGAGGAATACAAAAATGGCTGAGGGTACACCAGTGAGGGATCATGTTCTCAAGATGATGGGTCATCTGAATGAGATAGAGATCCTTGGAGCTGAAATCGATGGGGAATCCCAGGTCGATATCATTCTCGGGACTCTGCCTAAAAGTTTTGACAATTTTTGCCTTAATTACGATATGAACAAAAGGTTGTATAGTTTAGCAGAACTTGCAAAAGAGCTACAAGATGCTGAATCTCTCTTTAGGCAGAGTGGTCATGTTTTTGTTTCTGAAAAGGCTTCTACTTCTAAGCCAAAAGGCGGTAAGAAGAAGAATAACATTCAGAAACAGGCAAACTCAGCAAAGAAGGACATGGGATCTCAAGGCGCGGTGAAAAAGCCGAAAGGCAAATGTTTTAAGTACAAAGGGTTAGGATATTGGAAGACTGATTGTCTACTTCTCAAACAAGGGAACAAAGAAGGTATATCTCATTTACTAGTAGTTGAAACATGTTTAGCGGTATTATCTACCGGCACCTGGTGTGTAGATACAGGAGCCACTAATCATGTCTGCAATACATTGCAGGGGTTCCAGAAAACCAGACGGCTCAGTGATGGAGAGATATGCTTGTTCATGGGTGATGCTACAAAAGTATCGGTCGTTGCATTAGGAGATGTTACTTTATCTTTTGGTAGAAATAAGTCTTTGACATTGAGAGATTGTCTTTATGCACCTTCACTTAGAAGGAATTTAGTTTCTGTTTCTATGTTAGTTAAGGATGGATATTCAGTTTATTTTAATGACAATATTGTTATTAGAAAGAATAAACTTTTTATCTGTTCTGGTGCATTGGTTGATAATTTGTATGTCATTAATCCTATTTCGCCCACAATACAACTTATGGAAATGAATATGTCATCTAACTTAAATAAGAGAAAAGAACCTTCTTGTATGAACCAAACATATCTTTGGCACTTGCGATTGGGACATATTAACCTAAGAAGGATTCAAAGACTGGTTGAAGATGGACCTTTGAGTTTATTGGAAGTGGAGGCACTACCAGTCTGTGAATCCTGTTTGGAAGGTAAAATAACCAAAAGGCCTTTTACGGCAAAGGGGTATAGGGCCAAAGATGTGTTGGAATTGGTTCATTCTGATTTGTGTGGACCCATGACTATCCAAGCTAGAGGTGGCTTTGAATATTTTGTCACATTTATTGACGATTATTCAAGGTATGGATACATTTATTTGATGCGCCGTAAGTTTGAGTGCTTTGAGAAATTCAAAGAGTACAAGGCTGAAACGGAGAAACGTCATAGAAAATGTATCAAGTCATTACGATCAGATCGTGGTGGCGAGTACCTCTTTGGAGAGTTTAGGGATTATTTATCAGAGGCTGGGATTGCATCCCAATTGACTGCACCTGGAACGCCCCAGCAGAATGGTGTAACCGAAAGAAGGAATAGAACTCTTATGGAGATGGTTAGATCAATGATGAGTTATTCGGATTTGCCAGATTCGTTTTGGGGATATGCCTTAGAGACTGCATCTTATATTTTGAACTTGGTTCCTTCTAAGTCAGTACCTCTTACTCCCACAGAGCTGTGGATTGGGCGTAAGCCTAGTCTGAAACATGTTCGTATTTGGGGTAGTCCAGCACATGTGCTGAATAGGAAAGCAGATAAGTTGGAATCTCGTACAGAAGTACGCTTGTTTGTAGGCTATCCAAGAGGAATGAAAGGAGGTTTATTTTATAGTCCTAAGGATCAGAAGGTCATTGTTAGCACCAATGCCCGATTCTTAGAGGAAGACTATGTGATGAACCATAAACCCACAAGTAGAGTTGTTCTAGAAGAACTGAGACGTGAGACACCAAGTACTTCAGTACCAACAGTACAAGAGGATGAACCACAAATAACTGCACAATGTGTCACAAATGTTACACCACAACCGATAGTGCCTCGTCGTAGTGGGAGGGTTGTGATACAACCAGATAGATATATGTTCTTGGGAGAGTCGTCAGATTTCGTCCCTGAGGAACAAGATTATGATCCATGTACCTATAATAAAGCACTCCAAGATAAAGATGCAGAGTCTTGGCTAAAAGCAATGATATCTGAAATAGAATCTATGGATTCTAATCAGGTCTGGGAGCTTGTAGAACCACCCGTTGGTATAAAAGCCATTGGATGCAAGTGGGTCTATAAGAGTAAAAGAGGATCAGACGGTAAGGTTGAAACCTTTAAAGCTCGGCTTGTAGCAAAAGGTTTTACTCAAAGAGAGGGTATCGATTATGAGGAAACCTTTTCTTCTGTAGCCATGCTTAAGTCTATCCGGATTCTTTTATCTATTGCAGCTCATCTCGATTATGAGATTTGGCAAATGGATGTCAAGACAGCTTTCCTTAATGGAAGTCTTGAGGAAGACATCTATATAAAGCAACCAGACGGGTTCATTAAAAAGGGCCAGGAGCATCTTGTTTGTAAGCTCAAGAAGTCCATTTATGGACTTAAGCAAGCTTCCAGATCTTGGAACATATGTTTTGATCAGGTGATAAAATCCTATAGATTTGATCAATGTCAGGATGAATCATGTGTATACAGAAAGTGTGACGGAAACGTGGTGGTATTCCTAGTACTTTATGTGGATGACATCTTGCTCATTGGAAACAATGTGAAGGTGTTATCTGATGTAAGGGTATGGTTATCCAAACAGTTTGATATGAAGGACTTAGAAGAAGTAGGTCACATCCTTGGGATCAAAGTTCTACGAGATCATAAGAAAAGGATGTTGGGCTTATCCCAAGCTTCCTATATCGATACTGTACTAACTCGTTTTAGTATGCAAAATTCTAAGAAAGGTTTCTTACCTTTTAGACATGGAATTGCTCTATCAAAGGAGCAGTGTCCGAGGATACCTAAAGAGATAGAGAACATGAAGGCAGTTCCTTATGCTTCAGTAGTAGGAAGCTTAATGTATGCAATGCTATGTACGAGACCAGACATCTGCTTTGCCGTAGGCATGGTCAGCAGATATCAGTCTAACCCAGGACAAGAGCACTGGACTGCCGTAAAGCATATTTTGAAGTACCTGAAAAGGACTAAAGAGTATATACTAGTTTACCAAGCAGATAGTTTAGTTCCCTTGGGGTATACAGACTCAGATTTTCAATCAGATAGGGATTCCAGGAAATCTACCTCAGGTTATGTGTTTACTTTGGGAGGTGGAGCCATTTTGTGGAGGAGTATCAAGCAAAAATGTAATGCTGATTCCACCATGGAATCTGAGTATGTGGCAGCCTCTGAGGCAGCTAAAGAAGCTGTTTGTCTCAGAAACTTTCTATTGGACTTGGATGTGGTACCTAGTTTACCTAAGTCTATTACACTTTATTGTGATAATAGTGGTGCAGTTGCAAACTCGAAGGAACCACGAGCCCATAAGACTGGCAAACACATTGAGCGCAAGTACCACCTGATACTAGATTTTGTAAAAAAAGAAAAAGTTGCTCTGATCAAGATAGCATCAGCCGACAACCTAGCTGATCCCTTTACAAAGAGCTTACCAGCTAAGGCTTTTGATAGTCATGTTGAGGGAATGGGAGTCAGATGTGTAGCAGCATGGCTTTAAGTATAAGTGGAAGATTTGTAATAGTATACTGAAAAGCAATGCTTTGAGTATAAGTGGGAGATTGTTAGGGTTATATACTAAAAGCATCACTTTTTTAGTAACCTTATTTCCTTAAATTTTGAATGAGAATCATATGGGCAAATGTTTGCATATTGTATTTGTTGCAAGTGTTAATGCAAATGTCTGATATTCTATATTGTAGATAATATGGTGTGTGGTGTCACACAGAAGATCATATTATCAGTTCCCTATGGAGTATATAAATAGTTCACAACCTAGATGGACTTGGACAATCTATTGAAAACGTTGTAGTGTAATCTGGTATTAGTCTATCTTGACTATAGGTTTATACTAGTATACTTTGTGTGTATTGAACAGGACCACTTGAGGTTATTCTCTTTGTACTGACTACATAAGAGAACAAATACCTCTATTATTATGGATGCTTGTGCTCTTAACCCGAATATAATAACGGACATGTATATGCAGTGTGCATTATTTTGACTCATAAAAGAGTGAGATTCATTATGGATCAACAACCTCTATGAATTGGGTAATAACATTGTATGTATGATGGGCTGTTGATTATAAATAGAATCCATGTCCCGATACATTGGGTTGATGATGTCCCCTTAAGGAGCTTATAAGGATTGTCATGTAAACCCTGCAGGTAGATTATATCCGATATGACAAATAAAGTTGAGCGGTACTACTTAAGGATAAAAAATATCGAATCAATATAGTTGTCAGTAACTTAATTTGATCGACGGACATACGATATCTTAACATGGGGAGCCAAACGAGCATATAATAAAAGGAGCCCACAAACATAATTTGGGATTAGGGAGGTAGTGCAACAATAGCTCATTAGTGGACCGAGCTATTGTTAATGAGCCTGGATTGTGTGTTCGGGCTGAACACGGGATATCCAGATCCGTTAGGAGGCCTAACCCTAAGTGGTCCCTGCCGTAGCCTATATATCCTCTATTCTCTGGCCGCCACATTACCGATCAGAAATCTAAAACTTTCTCTAAATTCGTGATTCACGTAAGGAGAGAAAGAGAGGGCTGCCAAGGAGAAGAAAATATTGGGAGATCGTCGCCCACACGACGTCCAACTCGAGGAAGGAATATATGCAGAAGATCTTGGGGTCGTTCGCTTGAGATTGCCATGAATTACTTGTCTCCTTTTTGCCGCAGGTATAATTCGTGAACCCTAGTTTTCGCCTATGAAGGGTTAGAACACGTATTAGATCTGTTTAACTTTTTATCGATCAATACGCACACCAAAAGAAGGGTCTTGGGAATCTCCAGTTCCATCAGCTACTCTGGTTGCGCTGTGTTGTCCCACGGCTAACTGGCAGATGGAATCTCTCTATCTCGAGAGCTGTTTCGTTCGCCTCCCTATAAGACATACATTTCCGACTTAGCACATCGTGCTGTAGGCCATCATTCAAGCCTTGTAGGAATCATTCCCGCTTCGCATTATCATTCGAAACCATGTATCCAACGAATGTAACTCTCTTCAAAAATTTGGTTTCATAATCATCCACTGATATACTGCCCTATTGGAGTGCTACGAACTCCTTCTCTTTTTGCTGACGGACAGCTGGTGGAATGAATTGGGCAATGAAAGACTGTTTGAAGGTCTCCTAAGATATCTTCATATCCAGACTATTATCGCAAAGTGTCTATCTCTGCGAAGTCCACCCTTTCTCGGCCTTAAGACGAAGTTGTACAGCAGTACACTCTATCCGCTTACTGCCCTATATATCCAACATTCGAAAGTAGCCCTCAAGTGTGTTCAAGAAGCCCATCACTTCATCTGGCTCTGCCCTTCCATTAAACTTAGGTGGGTCACAACTTTTGAATTCTGAGAACTTGAAGCTCATTCTCTTTCGTTTCGGCATTTCAGGTTTCTCTGCCGGCACTTCAACGATCTCGGTTGCTGCGGCCTTTGCAAAAATATTGGAATCGACCGTCAGCTTGGTGACAATCTGAGACAGATTATCCACTTGCTTTTATTGAGCATCCAGCTGCTCCTGAAGCTGCTCCTGAAGCGCACGAGGTTGAGCTTCGCTCTGCTTCCTCTGAGCTTCCATTATCTTCATCAGTTTCTCCATTGGGTCAGATGATGAATTCGTCTTCGAGCTATCACCTTTGGTCATTCAACAACAACAAAAATAATTTTATTAGCACTCATAAAATATTTATGGGCTTATTGTATCGAACATTATTTCATGCCAGCGCTATCGACACCATCAACCGAGAAAATTTGCATCAAGACTTCCTTTTTGAAAGCATTTTCGAAATCCGAGGAATTAAAACCGTGCTCTAATACCAACTTGTCATGCCCCGAATCGGGAAATCGTTCGTCCTCGCTAAGGCGTGATGCCGTACAAGTCTGGAGTTGCACTTGTACAAGGCAAGAACATGCACTATTGTGTCATTTTTAAACATTTAAAATATATCCACATTTGCAGAAACATTGAGTACGCAGTATAGGAAGAAACAAAACTCATTTTATTGATAATTGTAGAGAAAATATAACTTTTCTCGGTACTCTTTGAAATGCCTTTCCGGCTACATTGATTCATGAAAATAAATATAACTGATAGGCTGCCATGAAATAACTTCTCGTTCCATACATTATGCCCCTTTAGTACTTTGAAATCTAAGCAACAATCTTTGAAAGCTCCGCAATACTTTGTGCGTCCTTATTGAAAGTAACTTGAAAGGAAATAGCAACAACTCAAAGCCTTAGTTCAGACGTACGCCCGAGCCTTCTCCAGTACTTATGGAGGAGAGGTCAACACATTATAACAATACGCTGGTGAGTCCCATTGGCTCACTCAGCTAAACCAACATTTTGAATTAATGACAAGCATTTTAAAGATCATGAGCTTATTAGGGACTAGCAATTCACAGTGATTCATAATTGAGGCAACATGATATTATAAAAAATAGCTATTTACTTTACCATCAGTCGACTCCAGCTTTCCTGCATAAGATACAGGATAATAATAATAATACTTACCGTCCCATGCACAAGACAATCGTTAGCATGCATTCGGACTGGGTCGTTGGTGAAACTGCACCATAAAGGACTTTCCAACGGGTATTATGGTACACCATTCCAGAGTAGGTTGTAAGCCTAGTCGAATGTTCCGCAATACCTCGTGCCACCATAGCACGACCAAATGTATTCCCCTAGGTCGATCCGGTCCCCGGTGTCCTGAATACCGTCTTGAGAAAACTACTCAAACCTTGTGCACAAAAACGTCCATGACCACGCGAATGCATAACCGACTCAATAGTACACAATTGCATGGTATTAGTAAGCCAACATTCAGATACGCAACATTCTCATATTCAACATCTCAGGCATCAATTCATTTTATTTCGATGTTCATTTCATCTCAGCATTTCAATGTTCATAGGGACAAGCATAATCTCAATGCTCATAGGGACAAGCATAATCTCAATGTTGTTAACAGAGTAATCGATTCATTCAATGTTCATTCTCTAGCATCTTAGTGGTATTGACTTGTGGCATTGGCATCTTATTACCGATCAACAGATGTTGCAAGACAATTTTATTTAGTTGGCATGAAGGAGTAGCAAGAGGGATAAACCACCACAGAGATCCACACTCACCAGTTAGAGAATTACCGAGAGGAAGAAGAACACTTGTGCGCTTAGCCTTCCGTCATGCATCGTCTGCAATGGCACCAAAAGTTTGATTAATATTCCGTCTCGTTATGTTCCCTTCTCCTAGAATTCTCAAGAATGAATGCTATAAAAATCGATAAAAATGGACAAGAATCAAATCATCGAAAACTATTCAGAAAAGCATCCATCAAAACCAAGCAACAAAACCAGTACCAAAACATCCAGAGAAAACTCTTGGACACATTTCAAGAGAAACCAATCCATCAGTTGGAAAGGTTCTTATGCATTTGTCCATGATCGATTCGATGCCAACGGTAAGTTTCTCCAATACTCGGTTCCGACCGAGTTGATCAAGCCACAAGCCCTACATAGTGAACCGCTAGGAACGGGGCACTACATCTGAGGCCGTCGATATCGATGATTCTTCATTCGCTGACGTCACCATACCCGTGGACGTGCGACCGGCTGTTGCGAGTGGGTGTTCGTAAAACATTTATGCTTGGCTCTGACTGCTGATGCGCATGAGCTCTACTTCTCGGAGTAGTGTCTCGAAGATGTGTTAAAGCTTCCCCGCTGATGCGCATGGGCACTACTATTCAGAGTAGTGTCTGTAAGATGTGATAAAGCTTTATCTGTCGATGCGCATGGTCGCTGCTTTTTAAACTAGTGACTATAAGATGTGCTAAGGCTTTAGCTGAAACGCAGCGTCACTAAATAGTGCCGGCGCGGATGCTTGCTAGCTGATGTGCAATGCCACTAAGAGAAGTGCATGCGCAGATGCTTGCTAGCTGATGCGCAGTGCTACTGTAAATTTCCTGAACAGATGCTCGCTAACTGGTGCGCAGTGCTACTGTAAAGTGCCTGAACAGATGCTCGCTAGCTGATGTGCAGTGCCACTAAAAAAATGACTGCACAGATGCTTTTTTACAGAAAAATATTTAGAATTTTCTTTTAACTTTTGTTTGTTTCATGTGCAGTTTCTGTGACTATGCCTCTCTTTCACGAGATCCACTTTGACTCATCAGCCTGCGCACTAGGCATAAATGTCGACGAGGCCCTTGTTAACCCTGCCATGAGATTGATCGCCCAAGGCCAACCGGAGGGGCGACTGGACATGATACATGCACAAGATTAACAACCGTCATGGAAATTAAAAATCGTATGATGGATCGAGGCAAATTAACAACCGTCATGGATGCCAGGATTGAAATGCTAAAGCCTCAGTTTCTCTTTGGTGACAACCTAGTCTTGAAATAGGCCAACCTTCTTGAGCTCAAAGAGGATTGGTATTTTGAGAATGACAGCCTTGGTTTGTATGTTACAACGATCGATCGACACCTCCTACTTTCGATTTTCTTTTGCTTTGCCGAGAAGTTGTGCATGGAGTAGAATCTAACCCCGACTCAGGGGGTTAATGATGGGTCTCTTTAAGGTGGATACATGTTCTAAGAGGAAGGACACTTTCAAGTGTGTCCGTGATGGTCCGTCGCACACTTTGCTGGTACTGCTCTCCGGCCATCTGCTTAGTAATTTTACCTCGGCCGTACATCCGTTTGGTGCTTCTTTTTACGCCAACTGGCTTCTGGCGGCGAAATGCACATACCTAAATGGGACCTTCTGGGTCAAAGGTTGGATCCATCCTGAGACTAAATTGTACAAGCTGACCTAATAGATATTGGGTAAGTATAAGGCAGAGTTGAGGTCTATTGGCTTGTGCCCTGCCATAAGGGCCACCGAACATGGTATGGTTATCAACCAACCCCTATTCCTAGTATTGCTGGAGCTATATAACTACCATACCAGGACCTTCTACACTCCAGAAGGAGAGATAGGATTAGCCCTTCATGAGATGTATGCCATCTCGAAGCTGCCTTAGGCGAAGAGCCGTACGAAGAATATACTCCTAGCAAAGAGGAGTTCATAGGGTTAGAGAACAAATATCCCAAAATGATGGCAGTATACAAAGAACTGCTTTGTCATCATCAGGTGCGCGTACACCAGGATTCCTTGAAGATTTAGATGCACATTTTCGCTTGGAGAAACTACATATTTGCACAACGTCCATCGAAACCGGACCAAGTCCACTTTACGACTCGTAGGGCGTATACCACAGACGAGGTTAAGGCTATAATGATCGAGGCGAAGGTGTCAGCTCCTTCGGTAGATGCTGAGGGGAACCCCACCTCTATAGTCCATAACTACTTTTGCCAAAACTTGACTTCCTTGAGCCCGAAAGCGGAGTTGGCTGCTTTTTTAATAATATGGCTGCGGAAGGACATGGTTCCTGGAGGTTCTGGATTCATGGGACGAGTGACTCGGGATCTTATTATGCCAGCCGTGAAGCTGGTCTTTGGTCATCTGCCGGCTTTGCTCCTAGCCATGGTGTGTAATACTTTGCGAGGCTGATGAGATCTCTTACAGAAGATAATAATGCATCGTGGGAAATACAACGAGTTTCCTCGGGCTGAACTCCCTTACCACTACCTGATGGCTTGGTAAGCGCTACATTGCCCAAGTCTGATAGCCCCTAACACCATCGAAGGTTATGAGAGGGAGATGCCACCCTTCTTAACTATTACCGGGCAAAGTGGCTCCATCAAGGCATTTTCGTCTATAGATGGGTGTTGGGTCGTTTGGATGGTTACAACTTCAGCAGGACCTCGCCCCCTTAAAGAGGCTTTCTTGCAGACGATGAGCTAGTAGACCGGGGCAGGGAAAAGAGCGATCTGACTCGTGATAATTTTCGTTGGCTGCAGTCCATCCGTCCCTTGCACTTGGTATACTAAAATCAAAATTGGGTGGTCCTGGAGCCCTATTTGTCGTGTCGGTTTGCACGACAGTTCGATTACAGCCAGACAATGATTGACCACCCGAACCTCAGCCTGGGTTACAAGGACAGTCTGCTAGATGGCGCTCGGGCGTGGTATTATTATAATGCCGGGTATTTCGGAGCAAGTTTTATAATCCCCGCAGGCCAGGGGAACCCACATCTTGTACTCCACCGTGAAGTATTACTATATGGCAAACAACTTTTCGTCGGGCTATGATCGAGAACGGAGTCTAATTGAGGGGACGAAGCTGGAGTCCAATCGGTCCTCATGCATTTTCAAGAGCTTGCATCCTCGGGTGGTAGGACTTCATATGGGTCTAGTGCCTCCCGGAAAGAAAGAAAAGACGAGATGCCTTTGAACACTCTGTCGAAGCGTCAGGGCCCTCTGGAGGCAAATCCTCCACCTGCTAAGAGAATTAAGCGTACTGCACATAAGCAGAGCAGACTTGTGCGACATATTCATCGCGGGAGAAGGCTTCACCCATTGAGCCTTCCTCACAAGTACGAGCCAGTCCTTTTCTTCTGGTTTTATCTCAAGCCTTCTACTTATTGCTGTTTCGTTTGTTATAGGCAAGGAGACAGTCGGGCAGTCGGAGAGAGAGATGCCTGACCGTGAGCCCGAAATTCCCAGAGAACTTTCGGAGGAACCTCCTACTAGGGTGCCCCTTTAGGTGTCGTTGCTTCCGGCGGTTAGGGTTACTATCCCTTTACCGACCGAAGGTCTTCCATTTAGGAGAGGAGGATATTTCTTCTATCGTGGGGCCCTCGACTATCGAGGTACCTTTAGTCACAAGGGTCAAGAAGGCTAGTATCCTAGAGGGGAACCCGGCGACTGCAGTTTCTGAGGCTGCTGTGTAACCACCACTTTTCTAAAATGAGGGTAATTTTGAACTTTTGTAAAATTTTAGTTTTAAATATTAATAATAATGATTTATGGTGAATTTTAATTAATTTAATACTAGTTAATTTGGTGTGTTATGATTTGGACATTTTCAATAGTGTAACCTTAGACCTACTTAGCCTAGAGACTAACCATGACCACGGGGGCCTATCCTATGTGATTAGATAAGCTAATTACCACTTTTTAGAGGGTATTTTGGTCGTTTTGTGACTTTTGAATTATTTAGGATTTTGTTTAATTGGTGAATTTTAGATTATTTAATATTATTTAAATTAATGTATTGTGATTTTGGTCATTTTTTATATTTTAATATTTTGGGAATTTTTATATTTTAATATTGATTTTATGGGATTTATTTAGTCGGGTTTGAGTTTCGTCTCGTTTCGACTTGTGTAAGTTACCCGAGTAGCTTAGACTCTAGATGGGACCCCAAGATTAGTTAGTCATGGCCCACAAATCCCACTAATTAAGTTAGTAAATTTAGACTAATCCCACTTGTTAGATTGATTAAGTTAGAAGCTTAAACTTAACCCTTTTGATCCCAAACTTGAACCTAACTTAAAAGTAACAAAGGGGGATTAGTAGGGGCCTTATTGGGCTTTCCCCAAGGCCCAAATAGGGTTAGATGGCAGCCACATGTAGGAGGGTTGCCCTTCCTTTCATTTCATTCCATCAAGCCACCATTTTCTTTCACAAGTGTTCTTTCCCAAATTGAGAGCTTCCCTCTTTGATTTGCTCCAAATCCTTACATCCCTCCACCAAAACTTTCATCCAATCTTTTCATACTACCAAGGGAGGGTGCTAGCAAAGATTTGGAGCAAAGTGCAAGGAGGAGTGTTCTTTTTGGAAGATCTTCGTGTCGGAGCCGTGTCCTTGAGAGTATCATTGGGATTCCACTCCCAATAGTTAAAACCAACCCTCTAAATTGATTTTCTATGCATATTAGTTAGTTTTAAATCTATAGGATCCACCTTCATGCATGTACCCCCTTTTAGATTCAAGTTTGAGGCCATTTGGAGCTCTCTTGAGGATTTTAAATATGTATTTTGTGTCCTACTTGATAGATCCCAAATTAGGACACCCCATGTGTTTGGTTTATTGTCTAATAGGATTAATTGTGTTTTAAATTCAGTTTTAGAATGGTTAGAGAGTGGATTGATCTTAGTTAGGATGATTAGAATGAGTTTCATTTGGATACCTATGTTGGTATCCAAGTATCTTGGTCTACATGTGTTCCTTTTGTCCAAAATAATCAAAATTCGTCATAATATTTATCCACGTTTTTAGTAACCATAGCAACTTAGAAATGCCATAACTTTTAGTTCAAAACTCCGATTAATCTTCCTTTTTTTAAAGAACCGTATCGAAGTTAACTTTCCAAATATATATTTTAATAAGCCAAAATCGTTCTAGAACTTTCTGTAAAACTATTTGAGTGTCAGTTGTCCGAAAGACAAACACGTTTCGGTGTTTTCGCGATTCCGGGAGCTTCCGGACACGAAAATATAATCCGTTTGAAGTTTCAGAAAGATAACACGAAGGGCTAAGACATACTTTAATCCTAGAATTTAGTGAAGGCCCAATTGGTATAGTATTGATTTTAAGTATAAGAGTGACTATACGACATAGACATTCTGTGTAACCTATGAGCCTATGTAGTATGGATATTAATTGAATGTAGGTATCATAGGTTGTCGAGTATATGTATGATATAGTACATATATATATATATATATATATATATATATATATATAATTTGGAGAGCATGTCGGAAGAGGCTGCCCACCGACGATATTCTACACACGATTGGATTCAGCTTGGCATCTGCCTGCAACTGCTGCTCTGAGCGTCAGACGGAAACTGTCGACCCTATTTTTTGCCATAGGGAATTACCCGCCAGAGTCTGGAGATTGCTATCTCTTAGGTATAGTAGGGTGCTGGGAGTTGGCTGCATCAATGATCTCCTAGCTGGCATGGCTGCGGCGTCCCACGGCCACCAAATCGTTGTGGCAGCTGCCATATAGACCATTTGGAAAAATCGCAACAAAGCGAGATATGAGGGCTATCAGTACAACGTAGACCTAATCATCGGGAAGGTCATCAGGTAGTGACAGAAGATCAGGCCCAGATGTTCGCACGGGCAGAATAGTTTTTGGATTTCTCTTCTCTATTAACCTTCGGTTTTTCGGTTTTGCTGGTATACTTGTATAGGCGTCGACATTTTGTGCCTAGGGGTATACTTGTACTGGCTTCGGCATTTTGAGCCTTGCTGGAATAAAAAGGAGTGTTCTTTTAATATATATATATATATATATATATATATATATATATATATATATATATATTTATATATATATATATATATATATATATATATATATATATATATATATATATATATATATATTATTGTTAAGTTATATATGTTAGTATGTTTGTTAGATGTTGGTTAGTAGAGGGTTAGATATGTTAGAGTTTGTTATATGTTAGTGTAAGTTATATTTGTTAGTATGAGTGTTAGTTAGATAGTAGAGGTTAGTATTTTGTTAGATATTTGATATATTGTTAGATAGTTTGATGTTAGATATCTAGTATGTTAGATATTGATATGTTAGTAGGTTATGTTAGTTCTAGATATTGGTATGTTATCAAGTTAGTCTCTATAGGTTATATATTAGATATTAGTTAGGATGTTATGTTAGTACATTAGATAGTTAATTAGATATTTGAGGTATATCTTGGTATCTCATGATACCAAGTTAGTATCTTAAGGTAAATATGAATTACCTTTACCTTCAAGGTAAATGGTTAGTTTACCTTATGACCAAGGTATGGTATCAAGATACCAAAATAAGGTATCAAGATATCAAGGTAAGGTTTAGGTTTACCCAAGTTAAGGTATTGGATTCCAACCAAGGTATTGGTATTGGGATGCCAATATGACCAAGGTTGATCTGGTATCCTAGTGTTAGTGGGTTAGTGTCTAAGTGTTTGAGTTTGAGTAGGTGATGTTAGATTGTGGAATGGTTATATAGATAGGTATATATATTTTTGGGTTATATAGTATCTATATATATTATGAGAGTATATAGATATAGATTATGGTTCATAGTGAGGATATGTATATACATGATATATGATATCTATATGTATGTGTTAGGGTGGTACTATATGGGTAAGGATATATGTGGTATGTATATATATTAATATATCCTAAGTATCATAGATGTTGACCACTAATCTAAGTTTGACCAAAACCCTAGAAGCTTGACCCTGACTCCTAGTTTGACCCAAGGTGGACCAAAGTTGACCAGTTGACCAAAAGTCAACTGTAAGTCAACCTTTGACCTAATTTGACCTAGTTTGACTTGATTTGACTTTCTGTGACCTAGTGTGACTCAATTTGATCTAGTTTGACTTAATGTGACCTAGTTTGACTTAGTTAGTTTGACTTAGTTGGACTGAGATTGACCTAGATTGTATATTATACATTAGAAAATCATGCTTAACTCTGTTTAAACTAATTAACTTACAATATCTCATCTTTAGGTTTGTGAGATCATTCTGAGCATCGACCCTACTTGATTCTCAACACGATGGTACACGGACTAGTATTATCGGATTTCTGTCATGAGATGTTACTCCTGGATTTTCTTGAGATACTGGTACTTGCTCGATCTCATTCTTGTACTTGTATTGACACCGATTCCTGAGAAGGAGTAGCTACCTTCTTAGGGAATCCCGTGTCATGACGTGCTATGTCCGGATCCTATTCGGGTATGAGGAGTTATTATAGGTTATGTGATCAATACCCCCTCCTGCATTTCTGTTACTACTTGTTTCATAGCTCCACCCTCACTGTACGTGGGGTGTAGCCTGACCCGTTACTACTTATTTTATAGCTTTCCATTTTGGCCGGGCCGAGTTTCCGCACTTGTAGTCGACCATATAGAACAGCCTGATCCTGACCTATACCGATCACATAATGCTATAATACTCGAGGCACATTTTATATTTATTACATCAGATAGATATATTCCTATTCAGTTCTACTTTTCTGCATGTTACACCCTGGCATGATTTTCTGCTTTACATATCTAGTTATATTTCCATCTTGATATGTTCATCTTGTATCCATTGTGATTGTCTCTTACAACATTTATCAATACTATAGAACTGTTGTTGGAGGTGTACTTGCTCATTTTCCTGACAGGATAACCGTTGATGTTTACAGAGGACATGTTGGCTGATTGCTCTACCTTTTACGGGTATGGCCAGGATAGAGATTTTGATGAGACATTACCCTTGGTGCTAGTAGAGGATTTACCTCCTGTTTAGACTGTTAGATAGGTTTGACTGGACTGCATTCCAGCTAGTATTGAGACTTATGTTGTATTTTGGATTCTTGTGTTATATTTTTAACTCTAAACTGTGTTGTGACTTCGCACCTTTTTCAGTTCATATATTTCCATCATATGATATTCGTGCCTATCTTCCTTAGATGTCTTGTGATTGAGTTAAGATTATATACCTCTGTGCGGAGATGACAGGTACATATATATTGTGTCTAGATGTTATACTTTCTAGTAGACCTATACAGCGTTCTACCGTCGATTCTGTGGCGTAGACTGGACGTACCCACGTGCTCGTGCCCCTAATCAGGGTGCGGGTCGTGACATGCTGACTCAGAAGAAGCTTCTTCTCTTGCTCCGTTTGAGTATAAAACTCGAGGTTTTTTGTAGTTGATGGCTTCGTATCAACAGGGGGCGCCGACGGATGAGCTTGTCGTGATACCCAGGGTTTGTCTTGCGACGACGAAAGGTGTGGCCCGAGAACCGTATCCGTGATGGGCTGAACGGTCGAGGATACTAAAGGTACTACCCGGGGCTCCCCTACTGAGCCTCTCCCTATACTGATGAAATGGCTGAAGAGACCCTCAAAGTTCAGGAAGATGAGGGGGACGAGATAGCTCATAAAGTGTTGGCCGAAGAGGCCGTCAGAGAGTTGGCCGATGTGGCCATTGAAACACCGACCGAGGGGCTATTGAAGAGTCGGTCAAGAAGACCGTTGTAGAGTCGGCCAGGGAGACTATTAAAGAGTTGGTCCAGGAGGCCTCTGTGACGGCGACTGAAGAGGTCATTGAAGGGTTGGCCGATGGGATCATGGAAATAGCGGCCGAGGAGGCCATTAAAGAGCCGAATGATGTAGCCACTGCAAAGTCGATCGAGGAGACTACTGACAAGTCGGTCAAAGAGAATGTTGACAAACTAGTCGAAGAGACTGTCGACGAGCCGGTCGAAGAGACCACAAACGAACCTGCTGCTGAAGAGCTGGTTGTGGAGATAACCGACGAGCCATCCGAGGAGACCACTGACGAACCAGCTGCTGAAGAGTCGGTTGTGGAGACCACTGACAAACCAGTTGCTGAAGAACCTGTTGTGGAGACCACTAACGAGCCAAGTGCTGCGGTAGTTAATGTACTTTTGGAGGCTGGGGGAGTAGGAGTAGGCTCTAGATGGAGGGGGATTCTCTTCTAGAAGGTTCCAACCCAGCATGTGTCTCATGGGGAGCCACACACGGGACTACTTCTGAGATAGTAGTACAGGAGTTGGACCAAACAACGCCTAAAGCTAATGTCATTGTTTCATTGGAGGCCTCGTCCTCAATGATGGCAGCTCCCGTCTCGACTGCATCCTTTGGTCATATAACGACTGCAGCTGTTGTTACTCCTGCCACTGCTGTTCCAGAGCCTTCTATCGTGGTGCCTCCATTGACCCCAATGACTATGGCTGATGGTGATTATTTCACCAACCTAATCCTCGGCACCATTTACAATGGTTTTAAGTACGGTGTAGAGGTTGTCTTGGAGAAAACTGAATGTTTACGATGTCTCGATCTACAATAAGGGCTCATTGGTGGTACTGCATGAATATCCTAGATATGAGGTGAAAGCTGATTCCCTGGAAGCCTCTCTGGTAGAGTTAGAAGCTGCTACGCTAGAGCTTCAAGGCCTTGAGCATAACATCTTGACCATAGTGGACACAGAGTTGGAAAAATGGTCATTGAATTCTTCCTTCATGAACAAGAGCGAGAAGCTGCTGCCAACAGTATCGTTGAGATTGAGTCAAAAATTAGTGCAGTGATTACCATCGAGGAATCCCACGTCTGCTGCCAATCTTTCCTGAAAGAGCAGTACGAAGCCCTTCGCGAGCAAATTCAGCATTTGAAAGAGACCTTGGCCCTCGCTGAAAGTGATCTGGAGAAATCGAAGGAGCAGCAGGGGTCCCTTTGTCAGCGATCCGAAGCCTTAGCTCAGGAGAAAGAAACTGCAGGTGTCCAACAGGCAGAGCTGGAGACTGCATACCAAGGCATGTCCCGGCTTAGGGACGAGGCCGCCAGACGTGAAGAAGCGGAGCGCAGAGCTAAAGAGTCTGTTGGACCCAGGTTTACCTTCTTGTGGGGTCGGATCAGTGAGTTGACTCGCCGGCCTACTTAGACAACAATCTTGATATCTTCTTTTTGTTTCTCTTCTTTGGATATGTTTTTCCATTTTGATGTAGTAGAACTTCTTTTTATGAAAAATAATCGCCCTTCTTTATTTGCTCACACATTGTGAATTCTTTGTAATAGCATAACTTCGTTGGGGACAAGATGTTTACTCAGAGGTTGTATGGACATGGTAAACACAAAATTTATGGTATAATTTTCCTTACTCAGAGGTTATGTGGACATGGTAAGAATTGATTCTGTGAGGATGTATAGAACAACTCAGATGTAGTATGGACGTGAAATATTCTATAGATGAATATGACAAGACATGGTTTGCCATAGGAAATTGTCTACTCAGAGATAATATGGACGTGGCAGACATGAACCTTGTTGGGGTGTAGAAAAACAACTCAAAGGTGATATGTACTTGGATGTTTTCTACTGGAGAGATGATGAGGGAATGCCCTGGGGCAGCTGGGCTCCAGAGGCATATCATAATCGAGGGGATGAATTCGATGATCGAATTCATAGATTTTCATGCTGAGGATATAGAAATATATGTTGATTTATACCTCAGACATAATATTTCTTTAAAAATTTGCCATTGACCGGCATTAGCAGCAAATTGCCGTTAGGTTTGGCGAGCCGGTAAGCACCATTGGAATAGACCGTCTCTATAACGAATGATCATTTCCATTTGGGTTCGAATTTGCCAGCAGTCTTGTGAGTCATGACCATCGGTCTTCGAACTAATAAGACGAGATCGCCCACTTGGAATGTCCTTTCCTAGACCTTTTTGTTGAAGGCCCCGAAAATCTGAGCTTGATACAGCTCGATACATTGCATAGCTAGCAGACGCTTTTCGTCCAACGCTTCCAACTCTTGTAGCCGACGGCATTGATTGTCTTCGTCAGTCAGCTGGTTGGTGACGAGCACTCGTAGAGACAGGATTTGGATCTCTAAAGGAAGTACTGCCTCACCCCGTAGACGAGAGAGAATAGCGTGTTGCTAGTAGCTGTCTGAAGGGTTGTACGGTAAGCCCATAGACATTCGTCGAGTTTTTCATTCTAGTAACACTTATTGGAATATACGACCTTCTTGAGTAACTTAACAATTATTTTGTTGAATGCTTCTGCTAGCCCATTCGTTGCAGGATTGTAGGCCGTCGATGCTACATTCTGTATCCGATTTTTATCATAAAATCGATGGAATGCATGGCTCACGAACTGAGGGCCATTATCGTGAATAATCCTTCGAGGAACTCAGAGGCGGTAGATAACGTGATGTTTGACAAAGTTGATCACGTTGGAGGTTTTCACCTCAGCGAATGGTACCGCCTCCGCCCACTTGAAAAAGTAGTCGGTGATGGCGAGGTTGAACCGGTGTCCTTTAGAGGACGAAGGGATGATCGGTCCGATGATATCCATTCCCCATGCTTTAAAGGGCTAGACGGCCGTAGTGGGTTGTAAGAACTCAAGAGGTTGGTGGATGAAGTCAGCATGCAGTTGATATACTCTGCACTTCTTTGCATAGTCAACAACATCTACCATCATGGTTGGCCAGTAGTAGCCCATACGACGCAGTCAGTCTTGCAAATTAGGACCAGACTGGTGAGCTCTGCAGGTACCATCGTATGCCTCCCGGAGTGCTTCTTGTGCTTCAGTATTGGGTAAACACCGAAGGAGGAGTTCGTCATAGGAACGACGATACATCATTTTTGCAGCTGTGTCATAGTAGAACCGGAGCGAGCACCTCTTGATAGAAGTGGCTTCCTTCGAGTCCTCGAGTAGGATTCTGTAGACTGCATAGTCTATGAACGGGAATCGCCAGTTTCGAACATCAATATTAGTGTCTATCTGTACAGAGTAACTCATATATGTGTGTAGATTATTCTTTGGGCAAACTAGCTTCAACCCATCATTGTAATAGAGTACTGGGTTTCGACTGGAGCTGCCAGAGATATAGCGAGACCAACTATGGCGTCAGCCTCCAGATTTTGCAATCGAGGTACATTGTCTATAAAGAACCCTGTAAAGGTGGAGATGATGTCGATTGCTGCCAGATAGTAAGGGATGAGGTCTTCGTGTCGAACCTCGTATTGGCCTCGGACGAGATTGATTATTAGATTCGAGTCGCAATAGGCTTCAAGGTGGTCGACTCCCAACTGCTTGGCGAGCTGGAGCACAATAATAAGAGTATTGTACTCGACGACATTATTAGTGCATGATTCTATGAGAGAATACACACGGTGGATAACCAAGCCTTCAAGAGTGACCCGGACTACTCCTACTCTGGCGATGATTTTGCCTTTAAAGCCTGTTCTCGAGGCACCGTCAAAGAACATTCACCATAAATGATTGTCTGTCATCGCGTTGGACTCAACGACATTGTCGGGAATACCGTCGTATAGTTTTGACATTTCTGGTACGAGATGTGCAGCCAAAAAGTCTGGTAATGCTTGGCCCTTAACTACTTTTTATGGGACAAACACCATATCATAAGGCGTCGAGAGAATTGCCCATGTGGTCGATTGCAAGTTTAGTGCCCCTGGCTTAGTCATAAGGACACTGAGGAAATTGACTCTAGAGATGACATGAATCATTTGTCCGGCCACATAATGGCATATTTTTTGGATGACGAAGACTAAAGCAAGACACTCATTCTTAACAGAATTATACCGATGTTCGGCACCAATCATGGTCCTGCTCAGATAGTAGATTTCTTGTTCGTAGCTTTCGTTGCTTTTCTGGGCTAACAAAGCGCCTAGAGAATGGTCCATGGCTCGGACGTACAATAGGAAGGGCCTGTATTGCCCCGACCCGCAAGATGTCTTATGATGGATGGTTGGTTCGAGGAAGCCTTGTTGGACTTGGGATTATGCGAAGGATCGCTTGGAAGACTATGCGATCGTGGCAGGAATCGTCCTATGAATGTGAGTAGTGTTGAACCCTTCGAAGATCCTTTAGCTTCACGCTTAAAATAAAGGATAGTATGCTATATTTCTTACTGAGTTGCTCAATAACACCTTGCATGGAATCCGAAAAGATAAGAAAAGATAAATAATCATATGAACGTAAACTGTTATTGCTAGATGAATTGTATGCTTGCACGATGTTGCGATAAAATACATGACAGGTGAAGCAAAGTCCCAAATACTTGGGCAGTGAGTATGTCGAGCCTTAGCTCGATGTAGATGGTAACACAGATGTTAAGACCCAAGAACTGGGCAGTGAGTATGCTCGAATTACGTCCGAATGAATGTATGCTAAAACAGATGCTAAGTCCCAACGAATTGGGCGGTGAGTACATTGAGTTAGTTGGAAAGATGTATGGTATCAAAGATGTGGCAAAGGGATTGGGTAACAACATTCTATTATTCCGTCGCCGATGTAGAATGTTGATTACGACAATGTAGAGTGTCGATTACGCCAAGACCCTGGAAAGATGGCAAGATGGCAATACGAATGAGAATGGTGGCTGAATTACTTAGTTTTCCTTATCATACATTATATATTTTCTTCTTAGATAAGTTGCATATACTTGCATGATCATGGACAACTTATATACAAGGTAGTTCCCAGAACAGTATCCGCGGCCACGGACCTGGTTCATCCTAGGGGGAACAAGGATGGTGTCGAAGTACTAACATCAGGATTTTGGAACTTGTAGTGGGGGCTTGCTACAGCCCACTGAAAGGACACCGCAATCCTATGGTGCTGAAGTAGTAGCACGGTATTTCGGAAACCTTCCATGGATTTGCACCCCATTCAGTGTTAGTCATTCGTCTGTACGATGGTCCAAGATGGCGGATCGCTTGTGACCTTCATATAGATAGGTCCAGTGCTAATAATGTCTTATGTAGGCAGAGTAAGTTATTACTCAAATACAGGGAAGGATGTCGACCGTTGGTAAGAATCACCTGAATGGTGATAATTATATTGAATCATGATATTGTTTCTAACAATGTCTCGTGCAGGCTGAGTAAGTATTATAAATATACAGGATGGCTACACGACCGTGGATAAGAATCACCAAAGGGTGATAACTGCATGCTTTAAATTATGTTGGCTATAAGATTTTACATGCTTTACTTCTTTTCGGCTATAAATATGAAATCGATCCTAAGGCAATGAGAAAGACTACTGTTAATAATGTTCTATAACATGATTACTTAGTATTGTCTTCATAGGTGAGTTGGGCTAGCACCGCTCGCCAGTACATTGATGATGTACTGACCCACGTTGTAGGCAATATTACAGGTGCTTGCGTATGGAGGAAAATCGTTTGATCAGTGCTTGGCATCGATGATTTGGATGGGTGTGTAGAAGCTTTTCTTTCAAGACGATGTCTTCTGCTATACGGGACATAATGTATGGAACAGTATAACTCAGTTATACCAGTAAGATTGTAGCCAACTTGGCAAGTTTATTGTAAAGAAGTCAGTATATGCAGTTGTAGCCTAAAGGGCAAGTGTATATATTTAGTTGGCTAATCAAAGTCTTGTAATCAGTTGTAAACTCTGTATTGCACTGCAAGTCTTGTAATCCATTGTAATTATCAATAAAGAGATATGTTTCTTCAATATCTTGTGTGACTTCAATTTATCTGCTTGGTTTTGCTGCGCTGTCGTTGTTTACTAAGAAATACCAGGAACTGTAATAGTTTTTCCTTTTACAATTGCAATCTAGACTTGTACGGTATCACGTCCAATGGCTAGATTTTAATCCTCCGGGATTGGGGCATGACATAATGGTATCAGAGCACGACTTTACATCCTTGGATTATTATTCGATTTGTTTTAAATTAATGTTTCTAGATGATTCAAAGACTACTTCCGCGATTATTCAAAGTTGCTTCCGCGGTGAATCAAAGTTGCTTCCGCGAATACTCAAAGTTGCTTTTGCGGTGAAATTAAAGTTGCCTCTATGATGGCTCATAGTGCTTCCGCAATTATTTTGTGTTGCTTCCAAACTATTCTAAGTTGTTCCCTTGACTGAAAGTCCGTTAATCCTTCTAGCCGCTCACTGGGTGTTTCATACAATAAGTCTAAATATGTGGGCTATGATATGTGTGCTTTGTTGAATTTTTAAAAGATAACAAAACGAATAACAATAATGCGATGCGTTAATAAGTTTGTGATGTATGTTGGATGTCTTATGTGTGGAATTCATTAAAGTTGATTGTTATGCAGCAATCGACCGTGGGTATTGGCATAGTATGTTGGAAAATAGAATATGCATGGATTTCAGTGAATGAGAAATTGACAAAATCTTGAGTCGGTATTTGTGGTCAGCATAACCACTATATGATGGATAGTCCATATATGACGTGGGTTTGATGCGAAGGAAATATTATGTCGAGTATAGCTTGAGCTCTGAGTGGTATATGGCTTTACCCTCTTAGCGATAAGATGACCCTTGACGTGTTCATAATTTAGTAATTGCTTTACCTATAAGGTATTAGGTAGTATCGAATCATAGCTGAGATTACGATTGATACATGACAGCTAGGCGTGTCCCTTTATGATTATGTTCGGATAAATCGTTGCGAGATTTTGATTTGTTCGGATGAACCATCGCTAGACTTTGACGGTTAGCATTATGTTGGGTAATAAGAGAATTGAGAATATGAAATGAATGCCTTGGTTGGGAAGGAAACAAATTACAGATTCAAGCGTTACTTGAATCTGTTGGGTAAAATGATTGTAGGCTTGGTAACGATGGTGTGGTGTTGCTATCGAAAGATTTTGCAAGAACAACTATAGACCGAATATTGAACGATGTTAGAATTGAGTAAAAAAATCGCATGTTGGACGTAGACAAATTGATGGTGATGTTAGGCGCTTATTGGGATGTTGCAAAGTCCCTTGATGCATGAAAGAGTAGATGCTCCTTATGAGAGTCAAATGGTTGGGATACAAATAAGTATCGAGGTGTAGCGATATATAATAGACCATGTCGGTAGATGATGTTGTCGCATGAATAACGAGTTAGGTGGAATATAGAATTATGGGATGATGACTTAGCGAATGAGTTATATCATATTCAACTGGATAACCGATATACGGATGCTGGATGATTGAGACCATAGTCCATTGATCGATACATGAATAGTAAATCTTCTTATGAAATGATAAGAAGATGATGCAAAATGAATATTGATGGTTAACAGAAATTGCTAAGAGATGTTCATGTTTGTTGCTAGGGAAAATTTATGAAGGATGCTTTCGGAAGAAATACGATTATGTAGTTGCCTTATTTTATTGGTTAAAAGAGTACAGACCATATCGATGATCTAAAAATGTAAGAAATGAATATGTCGCGAAGAGACCGTAGAAAAGATGCTAAATAGTAGACTATTGAGGTAACAATGTTGGATTATGACTCAGAATAGTTGACCCGATTGAATAGACAATTTAAGTACGATATGAGGATACAAGTGGGATCGAGCAGATGCTATGTCTATGCAAGTGGAAATTAAAATTTTGGATATTCGATTGAGAAGTTTTATATGATAGCTTCGGGAGTGACCCATAAGAATTGTCGAATAGATTTTGTTGGTTGCGGGTAAGTCTAGAATGAGACTTCGTTGGGTATGGCCCGAGTATGAGTACGGGTAGAATGACTTGACCCTAGAATATCGGTTGGTTGCCTAGAATGTCGGTTGGTTGCCTAGAATGTCGGTTGGTTGCCTAGAGTGTCGATTGCTTGCCTAGAATGTCTGTTGGTTGCCTAACTTTCAGATTGGTTGGCTATGTCACTTCAGTTGTCCGTGTAGGGAATAAGTTCATAAGATTGGGGTGGTGTCCTATGTTCCTAAGTTGGTAAGATCATAGATTGTCCCTGAGATAACATAGAGTTGTCCCTATGATAAGAATTGGTTGCCTCTAAGATAAGAGATAAGTATGTCCATGATAGCTATCCATCTCATATGAGTTAGCTGAATATCTGGTTTAGCTTAGATTAGCTGACCGTAGAGACTTGGCTGAATGCTAAGTTGACTGTTGAAAAACTGTAGGATGTCCCTATTGATGTTGCATGAGTATAGTCGAAATGAGTAAGATGTGTCGGAAGGTAAACTTCGAAATGGAATAAAGATTTGAAAATTTGATGTTATAACATTGGACGGAATGACGGATTATGTTGGTTTCGAAAACATGGTTGCCTTTGTTGGAATGTCAAAAATTGTTAGAACTGGTTGGATTTGGTTGATTCATATTGAGCTGCATAAATTGATGGTAGTGCCTTGAGACAGTTGGAATAATTTTATTGATTGGATCAGAATTGAGAATAAGTGTAACGACAGAATTGGATAGTGCATGTAGCCGAGATCGACGAGAGCAAATGTGGCAATAGGATTTATCAACTTTGGTGGCATGAATGACAATGAACTTGAAAGGAATACTTGATACATTTAAGTCTGAATACTTTGGAAAATTTTGGATCGATTGTGGAAAATTTCTTGAGTTGGAATTGGTAATATCTATTGTGTTATTAGTTGGTTGGGTATTGAATAAACAAATAGGATTATACGAGATGCTCGAAAAGAATTACTGATGTTCACAAAAAAAGTTACACCGTAGCTCGTTCGTTTTCTCTATCACTGAACTTGGCTGAAGTGCATGTATTTTTGGGATGCCTAAAATATGTGTATGATTCCAACTAAGTGGTACGCTGAACTCAAACGAAGCCACGGGGAGGATTATCATGTGCTAAGGATTTGCACGAGTGTCGGAGGAAAGATCAAAGTTGGTAAACTATTTTGAATCAATTGGGATGTTGTATCGAGACGGTTCATTAATTGAAATCAATCGAGAGACTGTGAAGAAATGTTAAATGGTGCAAGTTGATTGTTGAGAAGTTTCATAACAAGTCGGTTGAAGTTTTGGGGATGAGTTTTGTTTTAAGTTTCGAGGACGAAATTTTTTTTGAGTGGTATATGTTGTAGTTCCCCGACCCGCAAGATGCCTTATGATGGATGGTTGGTTCAATGAAGCCTTGTTGGACTTGGGATTATACGAAGGATCGCTTGGAAGGCTATGCGGTCGTGGCAGGAATCGTCCTATGAATGTGAGTAGTGTTGAACCCTTCGAAGATCCTTTAGCTTTACGCTTAAAATAAAGGATAGTATACTATGTTTCTTACTGAGTTGCTCAATAACACCATGCATAGAATTCAGAAAGATAATGAAAGACAAATAATCATCTGAACGTAAACTGTTATTGCTAGATGAATTGTATGCTTGTACGATGTTACGATGAAATACATGACAGGTGAAGCAAAGTCCCAAATACTTGGGCGGTGAGTATGTCGAGCTTTAGCTCGATGAATAGATGGTAACACAGATGTTAAGACCCAAGAACTGGGCAGTAAGTATGCTCGAATTACGTCCGAATGAATGTATGCTAAAACAGATGCTAAGTCCCAACGAATTGGGCGGTGAGTACATTGAGTTGGTTGGAAAGATGTTTGGTATCAGAGATGTGGCAAAGGGATTGGGTAACAATATTCTATTATCCCGTCACCGATATAGAATGTTGATTATGCCAAGACCCTAGAAAGATGGCAAGATGGCAATACGAATGATAATAGTGGCTGAATTACTTAGTTTTTCTTATCTTGCATTATATGTTTTTTCTTAGATAAGTTGCATATACTTGTATGGTCATGGACATCTTGTATACAAGGTAGTTCCCAAAACGGTAATCTGCAGCCACAGACCCGGTTCATCCTAAGGGGAATAAGGATGGTGTCGACGTACTGACATCGAGATTTTGGGACTTGCAGTGGGGGCTTGCTACCGCCCACTGAAAGGACGTCGAAATCCTATGGTGCTGAAGTAGTAGCACGGTATTTTGGAAACCTTCCATGGATTCGCACCCCATTCGGAGTTAGCCGTTCGCTTGTAAGATGGTCCAATATGGCGTGTCGCCAGTGACCTTCATATAGATAGGTCCAGTGCTAATGGTGTCTTATGCAGGCAGAGTAAGTTATTACTCAAATACAGGGAAGGATGTCGACTATTGGTAAGAATTACCTGAACGGTGATAATTATATTGAATCATGATATTGTTTTTCATAATGTCTTGTACAGTATGAGTAAGTATTATAAATGTACAGGATGGCTACACGACCGTGGGTAAGAATCACCAAAGGGTGATAACTGCATACTTTAAATTATATTGGCTATGAGATTTGCATGCTTTACTTCTTGTCGGCTACAAATATGAAATCGACCCTAAGGCAACGAGAAAGACCACTATCAATAATGTTCTATAATATGATTACTTAGTGTTGTCTTCATAGGTGAGTTGGGCCAGCACCGCTCGCCAGTACATTAATGATGTACTGACCCACGTTGTGGGCAATATTACAGATGATTGCGTATGGGGAAAAATCGTTTGATTAGTGCTTGGCATCGATGATTCGGATAGGTGTGCAAAAGCTTTTCTTTCAAGACGATGTCTTCTGCTATACGGGACATAATGTATGGAACAGTGTAACTCAGTGTACCAATGAGATTGTAGCCAAATTGGCAAGTTCATTGTAAAGATGTCGGTATATTCGGTTGTAGCCTAAAGGGCAAGTGTATATATTCAGTTGGCTAATCAAAATCTTGTAATCAGTTGTAAACTCTTTATTCCACTGCAAATCTTGTAATCCATTGCAATTATCAATAAAGAGATACGTTTCTTCAATATCTTGTGTGACTTCAATTTATCTGCTTGATTTTGCTGCGTTGTCGTTGTTTACTGAGAAATACCAGGAACTGTAATGGTTTTGCCTTGTACAAGTACAATCTAGACTTGTACGACATCACGCCCAGTGGCTAGATTTCTATCCTCCGGGATCGGGGCATGACAGGGCCTTTCCACGATTGGTGCTACTAGGACTGGTGGACTGGTGAGGTATTCCATGATGTCGTCCAACACGTGCTGGCATTCTTCGGTCCATACATAAGAAACTCTTTTCTTTATTAGCTTAGTGAATGGCTGACATCGCATAGAGAGATTTGCTATGAATCTTCTGATGTATGCCAAGCGTCCTTGCAGGCCTCTAAGCTCACGAATATTCTTCGAATGAGCTATGTCTAGAATGGCCTTAAGTCGTTTCAGGGTCAATGTGAATACCCTTGGCCGTAATGATGAAGCCTCGGAACTTGTCGTTGGAAACCCCCAGAAAAGACTTGGTTGGGTTCATCTTCAGTCGATGTGTCCACATTAAGTCGAACACTGTCCTCAAGTCATCCAGATGGTTGGCTTTCCTCCGACTTTTAACGATAATATCATCAACATAACATTCTACCGTTTTGCGGAGATGTTTAAGGAATATGGTGCTCATAGCCCGCTAATATGTTGCTCCAGCATTCTTCAAACCGAAAGGCATCATTGTATAATAATAGATTTCTTTTAAGGTCCGAAATGAAGTATGCTTTCCATCTTCAGAGAACATTTTAATCTTGTTCTATCCTGAGAAACCATATATAAAGGACATACGTTCAAAACCACAAGTGTTATCGATCATTATGTCCGTGATTGAGAGAGAAAACTCGTCTTTTGGATAGGCCGAGTTGAGATCCCTGAAGTCTATGCATACTCGAATCTTTCCATTTTTCTTGTGACGGAAACGATGTTAGCCACCCAATCTGGATATTTCTCCTCGCGAATAAAGCCATTGTTTATGAGTTTGTCGACTTATTTCTTGATAGCATCCATTATGTTGGGGGAAAACGACGTTATTGCTGCTTAATAGGCTTAGCGTTAGGCAGGATGTTAAGTCGGTGCATTGCAACTTGTGGGTCTAAACTCGGCATATCTTCGTAGCTCCAAGCGAAGACATCGATGTATTCCCGGATAAGCTGTATCAGAGATTCTTTGTCTTCTCCCTTCAAGCTTTTGCTAATGAAGATGGATTTAGGTGAAGCATCATCTCCTAGGTCGAGTTGAACAACCTCATCTTCGGTGGGAGGTTCTCGCTGTTCGAAGCGCCACTCCCATTGGGATCCTAGGCGTTGAGCCCAGAGTTCTTCAAAGAATTCTAACATCTGGTCTTCCTCCACTGGGGGATTTATAGAGACCATATTGACCGATAGTATCTCCTTGAAGGTTTGGCTAATACTGGTATATATCGGAGTCCCAGGTTGAAGAATCGGAAGAGTGAGAGTGCCTCATGACCACAGGCTCCAAACTCTCCAAAGTTGTCGTAGGTGTAACGTAACCTAACCCCTGGCGAGTAAGCTGGTAATAATCTTGAGACTTTCCCTTTGGAACACGAAGTCATAAAGGGAGGCATTGGTCATTGGTCATTGCCATAGTTTAGGCCTCTGCAACTTGTCAAGTCATAGCCCATCTTCTGGATAAGGTGCCTGGCTTGAGTGGTGAAATGGTAGAGTTGTATCTTGTCATTATCGGGTTCTGGTTCAGCGAGAGTGAGTCTTTGGGGACGTTCTACCCGGCCGAAGATAATGGGTTCCCGTCTTTCTTCCTAGCTGGTACCAAGAAATAGGCATCTCGGGAAGAGACAACTCGGCTTGCAGGATCCGGAGGTGTCACTTGTGTTTGTAACATATACAGAGCTTTAACTAAGAAATATATGGCATTCCAATTTGTACAAGAGTAATTCAAAGGTAGCTTTCTATTAATAAAATACGAAATTTTATCCCGAGGGATTACACATCTAAAGAGTGCGCCTCAGCATTGGCACATATGTAGTCCTCTAACTCCTCACCAGTGAGAACCGAGGCTGCCACGGGAAAAGGTGAAGGCGGTCTTCGCTTCAGCTTGAATATCATGGAAGCTGGAACCGGAGATTCTTGTGACCTCAGGACTGCTTTCGGGTTCTTTCGTGCCAGTTTGATCTGTATAGGCTCCTGACTTGTTGTTGACGACATCGAGGACGCATGAATAGGAGCTCTTCCTCAAAGCTTGACGACGAGAGGTATTGATGTCTAGGGAGGCTTTTCCCTCAGTCGAACTCTCAGCGATTCCTCAGCAATCGTTGCACTCTTTGATGCAGTCTCTGCCTCGTCATCTGCATCATTGGCATCATCGTCCCAGGGACTGACTTATATAAATCAGCGTCAGTACAGTATGCTTTAAGTCCTCGGAACGGGTCAATGTCAGCGAACTCGGTCTTGATAGTCCCGTCGCTGGCCACATACTTTATGTATTGATAAAAGGTAGAGGGTACGATTATGTATTCTTGTATCCTTGGTCGACCTAACAGCATGTTGCAGTTTATGTCAACATCAATGACATAACAAGTGACATCTGTCTGGAGATCGCCTATCTGGCATTTCAGACAGACCTTAACCAATGGCTCGCTTTTTCTAGCATTGAAACCGCTGATTGTAGTATTTGACACAGTCAGTTGATGTATCGGAATACCCAAGGTTTGGAGTAAACTCCAGGGGATTATGCTAAGGGAGGAGCCATGGTCGATATGGATGCGATCGACCTTGATGGTACCAATATACTCTGTATAGTACAGGGGTCTATTATGCCCGATTGTTCTTCAGCAACATGTCCTGCCGGGTGAAGATAATGTTTGGAACCACCTCGACTATACTGTGGCAATGTACGCAAGCGGCAGGATCCTCTATGGGCTACTAGACCTGGCTGAGGAAGGAATCAGCATTGGCCAATACCTCGCTGAGGGCGTCCCGAGTCAATTTGGAGAGGCGAAGGATCTCGAAGAGGGAGAACCTTTCCGGCGTATTGACGAGTTATGCCAATATGTCAAGGTTGTATGGCTTGAGTGGTCCCACCGCTGAGTCTTTCCACAATGGTTTGTCAAAGTAAACCTTCTTCTGCTTCTGCTTATCTGTTGCAGGAGTTTGAGATGGACCTATTTCTGATGTATTAGGTAAGGTAGAAGTAGTAGGCGAAGGTACCTCTTCTTCTAGTGCCTGGTTATCCTTTTGCTGGTGAGCCGAGCGAGTGGTAACCTGAGCATCATCGGTCGATGTAGAAATCATACGACACGACTAATTTTTCTTCCCCTTAACAGAGCACGCTATGGGCAGCGTCATGTCTGGGGCAAGATCAGGATGGACCCACATAACTTTGTCTCACAGCGTCATAAGCAGGAACAGGCCCTGAGCGTTGTCACAGGCTGGTGGAAGGTTGACCACCTCCATTGTCACCCTGGAGATGGGGACAACACCATCTCGACTCCCTGTCTTCGGGAAGCTTCCGAACTGGAGGGTCACCATGTTGGCGATGACTATCTTGTCCTCGTAGTTGAGTGAGATGACCTTGGCATAAATGAGCTATTGAATCAGCTTCTTCAACATGTAGCAGTCACGTGTTGAATGGTGAACGTACTGATGATAATGATAGTAGTTTGGATTGTCCAATTTTTCTACTTCGTCAGGACGTTTGGAAGGCAGGAGTTAAAGCTTGTCACCCTTCATTTGCATGTTGAAAAGCTCTAGTATATCCTCTTCATTGAAGGATTAGTTTTCCTTTGGTTTCGGTGCTTCTGTCGGCTTCTGGTTCGTTTACGCTGAACCTTTGGAGATGTTGACAGTCAGGGCTTGTTTTTCATTTTCGTCCTTATGGGCGGGGTTATTACATTTTTTTTGTCCTCGAGTAAAGGAAAACTCAGTCCCAGCAATTGTGCGTCCCGAGCTTTTCTTTCGGCCATAACTGTACCGATGATAAATGGTGTCCATTTGTGCATGGTTGACTTTGCCACAATTTGATTACAGAGAGCATGTTCTTGCGACATGAATCCATTAGCATAGGCTCAGATACACCAGGTGGTAGCCTTAGGGCCACCTGGCGGAAGCGCTCAATGTAAGCACGTACATGCTCCTTCTCTTTCTGAACAATGTCCATGAGAGTAGACATCGTCATGTCCATTCCTCCTTCGTAGAACCGAGCAAGAAAACGATGCTTCAAATCGTCAAACGACGAGATACAATTGTCGGGAAGGCTTCAAAACCATTCGTAGGCTACCTCCTGTAACGCCCCAACGAATATATTCATGAGTAGAGCATCGTCCTTTGACAAATGCTCCATTACTGAGGCGAAGTACCTCATGTTTGCAAAGAACAAAATATATTATTCTTCTTTATTACAAACTTAGAAAAGAGTACAAGAGTATAATTAATTTCTGGGGAAGTACAACTATAGAAATCTGATCAGAAGACGATCAATTTATCCCTTGGACGATGTTATATCGAAGACACGAGCCTCTGGAGGATGCAAAAGCACTTTAGCAGGAGATTATGATCATTCTTTATGTTTTGAGATTGATTTGAAACTCTATTTATAGAGTTCTCGAAATAACTGTTTAGAAGTTATTCTGGGTTGCGCACATTTTAGGTTGTGCGCCTCTTGTTCACTTACACGAACGGTTGTACTAACTGTTGTGGATGCGTGGCATCGTTTGATTGAGATGCGCGTGGTCGTGGGTAGTATATTAGGCACGTTCTGCGAAGTTGGTGGCTTGCGTGCCATGTCAGCCTGTTTTAAAATAAAAAGTTGATCAAGTGGCACCAACTAGCTAGGCTGTGCATGGGTGCAACTCAAAAACTGGCGCCTTTGACTAAATCTCCTATGCTGTGCTGATTAATTCTCATGCCACATAATGACTTGCACGAACCAGCTGTCAACATTAATTACATGCTGATAAAATCTTCTCGAGCGTCGCGTTTTGAGGAATTCGAACGGATTTTCCTTGATCTCCGGGCTGTCAACTGTCAGAAAAATGATGATGCCATTACAGCTTCTCGAGGAAGTGCTCCACGTGTCGTTCGTGCAACCTGACTCATGCGCAACCTGACTCTTGTGCAACCTGACTCATGCACAACCAGATGTCGACGCAACCTGATGTTTGGCACACTGTAATAATTTGGTGCTATTTGATGATCTAACACTTTAATAGGTGGCACAGCTTGATTTTTAGCCTCTACAAGACCCCCTTCAAAGTTTTCGAAACTTGAAAATACTTCAAAGTTTTGAAATACTTAAAATTATGCTAGTTTTGTTTGGATTGTGCCAGTTTACTGTCTGAGTTGTGCCAGTCAACTCGAGCCCGTTTCTTCAGCATAAGTTGTGCGGTTCAGCCTCATTTACAAAGCTATAAATAGTACTCTTTAGATTTTTCATTCTTCACCATCGTTTCAGATAACTCGAGAGAAACCCTATTTTCTTCTCTTTTTTCCCGATCTTTGAGAACTTCGATCGTCAGCAATGGCACCCAAGCGCTCTGCTGCTGAGAAGGGTAAGGCTGTGGACGAGTCATCCATGCGAGTTCCATCTTCGTCACGCTGAGAGACGGCCAACCCGGCCATGGAAGGGTAGCATTCAACTATAGACGCGATTATCGACCACCCTACTGATCAGCGGCCACCCTATTTAGGGTTTGGCTTGATTCTGACAATGTGCGCCCGCTCTTTTTAGAGTTGGGCATACTCCATAACTTGTGCCTCCCTTATTAGGGTTTGGTTGTTGTCGACACGCATTGTGCAGCGTTTCAAAAAGTTGTGCTATCTTTTTTGGCACAATTTTGACGCGTTGTGCGGCAAGATACGACGCAACCTGATTGCTGCCCAACCTGATGGCTGTGCATGCTGAGTGCTGCGTAATATGAATGTCACACAAAATAGAGCATTAAATACTCGGTTCATTCCTAATAATGAACCTATTTATGGGACGCTCTTTTTCGAAACGTATTTTTCCTTTCTCCCTCGTTAAGTGATACGTGCCCATTTATTGGGAAGACGAAGAGTTGGCGGGGGCTGACCTTCACTGTATATATATGGGCATGATGCCCAGCCTCCATCTTCATTCACCCTTATGGCTTCCAAAGAGAACATGAAGCAGGAGATGAATATCAATGTCGATGGCAAAGCTTCCGAGGAAAAAACACCCTCTATGCCTATGGAGTATTTGTTGGAATCTGACCCGTCCTTGAGGGCGGAGAACTTCCTGGACAGTTTTGGCCTGACCTCAACTGTCTTTGCTCGTTCTAGTGGTGGGCCATCGTCTTCTTCCAAAAAATGTGGCACATTAGAACATAGGGAAGGATTCCTCCGTTTGATGCATCGTTCGGAAATCCATAACATGGAGGAATTGAGCGCTGCCTTGCGTCAGACTGATGACGGAAAGAAGAAGTGACGTGCCATAGTGCCTATGTCTGTAGTGTCTGTCCCCTTTTCCATTATGAAATGAAAAATTGGACTTTATTAAATTCTGGCGCATTTGAGCTTTGTTGTGTAACTTTCTTGACACGTCCCACACATTTTTAAACTTTTCTCGGTTCTGATAACACAAACTTCTGAACGACGTGTGGCATTTTTCGTGCTTTTGTGCTTCATTCTTCCCGAAATATACGCCTATGGACGTGCACAATGTTTCAGCTTCCATTGCATATGAATAGTTGCGATAAGAAAAGAACTTTTATTGTATTCTCTTCTTCTTTCTGATGTTTGCAGGGGACCAACTAACAAAACTCCCCAGAATTGGCATCGGTGATCTTGGATGCTATTAAGTTGAATCACTTTGACACACACATCAGAGAGCTCAGAACTCTTTATGCTTAAAAGGGCTTCCTCGAGATGGTAGGAAGGGCCTTTATACATGAGAGTTGGACGGTGGAGACACAGAATTAGGAATCGTATCACGAGGGTGATCTTATTCCTACTTCTCATAAAGGGTCGTCTCTTCTCCACCAGTTGTATTGACAACAACTTTTCTTCGAGCTACTACACTCTGTGGTTTTCCTCTTATCTTTCTGAGAGAGAAGACCAGAGTTGATTTCGTTACCTTGCTCGCTGCTTCAGGTCGAGACGACAAGGAACTGGCACCAACAAGAAGATCCAAAGATGTAATAGACCTTCAGTTGTTAAATTTAGAATGAAAATCCGAGATGTAATAGATTTCCATTAAGATGTATCTATGTTTTTAAAGAAGGAATAAAGATTGATTTTCTCTTCTTTATGATTTGATTCGATGTGATGATATAGAAAATAGAATCCAGAGGTAATGTGGACGTGAACTCATTTTTCTATAAATGATCTTCAAGTCCGCTGGGACTTAAAGATAGAAGATCATGTCTAAAAAGACAATATCTGTGATAATGCGAATTTATCATACAGAAAAGAAATCTTTTAAAACAGCTGGGTTTCAAAAAATGGAATTGATGATTTGGATAGACTCCACGGGGATTTCGAGTTTTTATTATCTATAGCTTTATTTACAAAAAAGTAAATAAATGATAATAAATGTAGGCCCATTCCCGCAATGAAGTAAAGATGAAAAGACTGATGAATAAGCATGCCTTTTTAAGGAAAGGTCGCTTTGGTTCTCGAGACAAAATGTTTGGCTTTTTCGTCTATAAATAGTGTAGAACTTTTCTGAGAGCATCATCCACTCCTTTTCTCTTATTTGCAAATGTCTTCAAAGATTTGCCTAAAGAGATGGAAGTCATCTCGAAGATCAAAGCTACCCTCAACATTCCTTCTGATGAGCCTCTGCCGCCTACTTAGTCAGACGTCAGAGAAAGCTTGGCTATCCCTGAACAGAAGCAGGACATTCTCGCCAAACTGGTGGAGCCTGGAAGTACTGTCGAGGAAGAATCTCTGAGGAAAGCTGTATGTAAATTGTTGGTGTCGTCCAACAATAGTGTATTCGAGCTCCTTCCAAAATTTATCTTCGATCAGGAGGGCTCTGGTCCTTGTTAATTTTGTGTATTTCCTTCCGTCTGAATTATGCAATAAAAAGAATTTTATTTACATTCTGAGTCTCTGTGTTGACATCTTTTTGTCTTTAAACATAATATTTCTTGATAAACTTGCCATTGATAGGCATTATGGCGACTCGACCATCCATACCAGTCAATTGATAAGCTCCGTTGGAGAAAACTTTGCTTACAATGTAATGTCCTTCCTACTTCGCTTCGAATTTGCCTTTGCTCATATGTGTCATAGTTATAGGACGTCTGACGGTTAGAACTAATTCTCCTTTCTAAAATATTCAAACTTTGACTTTACGGTTGAAGGCTTTTGATAGACGAGCTTGGTATAACTCAATATATTGTTGAGCTAGGAGCTATTTCTTGTCAAGCGCTTCAAGCTCCTGAAGTCTCAGACGATCATTGTTTTCGGTTGTGAGTTCATTGGCAATGGCAATCCTTAGGGAAGGGATCTGGATCTCCAATGGTAAGACGGTCTCGCATCCATATACCAAAGAGAACGGTGTACAGCCTGTAGGAGTACGTACAATAGTACGGTAAGCCCATGGACATTCTCCAAGCTTCTCACTCCAATTCTATTTGTTGGTAGAAACAAACTTCTTAAGGAATTTGATGATGGTCTTGTTAAATGCTTCTGCCAACCCGTTAGCTGCAGGATTGTAAGCTGTAGAAGCAATATTGTTGATCATGTTGTCATCGCAAAATCGAATGAACTTCTGACTGATGAATTGTGGCACATTGTCATGAATGATTTGCCGAGGAACACCAAATCTGTAGATCACATGATGCTTAATAAAATTGATAATGCTGCTTGTCTTGACCTCAGCTAGAGGTATAGCTTCAGCCCACTTTAAGAAGTAATCAGTTATGGCTAATATGAACCGATGTCCTCGAGACGAGGGACAGTTGATAGGACCGATGACATCCATAACCTAAGCTTCAAAGGGACAAGATGCTGCCGTCGGATGAAGAAATTCTAATGGTTGATGGATGAAGTCAGCATGGATTTGACATGCTCGGCACTTCCTTGCATACTCAATTGCATCAGATATCATCGAGGGCCAATAGTAGCCTATACGGCGAATACGATCCTGTAATTTAGGACCAGGTTGATGTGCACCATAAACACCGTCATAAGCTTCACGAAGTATTTGTTTTGCTTCTTCTCCCGCAAGACAGCGTAGGAGTAAACAGTCAAACGTTCGTTGGTATAGTGTCTTTGTAGTATGATTATAATAAAATCTGAGTGACTACCGTCGAATTGTTGTAGCCTCCTTAGGATCTTCGGGTAAGATATCATGGACCACAAAGTCTATGAAAGGAGTCCACTACCAAAATTCATCGCTTTAGCGACGGCCTGTTAGCGACGAATTAAGTCTGTAGCTAGTAGCGACGGACTCCCGACTATATACTGACGGTTTACCGTCTAATCGCAGGCAATATTTTTTAATTTTAAGGGTGAAAAGTTGTCGCACACCCGTCGGTAAGGCGTCGGCGAAGTAGCGACGGACTATGTATCCGTCGCTAGGTAGTCACTCCTTAGTCAATATTTGCGTGGAAAAATGTTAAAAAATTGCGAGAAATTGGACGACTACGTAGCGACAGATCGTCCGTCGCACAGCAGATGAGTTTTAGCGACGGAACCTGCAGCCGTCGCTACGTAGTCACTCAGCTGGCGGGAAAATATATAAAATTTTGTGGAAAATTTATGACTACTTAGCGACGGATATATCCGACGACAGTCCGTCGCTAAATTGCCAGTCCTAACTTAAATTGAACCGACGTGGGGAGGAAGGAATTTTATTCGAACAAAATTCATCTCTCCTCTCTCTCTTGGAGCTCTCTCTCTCTCAAAGGTACTCTCTCTCTCGTTTGGAGGATGTGGGCGGTGGGGGGGGCAGAGGTAGCCGGCGGTGGGGTGGGGATGGAGGGGAGCCATGGTGGGGGGGGTGGGTGGTCAGCTATGGTAGGAGGCCGCGAGGGTGGGGGGCGGAGGTAGCCGACGGTGGGGGGGGCGGAGGGGAGCCATGGTGGGGGAGTGGTCCGCTGTGGTGGGAGGCCAAGGGGGGGCGGATGGAGGCCGCGGGGGTGGGGGCGGAGGGGGCCCGGGGGTGGGGGCGGCCGCGGGGGGGGGGGGGGGGCGAAGGGGGACCGGGGGTGTGGGTGGAGGGGTAGTGCAGGGGATGGGGGCCGGGGCGGCGGGGAAGGCAACGGGGGGTGGGGGGTGGCGGGGGTCGGGGCCGCCGGGATCGACGGTGTTGGTAGTGGGGGTCGCGGGGGATAGTGCATCGGATTGGGGCCGAGGGTGGGAGTTGGGGTCGGCGGTGGTGGGGTCCGAACACACACACACACACACACATTTATATATATATATATATATATATATATATATATATATATATATATATATATATATATATATATATATATATATATATATATATTAAGCAAACCAAAAGAATTCATTCATTTTTTTCTTCTCGATAGGAAAATGCATACATTGTCTTACAAGAATATGTAGATCAAGTATTGTTTCATCGTACATGTCGAATCAAAATAGTTTAAAACAAAGTCCCACATTGTAAGTGCATTCATCCTTCTACAATCTTTACGGGGGTCCCAAAAGGACTTTGTTTTATGGATTGTAGTTCGACATCCAACTCTATTGTTGCATTTGGGGGTATCTCTTGGACTCCTTTACTACCATAAGCTAGCTCTGGAGGAACTATTAGCAACCTCTGGCTGCCTACTCTCATTCCTTGAACCCCCAGATCTAATCCTTTAAGAACAAAACCTCTTTCGGATTGCCCAACATCAAAACCGTAGGGCGATCCACCAGTAACACCAATCCCCTGCCTGCTAGTTATAAAAGTTACGTTCTTCCACTTGGAAACATAGTGTACTGCAACTCGAGACCCTTTGACAGCTTGAGCCCCACCTCCAACCTTCAGATCGTAGTACTTCAGGCCATCCGGAAGGGTTGTGAAATCACTCTCAGGTATCTTTGACCCTCTAAGAGCTCTTCTACTGGTGGATACAGCCTCAGCTATGTCACAGCTGTTAAGCCCAGCTGCTGAAACTGCTTCCAGTAGGAAACCCGAGAAAGATCTCCTTTCTTGGATTGACGGCTCAGCCTCCGTCCAACTCAAAGAAGGATCGTTGGCGCAACGGCACGCCAAAGAAAGCAGGTGGCGCTTCCTAGAGAGTACCCCCTTCTGAGTGATGGTACGATTGTGGAGAGGAGAGTTGAGGAGGAGCTGTGGGTGGTGGTGGTGCTGGTGACCTAGTGGAAGGAGGGAGAGCTCCATTTTTGGTCGATTGGTTCCTTTGGTACCATCTATATATATATATATATATATATATATATATATATATATATATATATATATATATATATATATTATTTTATTTTTAACAGGAATATTATTGAAAAAAAACCCACAGGGAGCGGATACAAGACCAGAAGCAGACCGGCCCACATAGGCCAGATCCGCGCGACCCAACTACAAGCAGCAAAATTCAAACACCCTAAACCGACAAAAAAAGAAAAAAAGGGGGGACACGTGGCGCCCATCGCGCGTGGGGGGGGCACGTGGCGGTCAACACGGGGCCCGAGGCCTGCTCCGCGTGCGTGGCCCGCTGAGGAAGCGTGGGAGCCAATGGGACAGGGTCGGGGCCCGAGGGGGCGCTGGTCCCGAGGGGGCGCCTCGGGCCACCCGACCACAGACCACGGGAACGACGCCAGGGGCCCGCCGACGACGGTGGGAGGGAGAGCCCGGCGCCAGGCGACGCTGCGGCGATGGCGAGCTGCAACGGCGGGGGCCAGGGAGACGCGCTACCACGACGGGCAAGGGCCACGACACAGCGGGCGGCGCGACGGGACCGACGCCGGTGGCTGGGGAAGAGGCGGCGGACGCGACCGGGGAGGGGGGTACGGCGCCGGGGAAACCACGGCGAGCCACTGAGACAGGGGGCTCTGCTCCGGGAAGGACAACACTGCACAGGAGGACGACGAGCGCGGGCAAGTCGGCAACCGCGATCCGGAGGGGGCGGAGGGGCCGGGAGAGATGGGGCGCTGCCCGGGCCAGGACACGTCGCCGGGGAGGGGCGACCGTCGTGGGTGGGGCCGCGAGGCCCGAGAAAGCTCCGAACGAAGCCGGGGGCGGGCCGTCCCCAGGCCAGAAAGAGAAGGGGAGGGGAGCCGAGGCAGGATGATGACGGCCTCGAAGAAGGGGAGGGGGGGCACGAAGGGCGAGAACGGCCGGGGGGGAGCGGCTGCAATCGGAACGACGAGGCAGGAGCGCCGCCGTCGTGAGCGCTAGGGGAGGCGACTCGCTCCGACAGAGAGAAGGACCGCCTCCGCCTGGGGGTCGGCGGGGACCCAGAGCAATCCCGAGCAGGCCGGGTGCTGCCAGTAAGCGCCGGTCGGGGAAGAGGGAGACGGAGAGGAGGCGGGGGCAGAGGGGTCTGCCGGAAGGGGGGCCTCCGCCACGGCGGAGGGATGCACGGAGGGCGAAGGCGCGGAGAGGGAGCCCGCGGCGGGGGGGATCTCCGGGGGAGTGGCTGCAGCCGGGTAGGCGCGCGCCAGGGAGGGACGATCCGGAGGAGGTGGACCAAGCGGGGCGGAGCTGGAAACCAGAGGAGGAGGGGGGGACCGAGACGGAAGCGGCCGGAGGGCCGGAGGGTCGCCTCGACGAGGGGGGGACGGGGGATGGGGCCGCAGCCGTGGGGACGGGCGGGGAGGGCGCCACCACGAGCGGGGCGACCACTGCCGGAGGAACAGAGGGCCGCCGCAGGGGAAGGATGGCCGGAGGGGGATCCGCGGGGGGCGGCGCAACCCCAGCGGCGGCGGGCGGAGAAGACGGTGGGCCGGAAGCATGCGGCTCAGCGAACTGGGTGAAGAGAGAGCGAGGCGGGGGGCCAAGGAAAGAGGGGGCCGGGGACGAGCGCTGGCACCTAGCGCGGCGACGCCTCCGATGACTAGGGCGGCGGCTGCGACGATGGCGAGGGAGAAAAGAGGAGGTGCAGCCGCATCTCGGACAAACGCCGGCCGGGCCCGTTCGTCCGAGAGGGAGGCAAGGGGTGAGGGGGAGCTCTCGGCGGAGCGGCGCACGATCGGAAGCTGCCGACCTCCAGCCGACGGCGGGTGGCGGGAGGGAGAACCCGAGGAGCGGGGAGGAGGCTCCTTCCAGGGGAAGGAACACCCAGGCCATGTATTATATATATAAATATATATATATATATATATATATATATATATATATATACGCCTTACTAACAGAAGAGGAAGACACCACCCTGGTGATTGCCCTCCTCGAAGGATCGTCCGCGGACCCCGAACCGGAATCTCAAAAGGCGAGATCCGGAGAACCACGCCCGAAGGCCATTGGGGAGAACTCCCAGATCAGAATTTCGGATCTACACAGCCCTCTGATGTCCACCATTCCAGTAATAAAATCTACGGGGTAGAAGCCCTTGCTACCTTGGGACCAGAGCAGGTCCTTCGGGGACAACAGGTCATCGCCGCTGGTTATCCTCTATCCGCAGAAGATACAACCGGCTACACCGAAGACACCCTTATCATCCCTCCCGAGGAGCCCTTCCTGGAGTCGGCAGGAGAATTGCTTAACAGCGCCACAGAACTCCCTCTACCCCTCCAGAGGAGCCCACTCTCGACATTCCCAGCTTAAGAGATGTCAAGACAACTTCCACCATAAAAAAGACATAACAGAAAGAAGCTGCCGAGGCATCGGTCATACGCACCAGGTCTGCAACCAAGCGGATCAAACACATCCCTCCAAACCTCATTAATGCTTAACATTCTCTCATGGAACGTTCGAGGTCTGGCGAACAAACCCACCATGAGGCGTCTTGTCAGTCTCAACAAAATTCACAAGATTGACATCCTGATCATCCTTGAACCTAAAATACCTTCCAAGAAACTTAAAACCATACAGTTACAATTAGGCTTCACTATGGCCATCGATGGAAGACACGACATCTGGATTCTCTGTTCTAAGAACGTCAGTATCGGAGTTATCCAAGACTCGAAGCAAGCCCTCTCTTGCTGGATGCAACATCCTTTGATCCCTCAGCGTGCCCTCCTGTCAGCGGTACACGGCAGTTGTGATATAGCCGAACGTAAACTTCTCTGGAACGATCTCATCGACATCCACCACAACCACATCAACCTCCCCTGGCTTTGTATTGGGGACTTTAATGCTATCACCTGCAGGGAAGAGAAGTCTAGCGACCGCCCTTCCCCCCTCCACGGCCATGCAAGATTTTAACAACTTTATTTTCAACGCCCACCTCGCCCCTCTCCAGTTCAACGACAATGCTTTCACCTGGTGCAACATGCAGGAAGGAGACCATCGGTATTATTTTCGTCTAGATAGGGTGCTCACCAACGCTCTATGGGAGGGATCGGGGATCACCTCTAAACTATCTCACCTCAATTCTACCGAATCTGACCACACTCCTCTTCTAGTCGAAATCAAAAGCAAATCTACCCAGATCAAAAAAACCCTTCGTTTTCTTGAGTTCTGGAGCGAACACCCCCACTTTAAGCGTACTGTTGAAGAAGCCTGGGCCCAAGCGGATTCCCCCAACCCGCTTATTAGACTGGCCAACAAGCTCAAGGCCACGAGGCATGCCCTTTCGATATGGAGTAAACAGGCATATGGGGACATTTTTTAGGCCGTTCGTGTCGCAGAGGATGATGTCACCCGTGCCAAAAATCTGTTCGCGATTGAGCGTTCACCTGCGGCCAGGGCGGCCCTTAACCTCACCAAAGCTATTCTCAAATTTCGGCTGAAGGTTGAGACGGATTACTGGAAACAAAAACCGAGGCTTAGATGGGACAGTAACGGGGACAAAAACTCGAGCTACTTCCACGCCTGCGTCAATGGTCACAGACAGAAACTAACCCTGCATCAGATAGCCGACGAATCAGGGAACATCATCAGCGACCAACGGGATATCCAAGTAGCGGTCGTAAAGTTTTACTCCCAGTTGTTTACCAAAGAAACAATCTAGAGAGACAATTCCATCCTGGCAGAGATACCTCACCTCATCAACAACGACGACAACAACCGGCTGGAACTCCTCCCTTCCGAAAGCGAGGTCAAAGACGCGGTATTGGCACTAGATGAGCATAGTACGTCGGGACCCGACGGTTTCTCAGGGGTATTCTTTTGTACCTGCTGGGATATCATCAAGCATGACATCCATGAAGCGGTCACGGCCTTCTTCCAGGGAGCTACCTACCCCAGAGCCATATCGAGCGCCAACCTGATCCTCATCTCCAAAAAAGACAATCTAGAGACATTTAGGGATTTTTGCCCTATCAGTCTCTGTACTTTCACCAACAAGATCATTTCAAAAATCATTGCCTCCCGCATGTCAGAAATTCTTTTCAAGATTATCTCCGAGGAGCATAGTAGATTTGTCAAGGGTAGAAACATCCAAGACAATATTATGCTGGCTCATGAGCTCATCACCTGTATGAAATTCCCAGTGGGGGGCAACATAGCTATCAAACTAGACATGGAGAAAGCTTATGACAGGTTAGATTGGCAATTCATGTTCTGGGTTCTTAGAGCCTTTAGATTTTTTGAAATATGGACCAACATAATATAAAGATCTATCAGCAACTCATGGTTCTCTATGGTCATCAACGGGCAAGCTGATGATTTCTTTAAATCCAGTCGAGGGGTTAAGCAAGGTGACCCATTATCGTCAATCATCTTCATCATTGCGACAGACGCTTTGAGTAGACAGCTGAACTGTATGTCTAGAACCCCGAACTTTCAGCATTTTTATACTGTCAGCGGTTGTCCGATTATCACTCATCTGGCCTACGCCAATGACATCCTTATTTTCTCCTCTGGGGACGCAGGGTTGGTGGAGGTGGTCCACAACACGATCAAGAAGTACAACAGGTGCTCTGGACAGAAGGTCAACCTCGCCAAGAGTGTGATCTACACCCATCACAACATTAAAAATGAGCATGCGGCCAGCCTTTCCAGAATTACCGCTTTCGTCGTCGATCACCCTCCGTTCCACTACCTTGGTTGCCCGCTCGTATATGGTAGAGCTAACGCTGGCATCTTTGAGGACCTGATTAAAAGAATTAGGAAAAAAATTGTGGGATGGCACAACGCTACTCTATTCCCGGACGGAAAGATGGTCGTCAACAGACATGTGCTCACTTATGTCCCCATTTATACCCTGGCAGCATGCTCCCCACAAGAAAGTTCTCTCTTCGATTGAGAGCATCATCACCAATTTCTTCTGGGGTCACAGTGATGGCCATGCCAGACATCACTGGGCAAGTTGGGACTCCATGGCTAGGCCCACTGACGAGGGGGGTCTAGGATTCACCAAGCTCTCCCACATTGTTAACGCCTTCTCTATGAAGCTGTGGTGGAAGCTTCGGTCTGGTCAGAACTTATGGGCTAGATTCATGAAGGCCAGGTACTTCAAACATATTCACCCATCGCTGGCTATCTCCAATAGCAGATCTTCCGCAGCTTGGCGGTGTATTCTAATGGGGCGCTCCATTGCTGAATAGGTGATAAGGCTCCAACTGGGTAATGGCGAATCCTCGACCTTCCTGGAACGTTGGGCGGGAGACACCTTGCTCCCCAGCCTACCAACGGCTCCGGGACACATCAAGATCAAGGATTTGTGGGATCGACCAGGGAATGACTGGGATTGGAGCCAGAACCGAGATTGGATTGGGGAAGAGGGAGTAGAGTGCATTCGCAACAACGATCTTAAGCTTGGACCCGAGCCCGATGTGCTGAGGTGGTCGGCCGAAGCCCCTAGCTCCTTCTCGGTCAGCTCGACGAGAAGAGTGGTCCGGGGTATTGGGGCGCCATCCTCCACCATCGCAGCCTTCTGGCAGACCTGTATCCCGAACAAATGGTCATTCCTCATTTGGAGAGCAGCTCCCAAAAAGTTGTCTACTGGCGACAATCTCAACACCGTTGGGTTCAGCCTTGCGTCTGCATACAATTGTTGCTCGGAGCGTCAGAACGAAACCACCAACCATATCTTCTGTCAAGGGGATTTACCTGTCCAGGTTTGGAGGGTCCTCTCTCAGCGCTGCGGGCAGCTTCAGGGGGGTGGGCGCTTCAACGATCTCTTGGCAGGATGGGCTTCTTCATCCCACGGTCACCAGATCATCGCGGCGGCTGCTACGTGGGTCCTCTAGAAGAACCGTAATAAGGCGAGATATGTAGGTCACCAGTACTCTGTCGATCAGCTAATTAGGGAGGTTATCCGTCAGTGTCGAAAGATCAGATCAATCTGCTCGCACGGCCAGTCCCTCTTTTGGAACTCTCTTCTCACCTAGCTCCTCGGGATTTTCGTCTTTTTTATTGGGCTCTGGTATAGGCGTCGTCTTTTTCGGTCTTCAATTTTTTGGTTCTGAGTACCTTACCCCTTTCTTGTTGTACTTTGCTTTTTGCGCTTACTTGTAAAGGCTTCGGCATTTTGCGCCTTGAATGAATAAAAAGGGGAGGTTTTCTCAAAATATATATATATTTTTTTCTCAAAAAAAAATAAAATAAAAAATAAAATATATATATATATATATATATATATATATATATATATATATATATATATATATATATATATATATATATATATATATATATATATATATATATATACACACTTAGTGTATATATATAAAAATATATACACTAAGTGTATATTTTTATATATATACACTAAGTGTATATATATATATATATATATATATATATATATATATATATATATATATATATATATATATATATATAATATATATATAGGAGTATATATAAACTTTGGACCGAAATTGAATTTTTTTTAAAACCAAAACCGAAACTGAACCGAATTTAGTATATTCAAAACCAAAACCAAAACCAAAACCAAAATAATTAAAACCGAAACCAATACCAAACCAAAATCAAAACCAAACTGAAACCAAAACCGAAACCAAAACCGAAACCAAAATCCAAACCCAAACCGAAACCGAAACCAAAACCAAAACCAAAACTAAAACCAAAACCAAAACCAAAACCAAAACCAAAACCAAAACCAAAACCAAAACCAAAATTTAGTTGGTGGAGCGAGCCAGAATCCTTTGACGGAGATCGGTATCGGTATTGGACTATTTCATTGAGTATCGAAATCGGTATCGGTATCGAACTAATTATGTTTAGTTTGTCTTACGATACAGATTTTCACATCCAATTTGCAATGGATCGTTACTTCGTTGATCGTACATGGATGTACCAGCGGGTCAACCTCCTCGACCGTAGGTACTTATAAGTATCGACCGTAGCAGTTGGTATTGGTCTTAGCAAATTGGTATCGTCCTATCCGATATGTATCGGCCGTATAGCTAGGATTCGTATTGGCCTTATCGATTCGGTATCGGCCATATCCGATATGTATCGGCGTATCAGATTAGTATTGACAGTATCAGATTAGTATGGTGGAAGGTTTAGTAACAACTGTACTTAGATTTCTCTCTTCTCGAGCTAGATTACCATTGTAAGAGAGTCACGGGAGCGTAAAAAATCTCCTAAATATTGATATTTACGGGAGTGATTTGCCAGTCACTCTCTCAAGCTATGTTACTGTAACTGGCCAATCACACTCGTAAACATCAATATTTAGGAGATTTTTTACACTCATGACTCTCTTACAATGGTATTTTAGCTCGAGAAGAGAGAAATCCAAGTACAGTTGTTACTAAACCTTCAACAATATAAATCCGATATGGTCGATACTAATCTGACACGGCCGATACCTATCGGATACGTCTATTGCGAATCGATAAGGCCAATACGAATCCTAGCTATACGGTCGATACATATACATATCGGATAGGAAAAAAACCAATTTGCTAAGGCCAATACCAATCTGATACGACATATACCAAACCGATAGACTGATACTAATCTAATACGGTCGATACTAAGTACATCCGGCCTATACTAGCGGATCCACCAGTTACTATACGGTAGGCCCCGAAGAACCCCCAGACTCAGTTACATCCGGTTATTGGTGAGTACATGATTATATAGTAATTTTGTTTGTCTTACGATACAGATTTTCACATCCAATCTGCGATGGATCGTTACTTCTTTGATCGTACATGGATGTACAAACGACAACACGAGAGTAGAATAGGTGTGAGTGACGATCTTCAGGCAGGCGTGGAAGTGTTTCTTAAGTATGCTATGAGCAAAGCTCAGTACATGGACGGTAACAAAATCAAGTGTCCATGTGGTAATTATCGCAATAGACGTTACGAAGAAGTGGTAACTATGAGAGATCATTTGACCCGTAAGGGTTTCATACGTGATTACTGCATGTGGTCATCGTAAGGTAAACTATATGTAGAAAGGTTATGAATACTGCTACTTATGCTTTTGATAAAAATGCTACAATAGATTTTGTCATGGACGACGGATGCTCTGTTGATTATGGTGACCTGCAGAATCGTGCACGAGATATGGTGTACGATGCGGCAGGGCCTAATTTTGATCCGGAGGATCCTAATCCCGAGGCGAAGGAGTTCTATGATATGTTTCAGGATGCAGATACTCCTCTACATCCTGATTGTGAGACTCATTCCGTACTGTCAGTGACGATGCGGTTGTTGAACATAAAGTCCGATTTTAACTTGCCACAAGCTTGCTATGATCGGATTACACAACTAGCGATGGAGATCTTACCGAAGGAATCAAAATAGCTCCCAAAAACTTCTACAAGTCAAAGATGATGGTCCGACAACTGGGACTAGGGTACGAGAAGATATATTGTTGTCGAAACAGATACATATTGTACTACAAGGAGAAGGAGGACATAAAAAGTTGCAACTTCTGTAATGCGGATCATTACAAGCCAGTAAAGGGAAAAGGAAAGTCAACTAGAAAACGACGTCCTTACAAGTATATGCATTACTTGTTGATCACAAAGCGCTTGTAGAGGATGTATATGTCTCTGAATATAGCTGAACATATGACGTGGCACAACGAAGAACGTACAATGGACGATGGAGAATTGTCACATCCTTCGGACGGAGAGACGTGGAAACATTTTGATTTGTGTTATCCAAAATTTTCTGTAGAGCCTAGAAATGTATGTCTGGCGCTATGTACTGATGGCTTCGTCCCCTTCGGGTAGTCGGGATCTCAATACTCCTGCTGGCCGATCATTCATACCCCTTACAATATGCCACCATGGATGTGTATGAAGACTCCTTATATGTTCTTAACAGCTATCATACCGGGTCCCAAAAATCTGACAAAAAATATCGATATATATTTACAGTCGTTGGTGGATGAGCTGAAATAGCTGTAGGAGATCGGCGTCGTGACCTATGATATTTTTAGGAAACAGAACTTTCAGATGAGACCTTCACTGATGTGGAGAATAAATGATTTTCTAGCATACGGTATGCTGTCGGGATGGAGTACTCACGGCACCATGTCTTGTTCGATATGCATAAAAAATAGTAAGGTGTTCCGCCTTAAGCATGGAGAAAAAACTTCTTTCTTTGACTGTCACCGTCAATTTCTGCCTGTGAGTCATCCTTGGAGAAAGAACAAGGACGCGTTCAGAGCTGGAAAACAAAAAATTTCTCATCCGCCACCCAGATTGTCGGGATACGATATTTGGGAAGATGTAAAGGAATTGCCCTCCGTAATTAAACATCCATCGAACAATCGTATCGAAGGGTTCGGACAAAGCCATAACTGGACCAAACGGAGTATCTTCTGGGACTTGCCTTATTAGAAAGATAATCTTATAAGGCATAATCTTTATGTCATGCATATCGAAAAGAATGTGTTCGATAATGTCTTCAATACCGTCATGGATATTAAAGGAAAGACGAAGGACAATCCAAAAGCAAGACAAGACATTATCGAGATATGCAAGCGTCCTTATCTGAACTTGATACAAAGGGGAGCTCGTGGACAATTAACTAAGCCGATAGCATAATACACATTGAGCAAGGAAGATAGATTAATAATCTACAAGTGGATATCTACTTTAAGATTTCCCGACGGCTATATGTTGAATTTGTCTAGATGCGTTGATCTCAATGAACGCAAGCTAACAGGAATGAAGAGTCACGACTGCCACGTGCTTATGGAAAGATTATTGCCCATTGCTTTGAGAGAGTTGTTGCCTTCTTCTGTATGGGTTCCGTTGGTCGAGCTATCTACATTCTTCAGGAATATTTGTTCAACTAAGTTGATGGTACAACACATGGTTGAACTTGAGGAGAAGATTGTCTTAACAATTTGTATGTTAGAGAAAATATTTCCTCCAGGCTTCTTCGACAGGATAGAGCATCTACCGATTCATCTAGCATACGAAGCCCGTGTCGGTACATCTGTTCATTATCGATGGATGTACCCATTTGAAAGGTACATAAAAATCGATATAATTTAAGTTGCATTTTATTGTTAATTCTCAAGATAATTTGTCTCTCTAGATACCTACACCATAGAAGAAAGTTGGCAACAAGGCTCATATAGAGGCTTCGATATGCGAAATATATCTTATCGAGAAGGTATCAAACTTCTGCTCCATTTATTTCGATACTCATGTTAAGATAAATCGAAATATACCTCAAAGGAATGATGAGGACGTTGAGGATGGAGGTATATTCAATGTAAGGGGCAAGCCTATTGGGACTAGTAAGAAACGGTGGTTGACTGACGACGAGTATGATGCCGCTCACCGATATGTCTTATTAAATTATGACATACAAGAAGTGAGAGATTTGGAGAAGTAAGTGACTACAATTACACTCGTTATAATCTCTAATTTGGTGAAGTAACTGACTACACTTATTCTTATTCTCTCTAATAGTGTATTTAGAGATGAATTCAAAATGAGGACACCCGATATTACCGATAAAGGAGTTCAAAGAGAGATTGATTGTACCTTTCCGTCCTCGTTTCGCAAATACATAAGTAACTGAAATAATAATTTATACAGGTACCATTAAAATATATGCATCTGAAATATTTAAATTATCAATATTTGTTTACAAGTTTTATTGCCTGAAACAACACTCACAAATGAGAGTATTCGTTATTTAGCATTGGGACCGAAGAAGCATGCAAAGACTTGGCCAGGCTATATCGTTAATGGCTTCATGTTTAAGGCAACTCAGAATGCTATAAATACCGAATATGTCAATGACGGCTTCAGTACCAAGGATTCTAGTGTTTGCATAAGAGGTACCATCTATGACAACGAGCCGGACTTTGACTATTATGGAGTTCTTCGGGATATTATAGATTTATAATATAGTGCCCCATATGATATGCATATTGTGATGTTCAAATGTGAGTGGTTCGATACAACACCAAACATCGGTTGGAGAATCGATAAACAATTTGGATTTATCGATATAAATCATCGCAGGAGGTATAGAGGGTCGACACGTTTGCGATAGCAAGTCAGGCTGTTCAAGTCTACTATACAAGCTACCTAAGGCGTCGTAGAGATCGATTTGACTGGTGGACAGTATGTAAGATTAAATCTAGAAATACATTCAACGTTGGAGACCCAGCATACCAAGAGGACCAGACTGAAAAGTCCTAATACTTGGTACAACAGTCGGATACCATAGATGTTGAAAATATTATTGAAGAAAATAGAGGGGAAGAAGAGGTTGATACACAAGACTTAGCTGTCAACCAGGGGAGAAAGAGGCGTCTTGTCCCAAATATTGAGGATAAGGAAGAAGAAGAAGAACTTGATGAGGATGAGGATACAGATGAAGTCGACGATGAGGATGAGGATGAGGATGATGATAAGGACGAGGATGAGGACGAGGACAAAGACGATAATGATGATTAGATTAAATATCAGTATATATATTAAAAATACTTTCAATTAAGTGATTTTAGTTTGACCTCATAAAAGCACTTATAACTTAGTGAATTCAGTTTAAACTTCTGCATATTCTTGTTTCAGATGGCACTCCTAGTTCTTTTCTTCACGGCGTCACTCGTCGCCCTGCTGATGGCTAGCACTCGTCGTCGTGGTGCTGGTGGTGCTGGTCATGGTGGTGGTGGTGGGCATGGTCGTGGTGGTGGTCGTGGTCGTGGTCGTGGTCGCCTTTAGCCTTCCCGGGAGGCGACCCCCACTAGCGATCCCGACCCGGAGAGTACCCCGGGCATAGACTCATCCCGTCGTCGATCTACCACGTGTCTATCGACACCTTCGTCGAGGGCGTCTCCATCCGCTAGCGGATCCATTCTGCCAGCGGATCCACCAGCGGTACTACCAGTTACTGCATAGTGGGCCCCGGAGTACCTCCGGATTCAGTTATACCCGGTTACTAGCGAGTACATGTGCGGAGCCGCGGATCCTCCGACGCCACGAGAGATGCCGATGGGCGAGTTTCGACGAGAGCTATGGCCTGCGGGTGAAGCGTAAGTAAATTTAAGTTAATTTAATAAATTTGTTTCATTTATTCAAGTTAATAATCCAGTCGTTGCTTCTTTGTAGGTTTTTTTCATGGAATGCTACCAGGCTTTTAGGGCAGATTATCCGGGCTAACTACCACGGCCCCTACCTCAATTTTTTTGAGGTGCCCCTAGACTTACAGTATCGCTGGCTCGACGAGATGAGGGTATATATATATATATATATATATATATCTTGTGATTAATTATTAATTACTCTTTAATCAACTATTTTTTAATATCGTGATAATTGAATTTGTATGTCAGAGGACCTTCTGGTGGCCCCCCATCGCGAGGAGGCGATCCGCAGGACCTATAGAAGCGCCACCGGGAAGAAGATCCGAGATACGGTTTATGACCTTCGAACGGCGCATTCGAAGAAGGAGTGGATCCGACAGGACTACTATAAGCAGCTCTTGGAGAAGATGGATGCTCATGTCTTCAAGCAGAAATCAAAAAAAGCGAAGGACCTATAGAAGCGCCACCGGAAAGAAGATCCGGGATGCGGTTTATGACCTTCGAACGGCGCATTCGAAGAAGGAGTGGATCCGACAGGACTACTATGAGCAGCTCTTGGAGAAGATGGATGCTCATGTCTTCAAGCAGAAATAAAAAAAGCAAAAGCGAACCGACAGGCCGCGGGGCTACATACGAGGGGATCAAAGCCCCACGCAGCGACGTTTGCAAAATTGGTGAGATACCACAAATTTATTCCACTATCTAATTCGGTACTATTAATATACTTAATTAATTAAATTCTATGAATATTTCGTATGCAGACCCAATGGGTGTTGAAGGAGGGAAAAGATGCTGACTCGGTCACCATGCACGATGTATTCCAGCATACCCACAAGAGGCGGAAGGACGGGAGCTTCGTCGACGAGAGGGCCAAGGAGACGGATGTAAGTACTTACGTTTATGAGACTTATGTTAGAATTATAAGTATTCAAACTATAACTTAGGTAAACTTAGGATTCAGACTATAACTTAGGTAAACTTAGGATTCAGACTATAACTTAGAAAAACATAGGATTTAGATTATAACTTAGGTAAACTTATAGTATAAACACATTCATTTGATAGGCTGCGTATCGTGAGGCCCTTAGTCGGGTTCAGCCATCTGTTCCCGAAGATGTCGACGAAACGACGCCCATCGGGATGTCCTCTTCTACGGCCGCTCGCTATGACGACATGTTCGTAGATACCGTCGACGGCTTTAAGAAAGGGCGCCTGTACGGAGTTGGCTCCCTGGCGCCATTGTACGCATCGATTCCGAGATTTCTACCTCCCTCGCCTCCTTCTGCGGTCCCGGCAGACGATGATGTGAGGTCGTAGCTTGCGCTTTTGAACGAGGCGTTGTCGGACTTACGGGCGCAGTTGTCCACGTACTTTCGACATCCTTCTACTGCTTCCGGTCCGTCTACTTGTGCTATCGGCCTTCTTCCGTCGGGCATCTCTTTTTGACCCTACTGCCCCTGTCGTACCACCTCCTGCTGTGATGGCCCTTCTCGACCTGATGTCACCAGAGTAGCTACGCCAACTTCCAGACCATGTCATAGAGGGATTGCCGCCACACCTGGTAGAAGTGTACATGCGTCGGGCGTAGCAGGGAGTACCAGCACCATCAGATGATCCAACTCCTCCTCCTCTTTGATGTTTGTATCCGAATATTTTGAAAACTGTTTAAATATTGAATATTTGTGTGGACAATTTGAAATATTGGATAATGTTGACTATTTTAAATGATTGGTATATTATTTATTTTGGTTTGTGTTGGTAGATGTTGGGAATGATCTGTTTTATTTATGTTGGTGGATGTTTGGGATGTTGAATGTTTGAATGTTTGGATAATGTTGAATGTTTGGATAATTTGTGTTATTTATGTTGATGGATGTTGTGTGAACAGGGAATGCTCTATTTTATGCAAAAAAAATTCAAAAAAATTTCAGTTAGTGACGGACCCGTGACTACCAACTGACGGAATATCCGTCGCTAACTAGGACTATTCCAAGTTAGCGACGGATGGCGACTACTCACCGACGGACGATCCGTCGACAAGGTTCTGGAAATATAAAAAAATCACATAATCGGATCGACGGATATTCCGTCGGTAGACCGTCGCTAGTAGTCGGTAAAAGTTTGGCGATGGATAATCCTTCAACAAATTCGCAACTGGTCGGCGACGGAGTAGCGACTAATCCCGATGGAATAGCGGCAGAATATTCGTTGCCACGGTTCTGGAAATATGAAAGATTCACAGAACCGGGTCGACGGATGTTACGCCGCTATTCCGTCGCTAGGCCGTCGAACAGCAGCGACGAGTTAGCGATGGAGATTGCGTATCAGACACTCTCTGATACGCGTGTACCGACCATTTAGCGATGGATTAGCGACAAATATTGCGTATCAGATACTCTCTGATACGCAATTACCGACCATTTTAGCGAAGGATACGGCCGTCGCTAAGGCGATATGTCATTAACTTTCTGATATGTGCTTTGACGGAAATCCGTCGGCCATTCATCGCGAGATGTACGAGTATGGTTGACGGAAATCCGTCGCAAAATCGTTGCTGGGTGACAACTTGGCGACGGATTGTTTTTAGCGACGAGACTTTTCTCGACGGATATTTTTGACCAAAATCTGTCGGCCATCCGTCGGTATTTCCATTTACCGACGGTCGGGCGATGGATACGGCCGTCGCTAAAGCGATAAATTTTGGTAGTGGTCCTCCAATCTTCATTGATGGCACAAATTTCAACTAAATTATTGAATTTCATGTTTGGGTTGTTAACTTCAGTATTTAAGTTATTCTCGACATAAAATAACTCTCTATTAGTGATGACGATCATTTGTTGCCTTCTTACGGGAATTGCTAATACTGCTACAAGATTAGCGAGTGCATCAGCTTTCGTGTTACATGCTTGGCATACATGCTCGATGAAGAAGCCTTTGAATGAAGTTGCCATCATGATCGCTGCATCATGATATGGAACCAGATCTTGATGTCGAACTTCGTATGTGCCTCTAACTTGATTGATAATCAGTTTGGAGTCTCCGTAAACTTTAAGATAGTCAATATCTAGTTGTTTAGCCAATTGGAGACCAATAAGCAGAGCGTTATATTCAGCCACATTATTGGAATATGACTCATATAAAGAATAAGCTCTTTGAATAGCTAACCCTTTTGGTGAGACGAGGACAATTCCGACTCCAGCAACAATAGAACATTTTGGTCCAATTCTGGATGCACCATCAAAGAATAGATGCCAGGTAAGAATTTCTTCTGAAATTATATTGGACTCCAAAGTTTCGTCTAGAATCTCGTCGTAGAGTTTAGACGTTTCGAGAATTGGATGAGCTGCTAGAAAGTCAGCAAGGGCTTGACCTTTAACAGACTTTTGAGGAACATAAACCATATCATATTGTGCTAACAATATAGCCCATGTTGCAAGTCTGGAATTGAGTGTACTGGCTTTTTTATTAGGACCCGGAGAGGGTTAACTCTAGAAATAACATGAATAGTTTGGCCAGTGATATAATGTCTCATCTTTTGAACAGCAAACATCAAAGCTAGACATTCTTTTTCCACTGGAGTGTATCGATGCTCAGCTCCAATCATTGTACGGCTAAGGTAATAGATAGCCAGTTCATGACCTTCTTTATCCCTCTGAGCTAATAAAGCACCTAGGGAATGGTCCATTCCTCGAACATACATCAGGAAGGGTATTCCTGACACTGGAGGCACTAGAACTGGAGGGTTCATCAAGTACCACTTCATATCTTCAAATGCTTGTTGACATTCTTCAATCCAAATAAAAGACACCTTTTTTCATGATTTGAGTGAACGGTCTACAGCATCCAGAGAGATTTGAGATGAATCTCCTGATATATGCAAGCCGTCCCTGGAATCCTCGTAGCTCTTTTAGATTGCATGGAGGATGCATCTCTTGAATGGCTTTGATTTTCTCAGGGTCAACGTATATACCTTTGAGGTAATAACGAATCAAAGAAATTTGCCACTAGAGACTCCCAGGAATGACTTGGTGGGATTCATCTTGAGTTGATGCTGGCACATTAGATCGAAAATAGTTCTCAAGTCTTGAATGTGATCTTCTTTTAGACGACTTTTGACAGCAATATCGTCAATATAACATTCAACAGTCTTTCATAAATGATCATGAAAGATGGTACTCATGGCCCGCTGATAAGTTGTACCAGCATTCTTGAGACCAAATGGCATGACAGTGTAGCAATAAACTCCAAGGAGAGTACGAAATGATGTATGTTTCTCATCTTCTGAATGCATTTTGATTTGATTATATCCTGAGAATCTATCCATAAAGGACATACATTCAAATCTGCAAGTATTGTCGATCATGACATCAGTGATTGGAAGAAGGAATTCGTCTTTGGGATAAGCTTCATTAAGGTCTCTGAAGTCGATGCAGACCCGGACTTTCCCTGTTTTCTTCAAAACTGAGACAACATTAGCCACCTAGTCCGGATGTTGGTCTTCTCTGACGAAACCGCAGACGATGAGTTTTTTGACTTCAGTTTCTATAGCATCCATCATATCGGGTCAAAATTGACGTTGTTGCTGTTTGACTCGCTTCACATTTGGTAGAATGTTGAGCTTGTGGGTAGCGATATGAGGATCCAATCTCGGCATGTCTTCATAGCTCCAGGCGAATATATCAATGTATTCCCTAATGAGCTGGATCAGTTCTTCTTTATCTGTTTCAGGGAGGCTTTTGTTGACAAATATTGGTTTTTGGGAAGTTTTATCTCCAACATTGACTTGAACCAACTGATCTTCAGTAGGTGGCTCACATTGTTCAAAGCGAAGCTCTCATTGAGTATCAATCCTTTGTGCCCAAGGATCAGATTCAGAGACTTCGGCAAAGTCTCTGTCATCTTTCGAGAACTCAGCAGTTACCATATTGGAAGATAGAGTCACTCGATGGACGTGCCCTATACTGGTGTTTGAATCCCATGAGACAGAATCAGAAGATTTAGATCGTTCTTCTTTATCGAATTTAGAGGCTTGTGGAGTCAGAACTGGTGAAGTATAACCTAACTTCCGCTTTGTTTTGATGTAGTATTATTGTGATTTTCCTTTCGGAGCAGGAATACAAATAGGAGTTCGCCTTCCTTTGTCGCCATTGAGACCAGCTTTAAAATTATAGCCCATCTTTTGAATAATATCTTTTGATTGCTGACTATAATGACGTAGTTGAAGTCTTCCGTTATCGTGATTTTCTTCTTCACTATCGGGCGTGATCTTCTGTTCCGTTCCTTTACTAAAAAGTATAGGAAGTTCATCTTTCTTTCTGGAATGAACAAGGAAGAAAGAGTCTTGCATTGGCTCGAGCAATACTTTATTTTGGAAAGCTTCAATTGCTCCTATGGTAAGTGGTTCAAAGTTATCTAACATTTTTAAATAACATCGAGTATAATAAAGGACATCAGTATACTGTAAAGGAGATGCTACTTTATTGACTTGTACATCATCATTTACAACATGATTCTTAGCCTTAACAGAAGGCTTAGTAAGGTTGATGACCAGAGGAGAAGAAGGAGAAGGAAAAGGTGAAGGTTTGTTATGACGAAGGTCGATAACAAGAGGCTCAGAAGAGGTGAGCTCCCTTTGTTTCCTTTCTACAGCAGGAGGCTGTTTGTTATGAGATAAAAGATGTATAGTCAACGTCTGAGAAGAAGAGAGACGAATAGCACGTCCTTTAACAGGAATCATGATAACATCTTTTGAAGTATGTTTCTGATCTTCCTCACTATCCATTGCCAATACAACTTTCATGAATTCCTTCTTGTACATCCGGAAGCCCGTAAAGTATGCTTCAATGCCCCTGAAAGGATTTAAGTCGGCTACTTCCTTTTGGACTACTCCATTGACATCTACATATTTGAAGTATTGATGTAAAGTGGATGGTACAATGTTATGCTCATACAGAAAGGGTCTTCCCAGCAAAGCATTTTAAGAGCCGTAATTATCGATCACGTAGAAAGTAACATTTGTACGAAGATTGCGTATTTGAACTTTCAGGCGAATCTTTCCCAAAGGTTCACTTCTTCCAGAATTGAATTCCAAGATTGTCGTGATGGTTGTTGAAAGATTGTGTACAAGAATCTTTAATGCATCTAGTAGATTTTTTGGCATGATGCTAAGTGCAGACCCAGGATCGATCAAAATACGATCAACCTTCATGGTATCGACATATCCCGTGAAGTAGAGGGGTCGATCATGATGATTATCTTCCAACAGCATATCATCTTGTGTAAAGGTGATGTTTGGCATCAGTTCCATCATACTATGACAATGAAGGCATTTATAGGGTCATCCTCTGGCTTCTTGAAAAGTGCTACACAAGTATCAGCTTGCGTCAAAGCTTCACTCAACGTTTCTCGAGTTTTCTTCGAAAGACGGAGTAGCTCAAAAATTGACAATCTTGCCGGGGTATTAGCCAACTGAGCCAGTATATCAAAGTTATACGGCTTCTCAAGTCCCAAAGTTGAAGTCTTCTTCAATACTTTATCAAAACGGACAGGTTATTTTCCTTTGTCGACTGTCATCGGTTTGGAAAGAGTTGGCTCTATTGGAGGTGACGAAGCTGATAGATCATTGACAGCAGGAGAAAATGGTGCTTGAGGAGCCTCCAGAGCTGGAACAGGGTTTTCTTGACCTTCTGAATAGTTACGTAGGTATGGTTTCCCAGACCTAGTACCAGTTAAGACTTCTTCTTCGGATACAGGTTCAAAGGACACCATATTGCAACTCTTTGCTTGGATCTTGTTTCTAGTAGGTTTCTTTTGGCAGGATGGAGAATTTGTCCAGTAACCCAAACCAACCTGAGATTGGTATAGGGAAAGAGGTACAAGAGATCCCTTTCCATGATTCAAACCAGAGATCTTTTGTAGATCATATCCTATTTTCGTCATGAGTTCACGAGACTGGGGACTATACAGATGGAAAGCTGGTTGGTATTTGGATTCTGATTTTGACAATGTTGTCTCAGCATGGGAAGAAGATGAAGGATTATCTGCTGCCGAGATGAAGGTAGCAGTTAGAGGTGGAAGACAATGTTCACCAAATAAAATCATATGACATGATTTATTTTTAGTGGCCTTTTTAGCCTTGGTAGAAGAAGATGGTGTTTCGAAGTCCGCCACTAAATCTGGATGGATCCATATAATTTCTCCTTTATTAGTAGACAGAGGAACAAGACCATTAGTTCGTGCAGGTGGAAGATTAACAATCTCCAGAGTAGTTCTCGGGATGGGGATGGCACCGTCCTGCACAAGTTGAGCTAGAAAATCTTTAAACTGTAAAGAGACGACATTAGCCGTTACAGTTTTCTCGGCTTGTTGGAGAGTGATTGCACCAGAATTGACCATCTCCTGAATTTTACCCTTGAGCGCATAGCACGCTCGAGTTGGATGTCCAATAAACCTGTGGTAAACACAATATTTAGGATGGTCAGTCTTACCAACTTCATCTGGCCATTTTGGTTCTGGCAGTTGAAGTTTATTGCTCTTGATGAGGCAATCAAAGATACTCATAATATCATCTTCATCAAAAGAGTATTCTTCTTTTGGACGTGGTGTCCGTTGCGGTTGTGCTGTTGGGGTAGATGTTGGCTGATTTATATTGATGGCTAGGGCTTCTTTGCCTTTGAGATTAATGGCCAAAGTCTCCTTGCTCTTGCGATTGTTCTAACGGATACTATTATTTGGTGTAGCGTGTTCATCTTTGTCAAGATTAGGCATTTGAATACCTAATTGCTTGAACTTGTCAGCGCTCTCTTCTGCTGCTTTGGCGTTCACTATGAAGGAAGGTCGGTCTTGGAATTGTGTTGATCCTATCTATATGCTGATTATAGACAACAAGTTTGATTTGCAAATGTCTATAGTCAAAGCATCTGGGGTTTCGAGAGGCATTTTGAGTGCTTCACGGCGGAATCGTTCAATGAAACGTTCAGTAGTTTTATTATGTCGTTGTTTGATTTTGATGAGAGCAGACATAGTCATGTCGTTGGTTCCCTCATAAAAATGTTCCAAGAACATTTGTTTGAAGCCAGCGAAAGAGGTTATACAACCATCTGATAAACTATGATACCAGTCATATGCTGCACCAGCTAAACAGTCGACAAATACTCTAGTAAGAAGAGCATCATTTGCTTGAAGTTGATCAGTCATTACTTCAAAGTGATTGAGGTATTGACTTGGAGATGTGCTGCCACCAAACAGCATAATAGTAGGGGGTTTGTATTTAGAAGGAAATTGGACCTCTTTCCATTCTATAGGATAGGGTTGTTTGATCCCAAGCTTCTGCAGGCCATCCTTCTGTTTGAAAGCTTCAAATTGAGTACATAAAAGTTTTATAGCCTCATTGGTATCTCCTATTGATTGTGGAGGAGTAGATTGATCTAATATATTAGGAGGGAGTACCGCATGATAAGTACCACCCCTGGTACCAAATTAACTTGGAATAGCCTGTACAGGAATGGAAGCGGTGTGAGGAGGCTGTGCCCCTAGATCAATATTGATGGGAACTAATATTGTTACAGGTTCCTGAGTCGGAATCAGATTCGCGACCGGTGGAACTGTATGTTGTGCTATGATCACAGCATGCATGCCTGTCATCATCTCAGCCATATTCTTCAAACTAGCCTCCAAAGCAGCGATTCTCTGCTCTTAACTGCTAGAACTAGAAGCATCTTGATCTTCTGTGACGGCATAAGCAGTCACTTCTCTAACCTTTAAAGATGAGCTAGTGGAAAGGATGGTCCTTTCAGAACTTTCACTGTCAGCAACAAAGTCACATAAAGAACTACCTCCAGAATAAATGATAGGGATGTCTTTTTGACTGAAGGAATCTTGGTTAGAATCAAAAAGATTTCTTTGACCGATTGTGTCTTGGTCGGAAAGAAGATTCTTTTGACCGATTATTTCTCGGCTTCTTGATCTAGTATATTGGAATACTCCTTCTCCGGATTCATAATCCGATCTAAGTATTGTTGGCCAGGATTGCGGGATACATTATGTCTTGGACGTTTTTCACCCCTAGTGCTTCGAGATGCCATGTTGACAGGAGCATAGAGTAATTCATCTTCATCTACTAGGATTGGTTCAAGAGTTGTAACACTCAGTTTTCCAAATGAGGATAATTTTGAAATTTTGTAATTATAATTATTATTTAATGATATTTATTTCATATTATGATTTTTAGTGATTTTTAATTATTTTTAAACTATTTAAATTCATGACTTGTGACTTTTGGTGTTTTGCTAGTGAACAGTAGAGACTGCCTACCCTAGAGCCTAGCCATGTGATTAGGGTATTTTTGATAATTTTAGGGTAATTTAAATTTATTAGAATTTAATTGAATTTATGGGAATTTTTAGGAATTATTTTTGAATTGTTTGGACTAGGTTGACTTTGACTAGTGTTGACCCTTGTAGACCAACCTAGAAGCTAACCCTAGTTAGTATGGACTTGGTTAGGTTATATGACTCTAGTCTAACCTAAGCTAATCCTTGGTTTGGTCATTAGACTCTATTTAGCATTAGGATTTAGAAAGTCATAAGTCATGGCTTATGATTTAGAACCTTTATTAAATCATTTTAACTCATAGCCTTGTAGTTTGGCCCAAAGCCCAAAATAGCAAAACCCTAAGCCCTAGAGTAAGTGGCCGGCCACCACCCTATCTACATTGGGAACATCACCCTATAAGTACTCTCCTAATTTTTAGGGTTGCCTCTTTTTAGGAAAGCTCAAGTTAGAGAACAAGGTTTGTTTCCCATTTCAATTAATTCCTAGAATTTCATTCCTCTTCCTTTTTCATTCAAATCTCTTCCATTAGGTTCTAATATACCCACTCTTGCTGCTATTGAAGTTTCATTTCAGTTTGGCATTATTTTATGGGATTGGGACATCAAGGAGAAGAGCTATTGAAAGGGGGTTTTTCTTGAAGGTTCAAGAATATATAACTTCTCCATTTCTCCATAAAATTCTGATTTCTTTATATATTTAGGAAGCCCTAGGAGTCCCCTAAGTGTCTGCATTAGTTTTGTGTCGGGTTTCAATAGTTTCGTGTCCGTTTGGACACGTATTATTGACCCTATGAATGTGTTTGTGTAAATGCCTCAAAGGAACTTTTTGGGTTATTTACGAAATCTATTTGAATAGAAATTACTATTTTGCTGTCACTTACGTATTGGGACTGAGGTGATTATAGTGTCTGTTTGTGTCGGATTCATGGCTTGGACACGCGCTGTTGACACACGCGCGCGCTCGGGTTCTGTCTCCTGCTACTCGAGGGCTCTGGAGGACTCGACACGCGGCCACTTGACACGGGGTTTAACACACTTCATGGGGCACCCACTGACATGCCACGTGTCAAGTTTCAGGGGCCCACGTGGCGTGTCGAGGGAGTTATTCACGTTGCACTGGTCGCCACGGTCAGTTCCAGTCAGATTTACTCGACACTGATACGCGTGTGTAAGTTGGACACGCGGACACTAGGACACGGTGCAGGTCGACCTAGTCCTAGCCCTAGTATAGGTGTACATGTGTGCACGAGCACGTGGCCTAGTTCGTGTTGTGTCGTGTGCATGACACACGTGCATACGTGCACGATACAGTGCACTGAAACAGTGCCTGTGTGCACTGTTTCGAGTATTGATTCACTTGGACACATTTGTGTCCACTTTGGTGGACACGAACATGTTGTATGACACATATATACTGTGTATGAACATTACCAACTCTTTGTTTTGATTTTTAATGATTTTTCATTAGATATTTATCAATCTACCAATTTCTGAAACTGTGTTTTGATTCTTGATTTTTCCAGTTTACAAATATTGAACTTTGCCATCATTTTAAACCCATTAGCATTGTTAACATGTAGGTTTAAGTCCCTAAATCTATTCTCCTATATGTTATCTTATTATGTGTCAAATTTGGTGTTAATTGGTGGGTTATTGCCTTGGGAAATGGGTTGTTTTGCTATAGGCCTGAAAACGGAAACCATAAACTATAGTAAACTGATTGTTGTGTTTTCAAATTGATTTGAACTCTATTTCCTGTAAATAGAATGGCTGCCACTGTCTTCCAGTGTTGTATGAAATCTGGGAATTAGTCCTAGACTGAAACCTGAGACTTCATGAAATGTTCTGATGCTTCAATGTGTGTATGATATGGTGTTTTCTTCAAATAACTTGAACCCTATTCCTGCACTGCCTATTAAGTCCAGCCACTTAGTTCTTTTCCAGCTACACCATGTTTATGGCACACAGTTTTCATACATTCCCCACCCTTTAACACTCACACACTGCCATTTATTCCATCACAGCTCACACACTTTTACAGTTTTCACCCTCACTATCTCACTCTTCTTTTACACACATATCCTTTCATCCATCACTCACAGTCACCTACACATTCCTCACATTTGCATTCAGTTCACACACACACAAAGCCACTGTTTCAGATTTTACACATGTATGCATTAGCCTACTATTTTATGGTAAACTGTTAACTATTTTGTGTTCCAGGTTTTACATTCCTGTACAGTCCACTTTTCACCCCCTCACACAATTCCCTCACTAACACATTACACCTAACACTCTCATGACACCATGCCACACACTTAGTTCCCATTGACACATGCCCTCTCACAAATCCTATGACACACACAGACATCTCTCTACACACTTTGTTAACACACACATACACATTATCTAACACACACATGACAAAAATTCCCCCTGCTAACTGAACACTTTTCACACCCTACACTACACTATTTTTCCTAATTTACATTAACACCCTCTCATGTTACACACACACAAGTACCTAGTTTACTTGACACCTATCGAAACTCTACACACACACATTGTTTGTATGTTCTATTTACACACACATGTATACCTTAATCTCTCCCTAAATCTCTATGTATATATGAATATATGTAAATATGTATATAGGCTTGTATGATATGTAAAATAGGTAATACAATATATGCATGGATAATGTGGTATGTAAATTGTAGGTTTGATAGCTTGAATAGACTTGTATATGGTATATGAGTGCTAGCCTAGGCTTGGTTAGGCCTAGTGAGACTTGTTTAGGCTAGGGCTTGACCTAGATGACCTAGTTTGACTAGTGTAGTTGACCAGAGTTGACCAAGAGTTGACTTTGGCCTAGTTCGACCTAGACAGCATGCAGATGTATTGTACATTACATTTATCATCTCCTGTATACATCTTGACTTGTGTTGCTCTAACTAGGAGTCAGGTATCTTATCTCGGACAGTACATTTACTTCAGACATTCAGATACCTGGCGAGTACATTCTCTGACCGTTTCATACTTGTCTGGATTTACATTCTTGCTCTAGATTACTGTACTTGATGCTGACACGACCATTATCATGGATTAGTACTATATGGATCTTCTTCTGAGATATTATCTCCTTGTATTCACTAAATACATATTGTGATGTGTGTTTCACTTACATATTGTATTTATTGAATACCCTTATCATTGTACACTCATTGTGCATATTGTACTCTCATTATCACATTGAGCCATTGTACAAGCCATTGTACAAGCCATTGTATAAGGTAACGTAACTGAATTAGATCCTTGTGTATTGATTGGGGAGGGAGAGTAGAAATGGTTATGTGATCAATCCTATTGTATAAGAAATTGTATATGTCCATTGTACACCCACGTACAAAGGAGTCCCATTTTATTGTATAACCTAACCCGTTTACATAACCATATTGTGCTCTAAATCACATGTTGCTTACAGTTCTTATTTATCATATATAGATATTTCCCATTATCAAATCTCTGCTATTTTCATATACATTCTTCTTTCAGTGTTTCCTGTACCTTACTCTATTGCATGCTTTATATTTCCTAACATGATATAAACAGCGTGAGATGTTTTGTGCTCGCTCCCGTCCTGACTGGACCTGTTGAAAATTTTACAGAGGATGATGAGGAACCCTGCACCCTTACTTGGAGCTTGCCTAGTTGACACTCGCGACCTGGACCCCTAGGGAGGTTCAGGCAGCTGCGCAGGATGATACCTTGTATAGAGTAGATAGCTTAGACTGTTCCTTCTTTTCATGTTTAGCCGTTGTCTTTATTTCAGAGTTGTATATTTTAGAGATGATGAGATTTTGTTATTTCATTCTGTTGTACCTCAGTTGAGGATTTCTTATCTATTTCCATCATGCTATAATCTACCTTAGATTGTGATTGAATTGTACCTCTGTGTTGGTCTCCTTTTGGAGAGTATATTTTATGTTATGTAGTTATAGTTCATGACCTAGAACAGCGTTCTACCGCCGACACTGCGGCGTAGGCTGGGCGTTATTACATTCTCGTACCCTCACAGTGGGTGCGGGTCGTGACACGTTTTTAGTGGTGGCCCATGCAGGTCGAGTTTATGTAGTGGTATTCGAACTAGAGTATCTGTAATACCTGTGTTCATATTACGTATTTGGAATACGTATACGTATTTTATCTTGTATTTGCATATATCCTTGGTTTGGTTTGGTTTGGCTTGGTCTCCTTGGGGTTGGTTTGGGTCGGCTAGGCTTGGTTGCCTTGGTTCATTATGAACCAAGGGGTGAACCCCCTACCTACCACCACCATCTCCATTTATTAGCCCCTCTTTATTCTCTCTCTTCATTAACCTCTTCTTCTTCTTCTATTTACTTCTTCACCTACCAGAGAGAGAGAGAGAGGTCTAGGCAAGTGCAACTTGCTTCATGGAGGAACTCCAATTTTATTACTTCATTCTCTTCCTTACAGCATTCTAACTTACTTTAGAACTTGACATTTTTACTTTCCATGGCTAGATTCTTGTAGATTTATATTTACATTATTTTTGGATTTTTTGGGTTTTGATCTACTTAATCTTGTTATTTCTGAGTTTTGATGGTTCCATGTTGTAGAGAATTTCGTTCTACCCCATTTTGACCTATGGAAGTTCGGATTTGGGCTCCGGATGATAGAGTTATGCAGCTTGGAAGCCATGGCTTATGGTGTACTTTCTCTCGGAAATTTGGAGAAGAAGCACAGTCCCGAGCCGCATGGTAGCACTTGACCGCATGAACATTCATGCGGCAAGTCAGTTCCAACTGCATGCACTATTGCCTTGACTTGACCGCATGAGAAGTTTATGCGGCAAGTATTCTTTCTCAGCCGCATGACTGAGGCCCAGTCCTTCCAGCCGCATAGATTTCCAGCAACCCTGAGCCGCATGAACTCAACACTCGCGAACCGCATAGTCATTGCTCCCCGCAGCCGCATAGGTTGCTACTTCCCAGCCGTATATACCTGATTGGTCAGCCGGCCGCATGGACCCATCCCCGCCAGCCGCATGAGTACCCTTTCCGCTGACCGTATGTGTCTTGCCTTTTTCGGCCGCATGAGTCCAATTCATCATAACCGCATAAAACCTCCCCTTTCGCTTGCCGCATGGGAGCTAGTCCCACTCCCAGCCGCATAGATTCCTGCCCCTTCAGCCGCATGCGTACCCGTTTCCCGCTAGCCGCATGTGCCCCTATCCCGTGAGCCGCATGAGCTTTGGACCCTGAGCCGATTAAACCCGACTCCCTCCCCAGCCATGAGATCATTCCTGGCCGCATATGTTTTAGCCGCATGACTCTCCTATAGCCTGTCTATTGATATTTTACTTAATATGTTTGGAGTGACTATTGTACATGGCATGGTATGACAAGGAACTAGCATAACACGATAGTGATCCGTAGTGGTGCACTCCTGATAAGTGACCTGACATGACCTGATAGTGGCCCATCGCGGCGCACTTCTGACCAGTAAACTAGATATGATAAACCTGACATGATTTTCTTGATAAGTTGTTGCGACGGCTACATGACATGACCTGTATAAATAACATGGACACCGTGGGCGATTGTGCTTGTACAAATAATTCAGTCCTGTCTTGCATCATGTCTAGGAGGGGACTCCTGAGTACCACGATCAGGAGTACCCATTGAAATGGACTAAGGCTAATAACTAGATTAATACACTAGTCATAAAGAGATCTCCCAGCTACAGGCAATCCCGTTACCTGGGCACGCCTTGGGATCTGTAGCCTGCCGTCGAGTAGGGCACATTTCCAGCACACTGTCATGTGTTGCACCCTTCAAGATACCTAAGGGTACATTCGTTTCCTGGACGATGTACTCACCTGAATTCAACTCTAAATCTTTTAACCCGGGTAACCTGGATGGTCTGCAGGGCTTGTGGCTGTGGAAGATTCTCACTGCATCTTGTTAGTAATTAGGCTTGTGATAACCCTAGTTAGTTAAAGTATCAAGCCGTAATTCTTGCTTGACCGTAAAATGATTGGATGGAGTCTAACCAGTCTAGTCTTGTCCTGATTCTGTTCTAGATTACTGCATGACCTGAATGCCTGTAATTATTTTATCGATAAATGGTGAGAATTCCAAGTTCTGTTCAGACGAAGGGTTACAACCCCGGTCCTTGTTTGGTTTACGGGTTGTAACCTGGTTATCTGAATAGTTCCATGGTTATCTCGTCGTATATCATCCTGAGGTATTTTCTTTATTTCCAGTTTTTACTTTATTTATACTCTTGTGCTGATTGCTGGTTTTAGTTCCTAAGTGAAGCTTCCTTTGTGGCACTTGCTCTTTCTGGGGTCTGACCCAGCTGGTTTTGTGTGGCCAGATTTCGGAGCAGCTCCAGAGGATCTACCGACCTTCCAGCCAGATAGTGGCCACTAGACGGAACCCTGGCAACGAGTGGGTTTATTTTTGATCTCCCACTTTATTGTAAACATATTCTTTTGAGACGTTTAGCCGACGAGCACCTGTTTAGCTCGATTGCACTTATTTACTGTCTGCCTACGGGCTGTAAAATGATTGACGGATCCTAGGGTTGATCATGTATGACTAAACTCTTGCTAGTCCTGACATTTTGTAATGACTAGCTTCATGATCAGCTAAATATGTAATGTTTGGGACGCCTTACTATTGTATATTTAATGATCATACATCTTGTAACTCTTACTTACTTGCTTGTGATTGAGACAATAGGCTTGTTCATGACCTTAAGAGACTGCTGGCTTATTGTTAAACCCTCATGTATCTAGACAGCCGTGACCGTATAGCGAGGTGGGTTGCACTTCAATATACGTAGCTGGCTATGTCTGCCCCCGCTCTCCAGTATTCTGGTTCTGGGGCGTGACATGGTTTAAGTGGTGGCCCATGCAGGTCTTGTAAATCAAGATATGTGAGGGTTTACCGAATAGATGTCTTAATCAATATTCGCCCTTGAACTCTGCTCATATTCTCTGAATCCCTGGATTCTTGTCCTGATCACATGCTTGTCTCATTGATCTGTCCTGGTCCTTCCTTATTGTTCCCTATGTCATCTTCTTCAGCGGCATTGTTCGTGGTCCTACCGATCAGCAAGGCGGAGCACCTCCTATGGACCAGCCGCAACCCAGAGATCAAGCCCAGCACTCCGGAGTGGCCTCCAGAGTCGAGCCTATTGGAGAAGAGCCACCAGTTCAGCCAGTTCAACCTGTAGAACCTGATGATGGCACTTTGGTATGACTCGTCAGGACCTTGATAGCTTCCCAAGATCGTCGAGGAGATGCCTTGCACCAGGCAGTGACAGACGCTTTGACCAGAGGAGGTCATCAGGGTAACAGCGCGGCCAACAGCTTCAAGCGCTTGAACCCTCCATTCTTTGACGGTAGTGAAGATGCTATCGCCGCAGATGCTTGGCTTCAGGATACTAAAGTGATTCTCGAAGCAGCCAGGACCCCAGAGAACGAGAAGGTAGCTGTGGTGCTCCTGCAGTTGCTAGATCTTGCCCGCAGCTGGTGGACGGCTCAGGCCGTTGGATTAGCAGCACCCATTGCTTGGGCAGTATTCAGGGAGAGATTCCAGACCAAGTATTTTGATGCTGTAGCTCGGTACGATCTACAGACGAGGTTCACCAATCTGAAGCAGATGGGCAGGACGGTCGACGAATATACGGTCGAGTTTTCCAGACTCAGTCGGTTTGCTCCCACTTTGGTGGCAACCGAGTATGATAGAGCCCAGCAATTCTAGCAGAGGCTTCACCTGGAGATTCTATTAGCATTTGAGCAGTTTGAGCATCAGACTTTTGATGCAGTCTTGAGAGCAGCTCGGAGGCATGAGTATACCTCCCAGAGGATTGTGGATAGGGCCGGAGGTCGGAAGAGATCTCACGGCCAGATGAATCAGTCTTCAGCACCAGCCCCGGCAGCCAGGGCCTTGACTATTGGATCTCCGAGGCGAGCGGCCTCAGTAACGTCGGTTCAGCATTCAACCCCGACGTACCCTCAGCAGCGACAGCCGAAGCAGAAGCAGTCTTCCGCAGTGGGATATTCTCATTGTGGGAAGCCAGGCCATGTAGTGGCAGAATGTCGCAGGGCGCAGGGATTGTGCCTGGCTTGTGGAGCACCAGACCATAGGGTTGGATCCTGCCCGAATAGGGGTGGTTCATCATCGTCCAATCTTTTTAGCTCTTCGGTGAGAGGACCAGCTCCGGTCCAGCAGCAGCAGTACCCATTGCCGAGGCCCTTGCCGCCTCAGACCCAAGTATTCCAGCAGCAGAACCCCCAGCAGTATGCACAAGCCCAAGCCCAGAGCCAGAGCAGGCAGCGAGAATTTCAGCAGAGGGGACCAGCACCCCGAGGGCATGGTCAGGCTATGGCGATGACCGCAGAGAAATGATTAGCACCAGGAGAGGTAGTGGCAGGTACTATTCTCGTCAACTCCTTTCCAGCTTCAGCTTTATTTGATTCTGGTGTATTGCATTCTTTTATGTCTGCACGATTCGCGATACGGATGGGATTGGAGCCCGAGTCATTATCAGTAAGGCTCAATATACTTACTGGTAACGGACTTGTGGGAGTCGATATGGTATTTTCCTCGTGTCGGATCGTAGTTAGCGGTAAGGAATTTCCCGCTAGATTGATAGAGTTCCCGATAGACGATTATGATGTGGTCTTAGGGATGGATTGGTTGAGGAACCAGTATGCTAGAATAGACTGCCATATTGGTAGGGTTATTTTTAGCATTCCAGGCGAGCCAGAGTTTTCTTTTTCCCGAGGCGCAGTTGAACCTTCTCCTCCAGTATTGCGGATGGCAGTAGCAGCAGTTCAGTTGCCCAGGATAGTGGATGACTTCCCAGATGTTTTTCCAGAAGAGCTTCCAGGTATGCCGCCAGAGCGGGAGATCGAGTTCACCATAGACTTGATTCCCGGGACAGCCCCAGTATCAGAGAGTCTACAGGATGGCGCCGTCAGAATTGGAAATCTTGTACAAGATGATTGAAGAACTTCGAGCCAAGGGATTCATTCGTGCTAGTAGATCGCCTTGGGGAGCTCCGATGCTTCTTGTAAAAAAGAAGGATGGTACGTCCAGGTTATGTGTTGATTATCGTACCTTGAACTCAGTGACAATCAAGAACAGATACCCTCTCCCGAAGATAGATGACTTGTTTGATCAACTCAAGGGGGAATCATTATTTTCGAAGATCGACTTGCGCTCAGGATACCACCAGATCAGGGTCAGAGAGCAGGACATCCCGAAAACAGCTTTTAGATCAAGATATGGGCATTGGGAGTTCCTTGTTATGCCCTTTGGAGCAACCAATACGCCGGCAGTATTCATGGACCTCATGAATCGCATCTTCATGCCCTACTTGGATCAGTTTGTGATTGTGTTCTTGGACGATATCCTGGTCTACAGTAAGAGTGAAGCAGAGCATGAGCAGCATCTCCGTGTGGTTCTTCAGATTCTCAGGGAGCACCAGTTATATGCCAAGTTCAGTAAATACGAGTTCTGGCTCGATCGCATTTTGTACTTGGGTCATATCATCACCAGAGAAGGAGTAGAAGTGGATCCCCAGAAGATTGTGGCTATTGAGTCATGGCTGGTACCCAGCACAGTTGCAGAGGTTCGCAGTTTTCTTGGATTGGCCGGCTATTATCGACGATTTGTTTCAGATTTTGCTCGAATTTCAGCGCCGTTGACCCAATTGACCCACAAGGATGCGCAGTTTGCTTGGACAGCAGAGTGTCAGAGTTCTTTTGAGCAGTTGAAGCGAGGCCTGATAACGGCGCCCATTCTCACGCTTCTAGATAGAACCGGAGGATTCTCAGTGTATTGTGATGCTTCAGGCAGAGGTTTAGGATGTGTTCTGATGCAGCATGGGAAGGTAATAGCTTATGCGTCATGACAACTTCGTGATCATGAGAGGAATTACCCAACCCATGACTTGGAGCTGGCAGCAGTAGTGTTTGCACTTAAGTTGTGGAGGCACTATTTGTACGGAGATAGGGTGGAGATTTTCACCGACCACAAGAGCCTGAAGTATGTTTTCACCCAGAAGGATCTTAACATGCGTCAGAGGAGATGGCTAGAGCTACTTGTGGATAATGATGTCAACCTGCAGTATCATCCTGGAAAGGCCAACGTCGTTGCAGATGCATTGAGCAGGAGAGCCGGAGCTTATTTCCTAACTGTGCAGCCAGAATTGTTAGCAGATCTTCAGAAGATGGGAATAGAAGTTATTCTCCCTTCCAGTGTGGCATTGATGGCCAGCATACAAGTTCAGTCCACTATAGTCGAGAGGATCCGGATGGCGCAGTCAACAGATTCTAAGCTTCAGCGACTCAGAGCAGAGTGCAAGGCAGGACGAAGACCAGAGTTGTGCATTCATGAGGATGGTACACTTCGACATGGTAAGCATCTTTGTGTACCCAGTGGAGATATCAGACAGGAGATCATGTCAGAGGCACATAGTTCTCAGTATTCCATCCATCCTGGCAGTACGAAGATGTACCGTGATATCCGTCTGCACTTCTGGTGGAATGGCATGAAGCGGGAGATAGCTCGATTTGTCTCTCGGTGTTTGGTTTGTCAATAAGTTAAAGCTGCACATCTGAGACCGGCTGGACTTCTTCAGCCCTTGCCGATTCCAGAATGGAAGTAGGAGCATGTGACCATGGATTTCGTAACTGGATTACCTAGATCCCCAGCTGGTAGAGATGCTATCTGGGTTATAGTTGATCAGCTCACGAAGGTAGCTCACTTCCTCCCGTTCAGAGTTGGTCAGTCGACAGCTCAGTTAGCAGAGATGTACCTCAGGCAGATTATCAGGTTGCACGGAGTGCCAGTCAGTATCACCTTGGACCGAGATTCAAGATTCACGTCGCACTTTTGGTGTAGCCTACAAGAGAGTTTGGGGACTCATCTCCAGTTCAGTTCAGCGTATCATCTGCAGACAGATGGTCAGTCGGAACGCACGATCCAGACTCTTGAAGACATATTGAGATCTTGTACCCTCGACTTCGGTGGTTCGTGGGAAGATCACCTGCACCTGGTGGAGTTCTCGTACAACAACAGTTTCCAGGCCAGTATCCAGATGGCACCATTCGAGACACTATATGGCAGGAAGTACAGATCTCCGTTAGCCTGGTATGATGTTGGAGAGAGGCAGATGCTCGGTCCAGAAATGATCGCTCAGACAGTTGAAGTGGTCAGGCGAGTCAGAGATCATCTTCGAGTTGCCCAAGATCGCCAGCGCTATTGGGTCGATTCTCATCGGCGCCCTCTCGAGTTTTCGGTCGGCGATCATGTATTCCTGAGGATTTCACCTAACCGTGGCGCCATTCGTTTCGGCGTACGGAGAAAGCTTAGTCCTAGGTATATAGGACCGTTTGACATTCTGGAGCGAGTAGGAGATGTATCCTATCGTCTCGCTCTTCCGCCGTCGCTAAGCGAGGTGCATGACGTGTTCCATGTATCCCAATTACGACGGTATATCCCAGACCCGAGCCACATCCTGGATCATTCAGAATTGGTTGTTGGTACCAACCTTTTGTATGAGAAGAGGCCCGTGTCTATATTGGACCGAAGAGAAAAGACACTCAAGAACAAGACTATCAAGTTAGTCCGAGTTGCTTGGGGTCATCACTCTTTGGGTGAGTCAACGTGGGAGCGTGAGGATGATATCCGATTGCGATATCCCGACTTGTTTGACTCGTAAGATATAATATCTTTCTTATGCCTCATGCCTACGATTCCTTGCTTGCATGATTGATTGATTGCCTAGTATAGCTCGCTTGTTATTAAGTATAGCTTGTCATTGCCCCTCTAGCCTCTTGATTAAATTCCGATGACGGAATTCTTTTAAGGTGGGTAGAGTTGTAATGCTTGTGTTCGTATTACGTATTTGGAATACGTATAAGTATTTTATCTTGTATTTGCATATCTTCTTGGTTTGGTTTGGCTTAGTCTCCTTGGGGTTGGTTTGGGTCGGCTAGGCTTGGTTGCCTTGGTTCATTATGAACCAAGGGGTGAACCCCCTACCTACCACCACCATCCCCATTTATTACCCCCTCTTCATTCTCTCTCTTCATTAACCTCTTCTTCTTCTTCTATTTACTTCTTCACCTACCAGAGAGAGAGAGAGGTCTAGGCAAGTACAACTTGCTTCATGGAGGAACTTCAATTTTATTGCTTTATTCTCTTCCTTACAGCATTCTAACTTACTTTAGAACTTGGCATTTTCACTTTCCATGGCTAGATTCTTGTAGATTTATATTTACATTATTTTTGGATTTCTTGGGTTTTGATCTACTTAATCTTGTTATTTCTGAGTTTTGATGGTTTCATGTTGTAAAGAATTTCGTTCTACCCTATTTTGACCTATGGAAGTTCGGATTTGGGCTCCGGATGATAGAGTTATGCAGCTTGGAAGCCATGGCTTATGGTGTACTTTCTCTCAGAAATTTGGAGAAGAAGCAGTCCCGAGCCACATGGTAGCACTTGACCACATGAACATTCATGCGGCAAGTCAGTTCCAACCGCATGCACTATTGTCTTGACTTGACCGCATGAGAAGTTCATGCGGCAAGTATTCTTTCTCAGCCGCATGACTGAGGCCCAGTCCTTCCAGCCGCATAGATTTCCAGCAACCCTGAGCCGCATGAACTCAACACTCGCGAACCGCATAGTCATTGCTCCGCGCAGCCGCATGGGTTGCTCCTTCCCAGCCGCATATACCTGATTGGTCAGCCGGCCGCATGGACCCATCCCCGCCAGCTGCATGAGTACCCTTTCCGCTGACCGCATGTGTCTTGCCTTTTTCGGCCGCATGAGTCCAATTCATCATAACCGCATAAAACCTCCCCTTCCGCTTGCCGCATGGGAGCTAGTCCCACTCCCAGCCGCATAGATTCCTGCCCCTTCAGCCGCATGCGCACCCGTTCCCCGCTAGCCGCATGTGCCCCTATCCCGTGGGCCGCATGAGCTTTGGACCCTGAGCCGATTGAACCCGACTCCCTCTTCAGCCATGAGATCATTCCTGGCCGCATATGTTTTAGCCGCATGACTCTCCTATAGCCTGTCTATTGATATTTTATTAGATATTTTACGCCCATTTTATATCCTTACGCCTTTTGTCATGAACTTGATTTTACTTAATATGTTTAGAGTGACTATTGTACATGGCATGGTATGACAAGGAACTAGCATAATACGATAGTGACCCGTAGTGGTGCACTCCTGATAAGTGACCTGACATGACCTGATAGTGGCCCGTCGCAGCGCACTCCTGACCAGTAAATTGGACATGATAAATCTGGCATGATTTTCTTGATAAGTTGTTACGACGGCTACATGACATGACCTGTATAAATAACATGGACACCGTGGGCGATTGTGCTTGTACAAATAATTCAGTCCTGTCTTGCATCATGCCTAGGAGGGGACTCCTGAGTACCACGATCAGGAGTACCTATTGAAATGGACTAAGGCTAATAACTAGATTAATACACTAGTCATAAAGAGATCTCCCAGCTACAGGCAATCCCGTTACCTGGGCACACCTTGGGATCTGTAGCCTGCCGTCGAGTAGGGCACATTTCCAGCACACTGTCATATGTTGCACCCTTCAAGCTACCTAAGGGTACATTCATTTCCTGGACGATGTACTCACCTGAATTCAACTCTAAATCTTTTAACCCGGGTAACCTGGATGGTCTGCAGGGCTTGTGGCTGTGGAAGATTCTCACTGCATCTTGTTAGTAATTAGGCTTGTGATAACCCTAGTTAGTTAAAGTATCAAGCCGTAATTCTTGCTTGGCCGTGAAATGATTGGATGGAATCTAACCAGTCTAGTCTTGTCCTGATTATGTTCCAGATTACTGTATGACCTGAATGCCTGTAATTATTTTATCGATAAATGGTCAGAATTTCAAGTTCTGTTCAGACGAAGGGTTACAACCCCGGTCCTTGTTTGGTTTACGGGTTGTAACCTGGTTATCTGAATAGTTCCATGGTTATCTCGTCGTATATCATCCTGAGGTATTTTCTTTATTTCCAGTTTTTACCTTATTTATACTCTTGTGCTGATTGCTGGTTTTAGTTCCTAAGTGAAGCTTCCTTTGTGGCACTTGCTCTTTCTGGGGTCTGACCCAGCTAGTTTTGTGTGGCCAGATTTCGGAGCAGCTCCAGAGGATCTACCGACCTTCCAGCCAGATGGTGGCCACTAGACGGAACCCTGGCAACGAGTGGGTTTATTTTTGATCTCCTACTTTGTTGTAAACATATTCTTTTGAGACGTTTAGCCGACGAGCACCTGTTTAGCTCGATTGCACTTATTTACTGTCTGCCTACGGGCTGTAACATGATTGACGGATCCTAGGGTTGATCATGTATGACTAAACTCTTGCTAGTCCTGACATTTTGTAATGACTAGCTTCATGATCAGCTAAATATGTAATGTTTGGGACGCCTTACTATTGTATATTTAATGATCATACATCTTGTAACTCTTACTTACTTGCTTGTGTTTGAGACAATAGGCTTGTTCATGACCTTAAGAGACTGCTGACTTGTAGTTAAACCCTCATGTATCTAGACAGCCGTGACCGTATAGCGAGGTGGGTTGCACTTCAATATACGTAGCTGGCTATGTCTGCCCCCGCTCTCCAGTATTCTGGTTCTGGGGCGTGACAGTATCACTACAGCCTGCAGTAGGATTAGGATTATTTTTGGAGGTACTCAATCACATTAGGAAAAACTCTTAATCAGATTCCTTTTGTCTAAAATTGTTGCTTATTGACTTCCCTTTGAATATAAACTGCCCTCCTTTGAATTTTTGCTTCATTCTCAGAAATTGCTTCTTGTTTTGATCTGTTTTCATGATGGTTATGAAGACACGATCTCAACACTTCGGTTCGGGGGATACTATCGAGAGGTTGGCCACCTCTCGTCCTGTTCATCAGGGCCTCGAGACCGCAGCTCCTGTTGTGCCGACTCAGGTTGGCGTTTCTGTTACATTGGAGGTGCACCTCTGTCTGTACAGAGACTTTTTTTCGTTATTTCCGATTTCTTTCAGCAGCAGCGGTTCATGCAGCATCAGCAGCGGACCAGGGGAAACCAGCAGGGGCGAGCTATTGTCAGGACTGTCGAAGATGCACAGACCATTGGAGATCTTGCTGCAAGTTCCGTTCTTCTCAATTCCATTCCCGGAATTGTCTTTTGTAACTACCTTGAAATCCGATTCCATCTGTTCCTTGCTAATTGATTAATTTTGTCATGTTGTTCTTTTGTTATGTTGTTTTTCTTCAAAAATCATATGGGCTAGGTCACCTAAATCATGGGATCTAGAATCTTCGATAGTCGTGTTAGTTGGCATAGTGAGGACATGTAGTTAGATTTTGGACGTATTTCTCGGGTGTAGGAATTTAAGGTTTTCGCCGTCGCATGCGACAATACGGAAATTTTAAATACCATGAACCTAGAAGTATGTACCTTAGTCAAGGACTCTGTGATTATCGTAGCCTTGCTCACTAGCATGATGAAGACTCTGGACAACATGATTTTGGACAGACGCATATGATTAACAGATTGTATCTTGAGAAGGTTTAAAACATCATACCCTTTTGATTGTTATAAATGACTTAGGAGTAGGGATATTTAGTTTGTAGAGCTTGTTCATAGGTAGTTCCTTCATAGTATAATGATATGGTGACTTGTGGAGTGTCTGTACCCTAGAGGTGATAGTTAGCATTGGTGCTAGAATAGTAACCCATTGCAGATAATTCCCTGTTATTATGATACCAACCAGTTACGTATAGGATGTTAGTATGCCATACAACCTTGATGATTTATTATAGTTTTCCTTTACCCTTCCAGTAAGGCACCCAGTGACCAGAGCCTGCCCTTGAGCATAGTTGTAGTTCCACCTAAGACTAAGAGGTCTATATATATAGATGATATACTTAGGATATATGTGATGGGTTGTTGTTCTTGAGCATATATATATATATGTGGTATTTGGGATTGGTGTGCTTAGCTTGTGGGTAATTAGTTATGGGTGCCTTGATAGGATTTGGAAGTTAGAGCTAGCCTATTATCGAGTTTTCTTTTGCTAATCTCTAGTTGCCAACACTAGGTAGCTAGCATAGGTAAAATCCCAGAAAGTTGACCAGCTGATGACCAAGTACTAGGATGTTGAGAAAATTGACTAGTGATTGACCCTTGTCTATGTGTGACCTAGAAGGGGTGCGATCATCTTAATTTCGAGGACGAAATTTTTATAAGGTGGGTAGGATTGTAACACTCAGTTTTTCAGATGAGGGTAATTTTGAAATTTTGTAATTATAATTATTATTTAATAATATTTATTTCATATTATGATTTTTAGTGATTTTTAATTATTTTTAAACTATTTAAATTCATGACTTGTGACTTTTGGTGTTTTGCTAGTGAACAGTAGAGACTGCCTACCCTAGAGCCTAGCCATGTGATTAGGGTATTTTTGACAATTTTAGGGTAATTTAAATTTATTAGAATTTAATTGAATTTATGGGAATTTTTAGGAATTATTTTTGGAATTGTTTGGACTAGGTTGACTTTGACTAGTGTTGACCCTTGTAGACCAACCTAGAAGCTAACCCTAGTTAGTATGGACTTGGTTAGGTTATATGACTCTAGTCTAACCTAAGCTAATCCTTGGTTTGGTCATTAGACTCTATTTAGCATTAGGATTTAGAAAGTCATAAGTCATGGCTTATGATTTAGAACCTTTATTAAATCATTTTAACTCATAGCCTTGTAGTTTGGCCCAAAGCCCAAAATAGCAAAACCCTAAGCCCTAGACTAAGTGGCCGGCCACCACCCTATCTACATTGGGAACATCACCCTATAAGTACTCTCCTAATTTTTAGGGTTGCCTCTTTTTAGAAAAGCTCAAGTTAGAGAACAAGGTTTGTTTCCTATTTCAATTAATTCCTAGAATTCCATTCCTCTTCCTTTTTCATTCAAATCTCTTCCATTAGGTTCTAATATACCCACTCTTGCTGCTATTGAAGTTTCATTTCAGTTTGGCATTGTTTTGTGGGATTGGGACATCAAGGAGAAGAGCTATTGAAAGGGGGTTTTTCTTGAAGGTTCAAGAATAGGTAACTTCTCCATTTCTCCATGAAATTCTAATTTTTTTACATATTTAGGAAGCCCTAGGAGTCCCCTAAGTGTCTGCATTAGTTTCGTGTCGGGTTTCAATAGTTTCGTGTCTGTTTGGACACGTATCATTGACCCTATGAATGTGTTTGTGTAAATGCCTCAAAGGAACTTTTTGGGTTATTTACGAAATCTATTTGAATGGAAATTACTATTTTGCTGTCGCTTATGTATTTCTTTGGGACTGAGGTGATTATAGTGTCTGTTTGTGTCGGATTCATGGCTTGGACACGCGTTGTTGACACGCGCGCGCGCTCGGGTTCTGTCCCCTGCTACTCGGGGGCTCTGGAGGACTCGACACGCGGCCACTTGACACGGGGTTCGACACACTTCATGGGGCACCCACTGACACACCACGTGTCAAGTTTCAGGGGCCCCCGTGGCGTGTCGAGGGAGTTATTCACGTTGCACTGGTCGCCACTGTCAGTTCCAGTCAGATTTACTCGACACTGATACGTGTGTATAAGTTGGACACGCGGACACTAGGACACGGTATAGGTTGACCTAGTCCCAGCCCTAGTATAGGTGTACACGTATGCATGAGCAAGTGGCCTAGTTCGTGCTGTGTCGTGTGCACGACACGCGTGCACACGTGCACGATACAGTACACTGAAACAGTGCCTGTGTGCACTGTTTCGAGTATTGATTCACTTGGACATGTTTGTGTCCACTTTGGTGGACACGAACATGTTGTATGACACATATATACTATGTATGAACATTACCAACTCCTTGTTTTGATTTTTAATGATTTTTTATTATATATTTATCAATCTACCAATTTCTGAAACTGTGTTTTGATTCCTGATTTTTCCAGTTTACAAATATTGAACTTTGCCATCATTTTAAACCCATTAGCATTGTTAACATGTAGGTTTAAGTCCCTAAATCTATTCTCCTCTATGTTATCTTGTTATGTGTCAAATTTGGTGTTAATTGGTGGGTTATTGCCTTGGGAAATGGGTTGTTTTGCTATAGGCCTGAAAACGGAAACCATAAACTATAGTAAACTGATTGTTGTGTTTTCAAATTGATTTGAACTCTATTTCCTGCAAATAGAATGGCTGCCACTGTCTTCCAGTGTTGTATGAAATCTGGGAATTAGTCCTAGACTGAAACCTGAGACTTCATGAAATGTTCTAATGCTTCAATGTGTGTATGATATGGTGTTTTCTTCAAATAACTTGAACCCTATTCCTGCACTGCCTATTAAGTCCAGCCACTTAGTTCTTTTCCAGCTACACCATGTTTATGGCACACAGTTTTCATACATTCCCCACCCTTTAACACTCACACACTGCCATTTATTCCATCACAGCTCACACACTTTTACAGTTTTCACCCTCACTGTCTCACTCTTCTTTTACACACATATCCTTTCATCCATCACTCACAGTTACCTACACATTCCTCACATTTGCATTCAGTTCACACACACACAAAGCCACTGTTTCAGATTTTACACATGTATGCATTAGCCTACTGTTTTATGGTAAACTGTTAACTGTTTTGTGTTCCAGGTTTTACATTCCTGTACAGTCCACTTTTCACCCCCTCACACAATTCCCTCACTAACACATTACACCTAACACTCTCATGACACCATGCCACACACTTAGTTCCCATTGACACATGCCCTCTCACAAATCCTATGACACACACAGACATCTCTCTACACACTTTGTTAACACACACATACACATTATCTAACACACACATGACAAAAATTCCCCCTGCTAACTGAACACTTTTCACACCCTACACTACACTGTTTTTCCTAATTTACATTAACACCCTCTCATGTTACACACACACAAGTACCTAGTTTACTTGACACCTATCGAAACTCTACACACACACATTGTTTGTATGTTCTATTTACACACACATGTATACCTTAATCTCTCCCTAAATCTCTATGTATATATGAATATATGTAAATATGTATATAGGCTTGTATGATATGTAAAATAGGTAATACAATATATGCATGGATAATGTGGTATGTAAATTGTAGGTTTGATAGCTTGTATAGACCTGTATATGGTATGTGAGTGCTAGCCTAGGCTTGGTTAGGCCTAGTGAGACTTGTTAGACTTATTTAGGCTAGGGCTTGACCTAGATGACCTAGTTTGACTAGTGTAGTTGACCAGAGTTGACCAAGAGTTGACTTTGGCCTAGTTCGACCTAGACAGCATGCAGATGCATTGTAGATTACATTTATCATCTCCTGTATACATCTTAACTTGTGTTGCTCTAACTAGGAGTCAGGTATCTCATCTCGGACAGTATATTTACTTCAGACATTCAGATACCAGGCGAGTACATTCTCTGACCATTTCATACTTGTCTGGATTTACATTCTTGCTCTAGATTACTGTACTTGATGCTGACACGATTATTATCACGGATTGGTACTATATGGATCTTCTTCTGAGATGTTATCTCCTTGTATTCACTAAATACATATTGTGATGTACGTTTCACTTACATATTGTATTTATTGAATACCCTTATCATTGTACACTTATTGTGCATATTGTACTCTCATTATCACATTGAGCCATTGTACAAGCCATTGTACAAGCCATTGTACAAGCCATTGTATAAGGTAACGTAACTGAATTAGATCCTTGTGTATTGATTGGGGAGGAAGAGTAGAAATGGTTATGTGATCAATCCTATTGTATAAGAAATTGTATATGTCCATTGTACACCCACGTACAAAGGAGTCCCATTTTATTGTATAACCTAACCCGTTTATATAACCATATTGTGCTCTAAATCACATGTTGCTTACAGTTCTTACTTATCATATATAGATATTTCCCATTATCAAATCTCTGCTATTTTCATATACATTCTTCTTTCAGCGTTTCCTGTACCTTACTCTATTGCATGCTTTATATTTCCTAACATGATCTGAACTGCGTGAGATGTTTTGTGCTCGCTCCCGTCCTGACTGGACCTGTTGAAAATTTTACAGAGGATGATGAGGAACCCTGCACCCTTGCTTGGAGCTTGCCTAGTTGACACTCGCGACCTGGACCCCTGGGGAGGTTCAGGCAGCTGCGCAGGATGATACCTTGTATAGAGTAGATAGCTTAGACTGTTCCTTCTTTTTATGTTTAGCCGTTGTCTTTATTTTCAGAGTTGTATATTTTAGAGATGATGAGATTTTGTTATTTTATTCTGCTGTACCTCAGTTGAGGATTTCTTATCTATTTCCATCATGCTACATTCTACCTTAGATTGTGATTGAGTTGTACCTCTGTGTTGGTCTCCTTTTGGAGAGTATATTTCATGTTATGTAGTTATAGTTCATGACCTAGAACAGCGTTCTACCGTCGACACTGCGGCGTAGGCTGGGCGTTGTTACGTTTTCGTACCCTCACAGTGGGTGCGGGTCGTGACAGGAGTCTAAACATAATTCAAACGGTCAAAGACAGACCGCTTGGCTGACTGACAGCAGCATTTGATGACAATTTCATGGTGGTGATTGCAATGATGCTGTTGTTGTTGATCCACCGCTGGACGAAAAGGATTTACAACCTTCTGCTTCTATGTTAAGAGTTCACGGATGTCACTAACAGGACGAGAAGAAGTGGCAGGAATGTAGTCCTTGACGATATTCGGGACATGGTTCATGTTCTTGAGGTGTCCCGTACCTTGAGTGTACAAGGACGTGCTAAGCTGGTTAGCATAATTCATAGGATCTTTTACCTCAAAATTATTTCTCTAGCACAAGTTAGCAACTGGTACAGGTTGCACTTGATACATCTTGTGATTTCCCGAGGTTGGCCCTAATTGGTACCTGACGATATAGGTGCACAAGTCTGATAGGAGAGCTACTTGTACATCTATTTGAGATACTAGCAGTTTGCCTTATCGGGATCTTGAAATACATAGGGTTGGTAGATCCTGCCCTGATCTCTTTGGAGTAGGCATAATACCCTTTTGCGTGGAAAGTTTATTCTGAATAGAACCCATCTTCCTGACAGAGATTTGGTTGTCTCTGTTAAGGAGAATAGAATTCCTATCTGAATTAGCAGTACTTTCCACCCAGTCAATGACCCGAGCAGAAAGAGGAAAAGCTAAAGAGCATTTTCCTTGGTTTAGTAATTTTTTTACTAAACTTTTGGTTTGGTGGCAAAGAGGGAGTCACTAAACAGTGTTTTTTCTTATGTTGCGCTAGTGCAGAAGTATGTACAAGTTGCGCCGGAGCATGAACACGCACAAGTTGTGCCAGAGCAGAAACATACACAGGTTGCATCAGGGAAGAAAAGGCCAAAGGGCACTTTCCTTTGTTTTGTCTAGCAATTTGTTGAGACAAAGTCTCTTTCAATTTCAGAGTTGAAGAAGTAGAGGGGTTAGCCAAAAGGCTGTTTTCCTTAGGTTGCGCCAAGGCAATGATGGGCGCAAGATGTGCAGAAGCAAGAACAGGTACAAGATGCACCAGGGAAGTAAAGGCCAAAGGGCCCTTTCTCTTGTTTTGGATAGCAGTGTGTCGAGACAAAGTCTCCTTCGATTTCAGAATCGGAGAAGTGGAGGAATTAGCCAAAAGACTGTTTCCCTTAGATTGCGCCAAGGCAGTGATGGGCTCAAGTTTCGCAAAGGCAGGGGATTGTGCCGTCGAGGACTTAGGAGTCCAAACAGAGCGCGTCTTGCTCTTAACAGCAGCAGCAGTACGCTTGGCACCCCCAGTATTGATCATGGCCTCGTAGGCTGTCTGGTCGACTTGAACGACCAGGGTCTTCTACGTCTTGCCGATTGACGCGGTATCACATTGAGTTGTTACTTTCTCGTCGGAGGAAAAAGTCATCCCCAACAGAGTCACCATTTTATTTGCAAAGAACAAAATATATTATTCTTCTTTATTACAAACTTAGAAATGAGTACAAGAGTACAATTGATTTCTGGGGATGTACAACTATAGGAATCTGATCAGAAGACGATCACTTTATCCTTTGAACGATGTGATATCGATGACACGAGCCTCTGGAGGATGCAACAGCACTTTAGGAGGAGATTATGATCTTTCTTTATGTTTTGAGACTGATTTGAAACTCTATTTATAGAGTTCTCGAAATAACTATTTAGCCGTTATTCTGGGTTGCGCTCATTTTACGTTACGCTCCTCCTGTTCACTTGTGCGAATGGTTGTACTAACTGTTGCGGACGCGTGGCATCATTTGATTGAGATGCATGTGATCGTGGGCAGTGTAGTGGCACATTCTTTGAAGTTAGTTGCTTGCGTACCACGTCACTCTGTTCTGAACACTGTTTGATCACCTTGCGCAAGTTTCATCAGGTTACGCATGGCGCAATGTAGTAACTTGCGCGAACGGTTGTACCAACTGCTGTAGATGTGTGTCATCATTTGATTGAGATGCGAGTGGTCGTGGGCAGTGCAGTGGGCACGCTCTACGAAGTTGGTGGCTTGTGCGCCACGTCAGTCTGTTTTAAAATAAAAAGTTGATCAAGTGGCGCCAACTAGCTAGGCTGCACATAGGCGCAACTCAACAACTGGCACCTTTGACTAAGTCTCCTGTGCTATACAGATTAATTCTTATGCCACATAATGACTTGCACGAACCAGCTATCAACATTAATTACATGCTGACAAAATCTTCCTGAGCGTCGCATTGTGCGAGATTCGAGCAGATTTTTCTTGATCTCCGTGCTGTCAGCTGTCAGGAAAATGATAATGCCATTACAGCTTCTCGAGGAAGTATGCCATATGTCGTTTGCGTAACCTGACTCCTTCACAACCAGATGTCGGCACAACCTGATGGTTTAGCGCAATGTAATAATTTGGTGCCATTTGATAATCTAACACTTTAATAGGTGGCGCAGCTTGATTTTTAGCCTCTACACCTCAAGTATCGACGAGGAGACTCCTTTGCATCGAAAGGTGCAAGCGTCTGTGGCTTGTACTTAGGAGGATATATCACATTATCCCATTCAAGGGGATATGTTGCCAGATCTCCATCTTTTGGAGTGATTCTTATTTTTTTCGGGCGTCGAAGCGAGCGTACAACTCCTTGAGAGCCTGTTGCATGTCACTCGACAATGGGGGTCCAATCATTGATGGGCTAGACTGTTGCGGCAGTGCTTGGTTTATGACCGGAGATGGCTCATGAGGAGGTGCATTGGATTCCCTATTTGTCCCCAGGTCTTGATTTGTTGGAGCAGGCGCATTGGAGGTCAACTAATCTTTGATCTCCAGAACCACAAAAGTCAAGGCTTGTATAATCTTATTTAACATATTCAAACCCGTCTCAAGGGCTTCTATACGTTGTTGATGGTTGGACCCCTCGTTGCTTCCCGTGTTGTCACCTTTGGCCAGGTAAACGGATATCAGGTGGAAGGAAATAGAAGGCATCGTGGATCTTTCGCTCTCCGGTTTGGACCCTTGAGTTTCGCCTTCCTGAGGGTAGACGAGTAGGTTGCAATTGTCCTCTGACTCGAAGCAGTTGCTACCCCCAGCTTGTTGGCAGCTTACACCCATGGACGCATCTGTATCTGTTCTGTACAAACTTTTTTTTGGCTGAAACGAGGGATTGTCATGGAACGTTGGGTTTTGGCTACCCCCAGCCTGTGTTGCAGTTGAAGCGACATTCCTTTGTGACAACGGTTTGCTCTTGGCACGTGTGTGTTGGAATACACCTGTACTAGGTACTGCCAGCTTACTGCCTCTAGGTCGGCCCTTGGGTTTGCTAGCCAAAACGGAAGAATCCTTGGAGAGCTTCTTGAGGGATGGCGACCCCCATATGGCATTACATGAAGCAACCAAGAGCTCATCTTCTTCTCCACTCGATAATCTCTCACCGAGTCTCTGATAGGCAGGGGCCACCGGTCACAATCTTTGGAAGACAGACTGCCTTCTCGGTTGCGATGATGTTGTTTGGTGGCAGCAACAGTTGATGGTGATATTAGCACAAGTGTGTCCTGGGACAGAGTCTTCTCTCGTCTTGCGCTTGTGAGAGATCACATTGCGCAAGTGAGAGGCTCCCACATCTACACTCACTTCATGTGCACAGGGGCACTACGCCTATGAGTGAAGATGTGGGGAGTGCTTCTCCTTACTCAGTTCCTTCGCGTGAGGCACGCTTAGATTCTAACTAGGGATTTGCTCGTGAGGCCGATCCACTTTATGCTTACAGCGACGCCGCTCGCATGAGTTTTTCCCCACAGTATGCAACCTCTGGCTCGAATAATGCGCATGAGCACCCAAGTGATAGAAAGACATTGCTAGTCGAGGCATCGAAGCACCCGAACTAGTTCTGTACAGCTTGTCTCGGCAATGCGTATTACTGACAACGTAAGCTTTCGGTCAACTATTGGCATAGCACATTGATCGCACGAGGCACGAGATGCCTTGGACTTTCTTGTACCACCCCTAGAAGGTGTATAGTACTCAGAGTCCAACATGATTGTTGGCGTAGAACATTGATTGGGCAAGGTGCATGCTGCCACGGATTTCTTCATGCTATCCCTAGAAGGTGCATAGCATTCAGAGTCCAACATGGCATTACCCAAAGGGGAGGCAATTCTGTCGAAGACAGAAGTTCCAGCCTGTGACACAATCTTCGTGTGCGGATGGTAAGCTGCACTTTTTGCCCTGCGATGAGCCTTCGTTTGGCACACGTCAAGGGAGTGGCACCCTCCACTGCGCTTTTCAGCAACTGGAGTTGCCCGAGCGAGTGTAGCAGCAGCAAATGGAGGCGTCTTCGATGCTTCGATGTTCAGAGGAGCCTGGAGTGCGTCCCCCTCCGTCTTACTACTTGTCGTAGCAGCTTTGGGCACCCAAGTACGTCGAGTCTTATTCGACTTTACTAGCCTCTTCGAAGGACCCGAGTTTCCTTCAGAAAGGAGATCTTCGAACGCTTGCTTATCGAAGTGCACGACCAGCATCTTTTACGAAGATTCCAATAAATCGTTGTCAGATTACGTCACCACCTTCTCATCAGAGAAGAAGAAAGTCTCCAGCAGAGTCATCATTTTGTTTGCCATGAACAGAAGTTATACGAACTTTTTGTATAGAAACGAGAAAAGAGTACAGAAGATTCCTAAATAAGAGATCTAAGTACAAAAGTTTCTGGAAAAGTATGACGGTGGAGATCGAGCACTGCAGCGGCTCCTTTACTCTGTTGACGATCTTACAAGGAAATGAACTTACTCTGACTTTCTGATGTCTGTGAGTGGTAATCTGGGTTGCCAATCAAGAAGATGTCGAAGCCTCGAATGAAGGAAGACTTCTTATGTTTATAGGCAAGCGTATATACGATATGCGAATGGGTTTTAGCGCACAGGAGTGTTGTACGCATGAGATTTCAGGAGGATCTGTTTGTGACTGCTTTATGGGGCTGCTTCTGAGCTGACACATGACAGTTGTTGAGATTTCTTCGTTCCTGAGGTCTTGGGAGGTTGGCACCACTTATTATTAGTGACATGTGGCGTGCACACACTGTTCGAAGATCTCTTTTATTTTGAACAAACTAGATTTTGATTCTATCGAAGGAGCGATGGTTGGCACCACTCATCATCAGTGACACGTGGCGTGCACACACTGTTCGAAGATCTTGTTTCAGTTTAATCAAACTAGATTTCAACTATATCGAAGAAGCGACGGTTTGAACAACCTAGGTCAGATTGTACCTGAAGAGATATAAATGTTTGAACAAACTATATCTGATTGCATCTAAAGAGATACGACTATCATACTATGTGTGTGGCATAGTGCCACGTTGCGGAGGAGCTGCGCACTATATGAGCTGCACTTTTATGGGGGTCGAGGCGACTGCGCTTCTAAGATAATGAGTAACTGTATTTTTGGGCAACAAGTGACTGTGCTTCTGTCACGCCCCGCTCCCGTAGGAGCGATCATCCTCACAAAGGCGTGATGCCGCACGAGCCTAGATTGTGCTCGTGCAAGGCGGGTTCCATAACGGCCGATTACAGCGGCTGTGACGGGGTCATCGCACAGAAGTCCCAAGCAGAGACATTGAATAATAGCAGCAGAAATTTGAAGCAAAATACAAGTTATTCAAAAGATGCATTTTATTGATATTGGAACAAGGATTACAATGGAGGATATGGCCAAGATTACAAGTCACTCAGGCTCACTCTTCTCACATTACAAGTCGCTCAGCTCTCTCTCATCTCTCAATACAAGTCTTGAACCAGCAGATGCTTCGGAAGGTGACGTCCATACATTATGTCCCGTATAAGTCTTGACTCCACACGGCCGCACGCTACGAATTGCCAAGGAACTCCATGCCTCGACGCATCCAAGCGAGCTCCGCACCATGAGCTTCTACCTGTGCCTGCACATGAAAACTGTGTGGGTGTCAGTACTCAACCGTACTGGCGGAATGAGCTCCTCGCCTACCCATACAAAACCGACACGTTCATTTACTTTGTACAACATAGGGACTTTATGATTGTCTTTCTACTATTGCCTTAGGATCAGTTTTAGGACAGATACCTTGGCCTATTTTGTGTTTCAAGACCATCTCGTACTTGTATCAACGTTAACCTATCAAGTCGTGCTTGCCTTTCGGCCCGTAATCAAAGACGCAACTACTCGGTGTGAATCCATTTCCATGTGACCGTGCTACAAATCCATCGTGATGTGCCTCGCAACTCAGTATGACTTAACCATATCGTAGCCTCGCGGCCCTTGCTACTTTGATCACCAACTGACCCAATCAAGACTTGTGGGCTAAGTGTCACTCGACCGACTTTGTCTTGCGGTATTTTCTGACTTAACTCAAGATGACTCAAATCCAACTTATGCAACTTATATGCCGACAACTTAAGACTCGACGTACATCTCGTGCCAAAGCTCGGTGTCTTTGTTGAAGCCAAATCTTAAGCCCAAACATTGTCTTTCGATCGTGCACGCATTCGACTCGACTCATTGATATAGTGAACACCACACTCGACTCAATCCAAAGGCATATACGCGGATCGCCGCCCATGCCGACTCATCTATATGAACTAGTCACTAGCGCCCAGCGCTATAATGGACTCCCTTTGTAGCTTTTGATTAGATGGACGCCCCTTGCCAGCGCGAGTAGCTAGCTCCGCTGCAAGTCCCCGCCTAACCCGTACGGTCATCCAGCACAGCTACGATGTCTACCATCGAAACGGTTCCCATAGAACGCCTGGATCGTCGTTCGAGAAACTGTTTATTTTACCTTGTACAAGTTGTCCAATGACCATGCAAGACTCGACTCGAACTGCCATCTTACATAGTCAATCTACTTCTAGTGTTACCATCTCTTTCAGGGCCAAGTTCAATACTTTTCAAATCTGAGACCTTGCCTCGACGACCCATAGTCGCGAGCATTCTTCTTTCTTGCCCTATCATTTCATTCAACTCAAGAACAACTATTTGAAGCACTTTTCCAAACTCAATGATTCAACCATGGCTCGTGCCTTAAAACACTAAGTCCGTGACATCGTGCCTTAATCCAATTTGAACTCTATGCGACACCACCACCCAACACATACTCTATATGACGGGCTTGGACTATGTTGTTATACCTAGCCGTAGAACTCATAGGACCGTGCTTGCTACTACTCCGGTAGCCTAACATAACTTGCCTAACTTAACTTTGCAACAACTTGACGAGCAAAGGCTGCATCAAGCTTTGCCTTGATGGAACGTGTCGTGCACGTGTTCGGCTTGAACAAACAAGTTATTTGGTTGCCTAGACTTATGCCACAAGCTTTGCAATACAGCTTAACCAATAGGGCGGGCAAAGGCTATGCCAAGCCTTGGACAATGGATCGTGCATGCTTTATCAAGCATTCATGCTGGCGACGCCTATTACTTAGGCTACGTTCATAACTTTGTCTACTCAACCAACTTTTCTTCTTCCAAGCCACGGGACGAAGGATCGAGTGTCCTTTTCAAAGCACGTCGTGCACCAACTCTAAGCCGACCGTTGGACCTTTCCATATTCTAACTCAATTCGACCTATCGGGATTATTTCCTTATCTATGTGGATTCGTCTTTTTTATTATCAAGCCTACTTGTGCATTTGAAAACATACGATTTATTATGTAAAGGCTAAGATGAGACAAGTTTATCGAAACTACCCCACCTAAGCGAGCGGTCGCCTCGACCGAGCGATGTCTTCGAGCAGCCGTTGTAAGCCTAAGTCTGAACGCCGTCGGCGTTCCAATTCCTCTGATTGACTGAGCGGGACAGGGCACTACATCATATACCACTCAGAAAATTTTTGTCCTCGAAACTAGCTGAGTATACTTATCGACTTATAACTTGATTCAACATCCTACATTTCTCGCACATATTTCTCCTATTCTTTTCTCAAATCCGAGCCACGCTCGTGCTGCCCACAATCTTTTCTTCAAAACTTACGATCTCAAAATCCTCGACACTTTCCCGTTCCTCAAGTCTCACTTGATTCAACGTATCACTTAGTTGGATCGTGCACATATTCCAGGTGTCCCCAAAATACATGCATTTCAGCCGAGCATCGTGATAGCAAATTCTGCCATTACCACTCGAGTCGGATCGTGCACATATTCAAGCATCTTTGATATACATGCATGTCAACCGAGCCTCGTGAGTGGTGCCTCCACAATTCCTATCTCTTCACGCCGTGTAACACCCAGTTTTCCAGATGAGGGTAATTTTGAAATTTTGTAATTATATTATTATTTATTGATATTTATTTCATATTATGATTTTTGATAATTTTTAATCATTTTTAAACAATTTAAAAACTGTTTTAAGTCATGACTTGTGATTTTGATGTGCTGCTAGTGAAATCCTAGAGACTGCTTGACCTAGAGCCTAACCATGTCATTAGGATGATTTATTATCATTTTTAGCCTAGGGATAGTTTGGTCATTTTGGCTTATTAGAATTATTAATTGAAATATTGGATTGGTGATTCCTAGTTTGGGCTTTGACTTATAGAGACTTGTAGACTAGCCTAGAAGCTAACCCTAGCTATGGTAACCCTAGTCTAACTTGAGTTAACCCATTTTAGTCATTAGAGATTAGTTTTAGAATGAGAGGATTAAGTTTAGAGTAAACTAGTCATGACTTATGGTTTTATGAAATGGCTTATGACTTCATGACTTAAATGATCATGACTTAAGCCCATGGGCTAATTTAGGAAACCCTAACCCTAATTATTCAACCCATGGCCAGCCATAGGAGAACCCCCCCCCCCTATTTAATGTCATGTTGAGGTGTTCTTGCCTCTTTTAGTGCTTGACCTAGAAATTGAAGAAAAGGTATTTTCTCCCCTTCCAAAAATCCCAATAAATTCATTTTAATTCTTTTTAACCCTAGTCTTTTGCATTAGGATCTAAATTCTGGTTATCTACTGTTTTTGGAGGATCATCTCAGTTTTGTTGTCATTTGGAGCTTGGGAGTTGGTATTTGGAACCCTTCCATTTGGGGCTTTCTTGGAGGATTAACACTCATAGGTAAAACCCTCAAATTGTGTTTTATTCCGGATTTTAGTGCATGATAGCTTAGGTATAGGTGTCCCCTAGCTACTGTAGAAATTTTGTGTCATTTGTATTAGGTTTCGTGTCCGTATCGGACACGTATCAAACCTATAGGCTGGGTGTTTGACGAAATGCCCGAACCAATTCGATTTGCTGTTTTTGCAAATCTATTTGAATAGAATCCTAGATCTATGGTTTGCTTAGGGATTTCTGTTGTTTTTTCCTGATTTTAGTTTTGTGTCGTGTCCACACGGGGACACGAATATGCTACCCGCGCGGTGTACACTGTGTCCTGCATCACGGGGTCAATAACTCCCGACACAGGACACGTGGACATGCCATTTTTGGCGAGGGGCTTGGGGCATCATCTGTCACAATCCGCTCCCGAATAATCGGACACGAGTCCGAAATGCCCAGCCTTCGTCATTAGACACGACGAAGTAAGCTGTACCAAGCTAGAGAAAACTAACCAGATAAACATGAAAGTATATAATCACAGCATCTAAAAACGTATCCCAGAATGATCACCATAATCCACAATTCTATGTATATAAATATACGAGTCATCAAGAATGAAATGTACTATGAATTCTAAATCAATATCTAAAAGTAAGGCTAACAGTCTAAACCTGAAACCTCAAGCTAAGTCATGACCATCCTGCTCAGCTAAGATCCCGGGCTCTGGCCCATAAGGTAGAATGATATCCTGCAAGTATACCTGCAACTTATCCAGTCAGGAGCGGAGCAAAGTACAGCTCTAGGTAATGAACAAGACATCATGATATGAAAGTACAAGGGAAGATGGTATGTAAAGCACAAGAAAGAACATGGTGTATAAGTACATGAAAGAACATGGTATGTAAGAACATGAAAGAACATGGTATGTAAGAACATGAAAGAACATGGTATCTCAGGAATCATAGGAACTAAGTACATGATATATCTCCTAAATATGTGTGTACAATATTTAAAATATAACTAAGTATGTGACCGACTAGGGGTAAGCACATGAAAGCACATGAATGATACGGCTTAGGACCCGCGTGCACGATGCGGGATCTAAGCTAAACACACCTGAGTTATTTCTTGGGTTTGGTCACATAAATAGTATATTTCCCCTCCCCAGATACAAGTAATAAGAACAAGGAACATGAGCACCAGAAAAATATGTCGTGTCGCAGTGTGTCAATCAAGGAAGCACATGATATATTAAAATGTACAAGACCATAGAGTGTACTTGCCTTGCTCTAGGAAAGTACGGGTGAAGATCGGAGCTAGATGTCCTCCTGTTATGAAATGATTTTACAAGTTGATTAATTTAACAATCACTAGTTAAGTATTTCTAACTAAAAGGTCAAACTATATTTTCCTTAGTTTACTCCTTATATATAAACCAGTAATCCATCTACAAGTTATGATACCATATTAATCTTATTAACTATACTTAACATACTAGGCAATCCATAATATATAATTATCAATCCCAGATTCTATACTTCGTTTGTATAAACAGTACAAATTTCCTTTTTAACTCAAAGCAATGAATGGAAATTGTTTTTATTTTCAAAACTCAGTACAATTCTAAAATAGCTCTAATCATTATCTAACTAATCACTATTTTATTTCTAACCAATTCTACCAACTAATTACTTAGTTATTGCATACTTCTAGTAGTAGGCAAGAAGACTGTAATACCCCTTGGAAATTGTTGATCCAAAATATATTAACAAATCAAGATTTTATATAGAAACTATAAGAGAATAAAATAGTACATGTTAAATAATTTATTTAGAAATATAATCCCCAAAATACTATTTAATAATTATGGCAACAATATTAGCTCATCTATAATATATGAACAGCCACAAATTAAACCAAGCTTAACTAGATATAGGCTCGGCCAAGGGTCACACAGCAACATTGAAGCAAGCTTTTGGCAAGAGTGTGCTTGTTTGAAGAAGGCATTGTGATCCCATTTTTTCCCATCATACTCATGATATTCGAAGACAACTACAATTTTGATCATCTATTCAACCCAAGGAATTCTAAACTCAGCTGTATAGTGGACCAACAATCTATATACAACACAACACATGACTAACATCAACAAAATGTGCATACAGGAACATAACCCACACATACTGTAACTCCAAATATTCATTAAAATTGAACTCATTAACTCCAATCCAAATTCCAGGAAATATACACTTCAACACAATTCAGAAATCAAAATAAAAGAATATACACTCATAGATAAAACCAAAATAGAAATCTAAAAGTAGCTTTGCAGAACAATCGGCCCCCGTCTACGCAACCACGGACATAGGAGGACACGAACTTGTAGAACAGAACAACTCTGGGACACGCACCCCGTACACTGCTACATCTGACACACGCCACACTACCTAAAGCTCAAATGCGAATCAGGACACTGCTGGACACGGATAAGAGAATCGGACACACACAAGAATCCCCTACATCAAATCATCCCAGCTGCAAACTCTTCCAGTAACAAAGACTCGATAAGAACACAAAATTTAGAAACCAAAGAAGGAAATTAAACCAGGAAGTTGCCCCTCACCATATTCAACTGCAGAACAAATCAAGCTGAACTCACTATATACAAAATCAAGCTGAACTCACACTATATACAAAATAAAGCTGAACTCACACTATATACAAACTTATTAAACAGGAACCCAACTCGCAAATAATATACACCATAGCCAAGCTTTTGAAATTATTTACAGATTCAAACTTAACTCTACAAAATGCAAAAAATGAACGGTGCTGCAATCGAAGGAAACACGTTCATGCCAACTCGACCCCTGCACCCGCTTCATAATCGAACACGCACACACACGGTTAGAGGTGAAGCAGCAGAACACGACTCACGACAGGGACAGAACCTCGGATACAAATCAAACGCGAAAATGAACCACAAGTTAGGACAATACTAGCCGATCAATACTGACAACAATACTAAGGTTGAAGAATGATCATATTCGTACCTGGAATAATTCAACATGCAGCAGGACACAAAACGGATACGACCCTCCGATCCAAACAGAACCAACCCAGGTTGAACGGATTGCACAGTCGATCACATCAAATTTCTGATCAAACACTCTGATCTGTTATTAACGAGACAACACCAGCAAGAACAAATCGATTAATAAACAGGGCACTAAATTGGAATTCAATGGTTCGATCAAGATTTTACCAACGATTAGGGGAACTTGATTTCTTGTCAAAGGAGTTCGATCAGACCAAGCGATCCCGATCTGCACTTGTAAACCAAGCGAGAATAATGAGGAGATCAGAATCGAACAAATTCCTCTCAGGAATTCAAGAAGCTCACCTAGTCGACGACACGGTCGTGGAGAAATTTGCTAGGAAGACGGAGATCTGTTGCCAAGGTAAGTCGACTTGTCATCGCCGTCGTTGAGACTGAAACTAGCGATGAAGGCTCGTCGACAGTCGGAGTTGCTCGGTGCCGAGGATGCTGCAGCGGAGGCGGCGCCGTCGAAGAAAATTTTGGGTTTTCACCAAAGAATAAAACTCGTGGGGAAAACGAGTCCTGGTCGTCGTCCTCGTCATCGTAGCCGTGGTCGCCGAGTGGTGGTCGCCGAAGATTCCATAGTCATGCGCCACCGGAAAGCCGTCGAGGAGAAGAAGTGCAGCCCCCCCGCCGTCGGTCGTCGGGCTAGGGCCAGTCGCCGTTGGCCGCGGAGCTCCTTGCCTAGTCGTCGTTCGCCGGCCGAAGCTGGAGCTAGGGTTTCGAAATCGAATTGGGAAAGAAGAGTGGAGAGGGAAATGTTTTGATCTGAAAAAATCTGAAGAATGAGAGAAGTTTCTCTCTCCTCCCATAATATAACCAAAAAGTGCACATTTGCACTTAAGTCCCTCCGCCCCCAAAATATTCAAAGCAGTCCTTCCACTAAAGGAAAATTTACAAGGACACCCCCTTTCTTTCTGTTATTACATTGAATACAGAAAAAATTAGTTAGAAAAGTTTGTTACACTATTGAGGGATCACACTAGTTAGTTACTCCCAAACAATTAATTAATTAACCCAGATATTTAAGTAAAACCCTTTTCCAAATATATAATCATGAATTATAAATAGTAAAACAACTTGAATATGATTTATTCAAAATACTAGGGATTTCTAAGATTTAAAAATTTTGAAAAAATGGAAAGTGGGGTTACAACATCTGCCGTCATCCTCTCAAAAGATGGGGGCGTGTGGTTGCGTGTGCTAGGAGAAATCCTCCCCGTACTGGCCGTACTGGCCGCACGCGTGGGCTGTACACGCGAGCATTTTAGCCACTGACACGCTCATTTAATTTGGACACGGGGACACGGGGACGCGGTGCAGGGTGACACGATTGTAGCCCTATGTGGGGCGAATACGTGGGCACGAGCACGAGTCGTGTCGTGCCCTGTGTCGCGCGCGGGACACGCGTGCACGCGTGCACGATGCAACGCACTGTCCTGTGCGCGTGTGAGTGTGTGTGTGTGTGTGTGTGTGTGTGTTTGGACACGCTCGTGTCCACTTTGTTGGACACGAAGGGATTATTTGACACGTGTACACTTGTCTCATATGTTACCAACCAATTAATTTACATTTTATCATGTTTCGATACTCGAATGTGGAAATTCCCAAAACGACTTATACATGTATTTCAGTTTTTTATTCTAATTTTAATTCCTATTTTAAACTGATTTTTAATAATTGATTGCCATGTTAAATCACACACACAGGTGTATTAGATTACTGCTATGATTAGGTATTGACTAGTATAGGGTTTTTGGATTTGAATGGTGTTTGGAGTGCTAGATGAACTGTTGGACTGATACTCAAGTCCAGTTTTGAGTTCTAATCCTATTTCCCTGTTTTAAACTGTTTTCTTGATATTAATTTACAAGTTTTAACTCATTTACATGTGTATTAGGTTGCCTTATTGTTGGGTTATGGTTTGTGTTGGAAAGTTGGATTCGAAATGGATTTTCTAATGTAGGTTGGACTGCCAATGATCGACTGATATACAGTCCAGGAATGAACTCCTGAACCTTTCATTCCATTTAAAACTAAAATGTTAGTGTTTAATTGACATGTTAATCCATTTACATGTTTGATAGTTACTGTTAGGTTGATGTTAACAATTTGATAATAGGATTTCGATATTGGGTTTGGGCTGTGCTATGAGTAGACTGATACATGTTAGAATTTAAATTCTGATTTTAGTTTCTTTCCTAAAAACTGATTTTTGAATGTCAACTTGCCATGTTAATTTATCACACATGAATAGTTAAGTTTAAATGTGGGTTATGTTAGATGTAGGAAGTTTGGGTTTCAATAGGATGAATGGTTTTCAATGGATGTTTGGGACATTTGAAATAATAAGTTAGCTTTATGATTGAAACTGTTATTTGCCATGTTCTTTTACTATTTGCATATACATTAGATTATGTTAACTGTATTGATTTTTCTTCCTGAAAACCAAATCTGAAGTTGCTCACTGATTTTTCAGTTTCTAAATTCTGGGAACACCTTCACATGTACATCCACACACTAAAACCTATCACTAACATGTCCTACACTATATCACCCACATCCTATTACATTCATATTCCTGTCACACCTTAATTCACATTGTCACATGTACACCTAGACACAAACACACACCATGCCACATTTCTAGTGACACTTATACACTCATGTTCATCTCACACACACTTGTACACATAGACACAAACATACATGTCCACACCCTCAATAACCCTAACTGCCACCTTAACACACTTTGACACATTCTCTATTGATTCACTGATTTCCTATTTCATAATTTCTATGTTTTCCTTTCTCCCTATCACCTAATCACTATTGACACATTACACTCTACATGCACACATGCTCTACACACACACCCACATGTTACATGTACACCTAGACACAAATACACATGTACCTTCCCTATATCACTCAATGTATATATATATTTCTATATGCTAGATACTATGATGTGGTATGTATGCATATATATTAGCCTATGTGATATTATATATAGGGATGTGTTTTATGTGTTAGAAATATAAGTATTGTAGATAATTGGAATAAGGTTGAATATATATATATATATATATATATATATATATATATATATATATATATATATATATATATATATATATATATATATATATATATATATATATATATATATATATATATATATATATATTTATAACCATATATATCTATATCATATTTATAACCATACATATATATATATATATATACATATATATATATATATATATATATATGTATGGTTATAAATATGATATAGATATATGGTATCCTAGTCTATGGTTTGGTTGTGAGTTGGCCTGTAGAGATTGGCTTAAATAGAGACCCAATTGACTAGTTGACTATAATTTGACCAACCCATAGATGTTAGTTGACCAATTGACCTAGTTTGACTAAATGTTGACTTGGGTTGACCCAGAGTTGACCAAGTTTGACTTGGACCTAGTTTGACCTAGACAGTTGACCAGGTTTGACTTAGAGTTGACTTTGACCTAGGAATCATGTAGATTGCATCATAAACTTCATTTACCTTATTTTAAATATATTATAACCCATATTGCTCTGTTTAGGATATTGTGACTCTGGTGCAGACATATGATATTATACTACTCTTTTCAGAGTAGCAGGCGAGTACATTCTCTAATAATTCTTCTATTTACTTATCTTTTACTGTACTTCAGTTGTAGCTAGTTCTATTCGATTCTATATTACAAACACGATTTGATATTACTGGGTCCATTTCATGCGACACTCACTTATTCATGTCTGGCCTCTATTTCTGGAATCACCTACTGGAATCACTTACTAGTATCATTCATGTTCTGGCTGGACTTGTACTTATTTTCGTGTCGAGTTATGGATTCACTTGTACTTATTGGACGGAGAAATATTGGAGTAGACATGTGAACATATCCAAATACTGGAACCACTCCCTTGGAATTATACTGGAATGATAGCCATCCCACACTTGGCCGAGTGTACGGTGTGCCGTATTACCTACAGCCGTTCACATGTCGATCTCGACATTTTAAAACACACTGTTAGAGTATAGTCTGGACTCACCCTGGAACCTTTGATCACTGACTGGACTCACCTTATACCGGACTCATCTCGTGCTGGAATCACCTGGTATTAGATTACATTGTCTGGACTCACACATGACTCTTTTATACTGTCAGGACTTATATCATGCTACTCTAGTTCAGCTAGATTATTTTACAGTCTTTATTGCCATGTTTCTCTTCTTGTCTAATTACTTTACTTTCCTTATACCTTAACTGTTTCTCTACATCACTACCTGTATAAAATTGCCATGATTCATCAATATAACTGTCTATAACTGTTTATAGTTCTTTGTCATTTATTTGGGATTTTCTTGATGAGTTGTACTCGTTCCTGTCCTGACTGGACCTGTTGAAAATTTTACAGATGATTGCCCTGAGGACACATGCCTTACATATTATGGACCCGGAGATGGGATGGCTACCTTTGGCCCCGACACTCAGGAGTGATCGGGATTTAGTTTAGTAGACTAGCATCTGTTTTTTATGTCGAACTTTTGTATTGATTTGAGACTTGTGTAGTATTTGAGATTGTTGAGAGTTAATATTATTTTAGTAGTTGTCTTCTATCTCTTAGTTATTCCTTCTGTGTTATCTTATCGTGCTTAGACTGTGATTGAGTTACGATATCTTATACTTGTCCTCCGTTCGGAGTTGATTATGATAAGTACATTATATATTGTGTGAGTAGTTGGTTAGATAGTAACCTAGGACAGCGTTCTACCGCCAACACTGCGGCGTAGGCTGGGCGTTGTTACACACTCGTGCCCTCACAGTGGGTGCGGGTCGTGACACATTTTTAGTGGTGGCCCATGCAGGTCGAGAGTCGCATTAGTACGATATTGTGGTAGTACGACGACTTAGTTGTACTGCTGCGAGCCTGCGATAGGATTGAGAGATAGGCTTTAACGGAGAGGTACTCAATCACAGTTAGGAAAAATTCTGCTTCAATTCATGCCATCTACATATCTTACTGATTGTTTTCTTGAAATAAACTGTCCTCCTTTGATTTTATCGATTCCTGCTCATTATTGACATCCTTTTCGATCTGTCTTCAAGATGGTGGAAACACAATCACATCGCTCTGGTACAGCAGCCGCTGGAGAGGGGTCTGCCACCTCTCGTCCACTGCAGCAGCCTGCTGGGACTGTAGCACCTTCTATTCTTGATCAGACAGGAGCTACTGTAGCCTTTGGAGGTGTGCCTCCACCTGCTCAGAGGACGACCCCAGTCATTCCTGAGGTATTTCAGCAGCAGCACCCACAGCCACCTGTAGGAATGGTTGATGTTGCCTACCTGTTTTTATTTGTGGAGAGGATCCTGGCGTCTCATCAGCAGCAGCAGCGGCGGCAGACTGCCGATTTTCGTCAGGGGATTGACGAGGCCCACCAGCTGGTTCGTACTACTGTAGAGATGGTGACTGCTCAGGGGGAGCAACAGCAGCCTTACCGTAAGGAGAAGGATATACAGGACTTTCAGAAGATGTATCCTAGAGAGTTCCTGAGCACTGAGGGCATTCATTATGCAGACGATTGGATCGAGCATATCGAGAAGATATTCAAGTTGGCGTAGATACCAGCTCGACTCCAGATCGAGACGGCGGGCAGTCAGATGCAAGACTTAGCCCGTGCTTGGTACCAGACAGATCCCAGGGCAGAAGTTGAGGGCCAGACTTGGGCGCAGTTCAAGGAGCTGTTCAAAGAACAGTTCTTCCCAGATGTGGCCTTGGGAGGCACAGTTTGAGAGTCTGGTTCAGGGGAACCAGACAGTAGCTGAGTACGCCGGGGAGTTTTACCGGTTGACCCGATTCATTGATGACTTGACTAACAAGACGAAGGCGAGGAAGTTCTGCCGGGGTTTGATTAGGGAGGTTCGGTTACTGACCAAGAGTGACCGAAATACTACCTACGCAGAGATCTTTTCTGGAGCTATGGCAGCGGAAGATGACCTAGGGTTGAAGCTGAAGAGAGGTCGGGACTTTCAGGGAGCCAGCAGCAGCGGAGGCCAGGCCAAGAGGCCTCATGTGTAGATTCAGCAGGCACAGGCACCAGTGAGAGTGCAGCAGGCACAACATCAGCCTAGAGGACAGGACCGTAGGGTGCCGACTTGTGCCTACTGTAGGAAGGCAGGGCATGTTTCGGAGTCTTGTAGGAGGAGGCTGAAGGTTTGTCTATTCTGTGGGTCTGGTGCTCACAAGATGATAGATTATCCCGCTGCACCTCCTTTTGAGGGAGCTAGGCCACCTGTAGCTCAGCACCAGAGGGGTGGAGCTTTTGCGATGGCGGTCGAGGAGACCGACGCTGCAGGTGATGGGTTAGCAGGTTTGTCCTTCTCATTCTTTTTCTATGCTTTCCTGTGTGATTCCCTTAGTACCTGCCAGGATATTGTTTGTGATTTGCTAGATAGTATAGCTACCCTGTTCGAGACCGTGGAATCACGACCAGTAAGATTATGTTTGCATGATTATCGCTTGACCTTGATTGTTTGGGTAGACCTAGAAGGGGTGCGATCATTTTAATTTCGAGGACAAAATTTTTCTAAGGGGGGTAGGATTGTAACACCCAGTTTTCCAGATGAGGGTAATTTTGAAATTTTGTAATTATATTATTATTTATTGATATTTATTTCATATTATAATTTTTGGTAATTTTTAATCATTTTTAAACTATTTAAAAACTGTTTTAAGTCATGACTTGTGATTTTGATGTGCTGCTAGTGAAATCCTAGAGACTGCATGACCTAGAGCCTACCCATGTCATTAGGATGATTTATTATCATTTTTAGCCTAGGGGTACTTTGGTTATTTTGGCTTATTAGAATTATTAATTGAAATATTGGATTGGTGATTCCGAGTTTGGGCTTTGACTTATAGAGACTTGTAGACTAGCCTAGAAGCTAACCCTAGCTATGGTAACCCTAGTCTAACTTGAGTTAACCCATTTTAGTCATTAGAGATTAGTTTTAGAATGAGAGAATTAAGTTTAGAGTAAACTAGTCATGACTTATGGTTTTATGAAATGGCTTATGACTTCATGACTTAAATGATCATGACTTAAGCCCATGGGCCAATTTAGGAAACCCTAACCCTAATTATTCAACCCATGGCCAGCCATAGGAGAACCCCCCCCCTATTTAATGTCATGTTGAGGTGTTCTTGCCTCTTTTAGTGCTTGACCTAGAAATTAAAGAAAAGGTATTTTCTCCCCTTCCAAAAATCCCAATAAATTCATTTTAATTCCTTTTTAACCCTAGTCTTTTGCATTAGGATCTACATTCTGGTTATCTACTATTTTTGGAGGATCATCTCAGCTTTGTTGTCAATTGGAGCTTGGGAGTTGGTATTTGGAACCCTTCCATTTGAGGCTTTCTTGGAGGATTGACACTCATAGGTAAAACCCTCAAATTGTGTTTTATTCTTGATTTTAGTGCATGATAGCTTAGGTATAGGTGTCCCCTAGCTACTGTAGAAATTTCGTGTCATTTGTATTAGGTTTCGTGTCCGTGTCGGACACGTATCAAACCTATAGGCTGGGTGTTCGACGAAATGCCCGAACCAATTCGATTTGCTATTTTTGCAAATCTATTTCAATAGAATCCTAGATCTAGGATTTGCTAGGGATTTCTGTTGTTTTTTCCTAATTTTAGTTTTGTGTCGTGTCCACACGGGGACACGAACACGCTGCCCGTGCGGTGTACACTGTGTCCTGCATCACGGGGTCAATAACTCCCGATACAGGACACCTGGACACGCCATTTTTGGCGAGGGGCTTGGGGCATCATCTGCCGTCATCCTCCCAAAAGATGGGGGTTGTGGTTGCATGTGCGAGGAGAAATCCTCCCCGTACTGGCCGCACTGGCCGCACGCGCGGGCTGTGCACGCGAGCATTTTGGCCACTGACACGCTCATTTAATTTGGACACGGGGATACGTGGACGCGGTGCAAGGTAACACGATTGTAGCCCTATGTGGGGCGAATACGTGGGCACGAGCACGAATCGTATCGTGCCATGTGTCGCGCGCGGGACACGCATGCACGCGTGCACGATGCAGCGCACTGTCCTGTGCGCGTGTGAGTGTGTGTGTGTTTGGACACGCTCGTGTCCACTTGGTTGGACACGAAGGCATTGTTTGACACGTGTACACTTGTCTCATATGTTACCAACCAATTAATTTGTATTTTATCATGTTTTGATACTCGAATGTGGAAATTCCCTAAACGACTGATACATGTATTTCAATTTTTGATTCTAATTTTAATTCCTCTTTTAAACTGATTTTTAATGATTGATTGCCATGTTAAATCACACACACAGGTGTATTAGATTACTGCTACGATTAGGTATTGACTAGTGTAGGGTTTTTGGATTCGAATGGGGTTTGGACTGCTAGATGAACTGTTGGACTGATACTCAAGTCCAGTTTTGAGTTCTACTCCTATTTTCCTATTTTAAACTGTTTTCTTGATATTAATTTACGTGTTTAAACTCATTTACATGTGTATTAGGTTGCCTTATTGTTGGGTTATGGTTTGTGTTGGAAAGTTGGATTCAAAATGGATTATCTAATGTAGGTTGGACTGCCAATGGTCGACTGATACACAGTCCAGGAATGAACTCCTGAACCTTTCATTCCATTTAAAACTGAAATGTTAGTGTTTAATTGACATGTTAATCCATTTACATGTTTGATAGTTACTGTTAGGTTGATGTTAACAATTTGATAATGGGATTTCGATATTGGGTTTGGGCTGTGCTACGAGTAGACTGATACATGTTAGAATTTAAATTCTGATTTTAGTTTCTTTCCTAAAAACTGATTTCTGAATGTCAACTTGCCATGTTAATTTATCACACATGAATAGTTAAGTTTAAATGTTGGTTATGTTAGATGTAGGAAGTTTGGGTTTCAATGGGATGAATGGTTTTCAATGGATGTTTGGGACATTTGAATTAACAAGTTAGCTTTATGATTGAAACTGCTATTTGCCATGTTCTTTTACTATTTGCATATACTTTAGATTATGTTAACTGTATTGATTTTTCTTCCTGAAAACCAAATCTGAAGTTGCTCACTGATTTTTTAGTTTATAAATTCTGAGAACACCTTCACATGTACATCCACACACTAAAACCTGTCACTAACATGTCCTACACTATATCACCCACATCCCATTACATTCTTATTCCTGTCACACCTTAATTCAAATTGTCACATGTACACCTAGACACAAACACACACCATGCCACATTCCTATTGACACTTATACACTCATGTTCATCTCACACACACTTGTACACATATACACAAACATATATGTCCACACCCTCAATAACTCTAACTGCCACCTTAACACACTTTGACACATTCTCTATTGATTCACTGATTTTCTATTTCATAATTTCTATGTTTTCCTTTCACCCTATCACCTAATCACTATTGACACATTACACTCTACATGCACACATGCTCTACACACACACCCACATGTTACATGTACACCTAGACACAAATACACATGTACCTTCCCTATATCACTCAATGTATATATATATATATATATATATATATATATATATATATATATATATATATATATATATATATATATATATATATATATATATATATATTTCTATATGCTAGATACTATGATGTGGTATGTATGCATATATGTTAGCCTATGTGATATTATATATAGGGATGTGTTTTATGTGTTAGAAATATATGTATTGTAGATAATTGGCATAAGGTTGAATATATATATATATATATATATATATATATATATATATATATATATATATATATATATATATATATATATATATGTATGGTTATAAATATGATATAGATATATATGGTACCCTAGTCTATGGTTTGGTTGTGAGTTGGCCTATAGAGATTGGCTTAGATAGAGACCCAATTGACTAGTTGACTATAGTTTGACCAACCCATAGATGTTAGTTGACCAATTGACCTAGTTTGACTAAATGTTGACTTGGGTTGACCCAGAGTTGACCAAGTTTGACTTGGACCTAGTTTGACCTAGACAGTTGACCAGGTTTGACTTAGAGTTGACTTTGACCTAGATTGACCTAGGAATCATGTAGATTGCATCATAAACTTTATTTACCTTATTTTAAACATATTATAATCCATATTGCTCTGTTTAGGATATTGTGACTCTGGTGCAGACATCTGATATTACACTACTCTTTTCAGAGTAGCAGGCGAGTACATTCTGTGATAGTTCTTCCATTTACTTGTCGTTTATTGTACTTCAGTTGTAGCTAGTTCTATTCGATTCTATATTACAAACACGATTTGATATTACTGGGTCCATTTCATGCGACACTCACTTATTCATGTTCGGCCTCTATTTCTGGAATCACCTACTGGAATCACCCTAGAATCACTTACTGGTATCATTCGTGTTCTGGCTGGACTTGTACTTATTTTTGTGTCGGGTTATGGATTCACTTGTACTTGTTGGGTGGGGAAATATTGGAGTAGACATGTGAACATACCCAAATACTGGAACCACTCCTTTGGAATTATACTGGAATGATAGCCATCCCACACTTGGCCGAGTGTGCGGTGTATCGTATTACCTACAGCCGTTCACATGTCGATCTCGATATTTTAAAACACACTGTTAGAGTATAGTCTGGACTCACCCTGGAACCTTTGATCACTGACTGGGCTTACCTTATACCGGACTCATCTCGTGCTGGAATCACCTGGTATTAGATTACATTGTTTGGACTCACACATGACTCTTTTATACTGTCTGGACTTATATCATGCTACTCTAGTTCAGCTAGATTATTTTACAGTCTTCATTGTCATGTTTCTCTTCTTGTCTAATTACTTTACTTTTCTTATACCTTAACTGTTTCTCTACATCACTACCTGTATAAAACTGTCATGATTCATCAATATAACTGTCTATAACTGTTTATAGTTCTCTGTCATTTATTTGGGATTTTTTTGATGAGTTGTACTCGTTCATGTCCTGACTGGACCTGTTAAAAATTTTACAGATGATTGCCCTGAGGACACATGCCCTACATATTATGGACCCGGAGACGGGATGGCTACCTTTGGCCCCGACACTCAGGAGTGATCGGGATTTAGTTTAGTAGACTATCATCTGTTTTTCATGTCGAACTTTTGTATTGATTTGAGACTTGTGTAGTATTTGATATTGTTGAGAGTTAATATTATTTTAGTAGTTGTCTTCTATCTCTTAGTTATTCCTTCTGTGTTATCTTATCGTGCTTAGACTGTGATTGAGTTACGATATCTTATACTTGTCCTCCGTTCGGAGTTGATCATGATAAGTACATTATATATTGCATGAGTTGTTGGTTAGATAGTAACCTAGGACAGCGTTCTACCGCCGACACTGCGACGTAGGCTGGGCGTTGTTACGCACTCGTGCCCTCACAGTGGGTGCGTGTCGTGACATGCCGGGACGTCTGCCTAACCGCTAGAATATGTCTTTAGGCTAAGGTCATCCGTCAGTATTGGAATCTTAGTTCCCAAACAACAATATCAACGCTGACCCCATCCTAAGGTCAAACTAAATTGATAGTATGGGATTTTCTACCCAAGCTCGCATCACTCCGATTTCTAAACTTCGAGCGTAGATTTTCTACACACATCCCAACATTCGTCGCACGGGGTCTGAGTCATTCAGCAAAGCCATCCTACGATAACTCACGTTCAACCAATTCTACGACATATCAATATCGCTCGTTCCATAAACCACTTCGTATAGTCTATTCCTTAAAACATGTTCGATATAGTTCGCCTATCAATTCTTCTCAAATCAAGCACGCTATGGCACAATTCGTCCGTAACCAAAATTTCACATTCCACATTCCCTAAGTCATCTATTCCAATTCACGTAATCGATCACAAGGTCGTCTGACTTAACAATATGCCACGCTCCAATCTCACGCGAGTCCGATTACCCACGGTGGGCATGAAATCACCATGCAACGCTCCCGCGGAATAATCATTCTCATCGGAGCGTAACTCTTGTTTTGAGTCTAGACTAATTTATTCTCGATGTGCGGATTGGACCTACTCAATCCTCAAGTTTATTCAATCATCAATTGTAAATCCTAACATCCTCGAGTTTTCCTTCGCATCAAACCGACAAGTCGAGACAATCAAAGTTGCCGCGTCCTGATTTTTCGAGCTCGATCATTTTCGCGACATGAATCACCATGTCAGCGCTCACGCAGAATGATCGCCCCAAATCCGATGCGATGCATGTACGAGGCTAGAGTTGCGCTCGCACAAGATAAGAATGTCGACGTTGTGGTTATCAACGTAACCATTCAGACACGATCATTTTCATCCAACATTCATCTCAATTAAAATCCTAAGTATAGCATCCAACCGAACAATAACACTTGCACGATCGTCATTCGCCGAGTCAGAGTACCCCCGAGTTATCGCATATCGATCTTTGATATGCCTCAATACTATCGACGATATACATAACCTGACAATCTTCCTTTGCAACCAATTTCGAGTCGTGCGAATGATGCTATCGTCCGACTGGATAATCTTTTTGATATTCAAATTCAAGTTCGATCATTATCCCTCGAATCATTCACAACATCAATTTCCTCAAACCCAAATTCGTGTATCGTCCATCCCTCTATCTTAAGTCATCGACCAGCCTATTTCCTCAATTCGTATCACTCCTTTGCTAACTCAAATCATCGAGCAACATTCAATCCAATCCTTAGAGCCATTCGTGTAACTTCAAAATTCAACTTTTTCATACATGCTATCTTCTCGTCGTGCTAGCTTTTCTTATACGATCCGTATCAATTTTCTCGGTCAAGTCATCCATTCGTACATCTAACTTTTTCTTCGATTCAATTTCACCTACTCAATTATTTTGCATTTCATACTCACGCAATCACTATCCCGTGCGCGTCATCTCTAATTTGTTTGAATCGATTCGTCCTTATCTTCAAGACTACAACTTATTCAACGATACTCAATCTACGGCTACATGCGACGCTTGCTGATAGACTCATTGACACCCGTATCCTCAATCGATCGATCGACACCCCTGAGGCTATCGTATACACCACTCAGGGATGAAATTATTTAAGAAATCATCAACTATCATTCGAATCAAAATCGACTTCTCCAAATTTTTTGTTCGAACCATTCCTCTAATTCCGAGCACGCTCATCTATATCGTATCGACGATAATATCGTCGTGCGATGGCACCCCTATCGATAATCATTCTATTTACTCAATCAAGTCTAACTCATTCTTGTCCAACACAATTCGAATCCAGCACTCGACTTTTTTAAGGACGACGCAACTTTGGTGTATATGCCCGGCCCGACTTAGCCAACCATACTTACGTGAACCATCTTTTTGTTTCTTGTCAAAAACTGTTCTCTTATATTTTGTAAATTATTTAGACTTATTGTATGGACATTCCGTAGGATATTTGAGAGAGAGAGCACCAACGATATCAACTTTGCGGAAGCAACACTTCAGAGTTTACGGAAACAACAGAGTTAAAGAATTCAATCGATAGTCCAAGGACGTAAAGCCGTGCTCTGATACCATTATGTCATGCCCCGCTCCCGTAGGAGCGATTGTTCTCGCTAAGGCGTGATGTCGCACGAGCCTAGATTGCGCTCGTGCAAGGCGGGTTCCATAACGGTCGATTACAGCGGCTGCGACGAGGTCGTCGCACAGAAGTCCCAAGCAGAGACATTGAATAATAGCAGAAGAAAATTGAAGCAAAACACAAGTTATTCAAAAGATACATTTTATTGATATTGGAACAAGGATTACAATAGGGCACAAGGCTAAGATTACAAGTCACTCAAGCTCACTCTTCTCACATTACAAGTCACTCAGCTCTCTCTTATCTCTCAATACAAATCTTGAACCAGCGGATGCTTCGGAAGACGACGTCCATACATTATGTCCCGTATAAGTCTTGACTCCACGCGGTCGCATGCTACGAATCGCCAAGGAACTCCATGCCTCGATGCATCCAAGCGAGCTCCGCAACATGAGCTTCTGCATGTGCCTGCACATAAAAACTGTGTGGGTGTCAGTACTCAACCGTACTGGTGGAATGAGCTCCTCGCCTACCCATACAAAACCGACACGTTTATTTACTTTGTGCAACATAGTCCCTTTATGATTGTCTTTCTACTCTTGTCTTAGGATCAATTTTAGGACAGACGCATTGGCCTATTTTGTGTCTCAAGACCATCCCGTGCTTGCATCAACGTTAACCTATCAAGTCGTGCTTGCCTTTCGACCCGTAATCAAAGATGCAACTACTCAGTGAGACTCCATTTCCATGTGACCGTGCTACAAATCCATCATGTGATGCCTCGCAACTCAGTGTGACTTCACCATATCGCTGCCTCACGGCCCTTGCTACTTTGATCACCAACTGACCCAATCAAGACTTGTGGGCTAAGTGTCACTCGACCGACTTTGCCTTGCGGTATTTCCTGACTTAACTCAAGATGACTCAAATCTAACTTATGCAACTTATATGCCGACAACTTAAGACTCGACGCCACATCTCGTGCCGAAGCTCGGTGTCTTTGTTGCAGCCAAATCTTAGGCCCAAATATTATCTTTCGATCGTGCACGCATTCGACTCGACTCATTGATATAGTGAATACCACACTCGACTCAATCTAAAGGCATACACGCGGATCGCCGCCCATACCGACTCATCTATATGAATTAGTCACTAGCGTCCAGCGCTATAATAGACTCTCTTTGTAGCTTTTGATTAGACGGACGCCCCTTGCCAGCGCGAGTAGCTAGCTCCGTTGCAAGTCTCCGCCTAACCAGTGCCTTCATCTAGCACAGCTACGATGTCTACCATCAAAACGGTTCCCATGGGCCGCCTGGGTCGCCGTTCGAGAAACTGTTTGTTTTACCTTATACAAGTTGTCCAATGACCATGCAAGACTCGACTCGAACTGACGTCTCACACAGTTAATCTACTTCTAGTGTTACCATCTCTTTCAGGGCCAAGTTCAATACTTCTCACATCTGAGACCTTGCATCGACGACCTATAGTTGCGAGCATTTCTCTTTCTTGCCCTATCATTTCATTCAACTTAAGAACAACTATTTGAAGCACTTTTCCAAACTCAATAATTCAACTGTGGCTCGTACCTTAAAATAATAAGTCCGTGACATCGTATCTTAAACCAACTTAAACTCTATGCGACACCACCGCCCAAGACATACTCTATATGACGGGCTTGGACTATATGTTGTTATACCCAGCCGTAGAACTCACAGGACCGTACTTGCTACTACTCCGATAGCCTAACATAACTTGCCTAACTTAACTTTGCAACAACTTGACGGGCAAAGGCTACGTCAAGCTTTGCCTTGATAGAACTTGCCGTGCACATGTCCGGCTTGAACAAACAAGTTATTTGGTTGCCTAGACTTATGTGACAAGCTGTGCAATGTAGCTTAACCAATAGGGCGGACAAAGGCTATGCCAAGCCTTGGACAATAGATCGTGCATGCTTTATCAAGCATTCATACGGGCGACGCCTATGACTTGGGCTACGTTCATAACTTCGTCTACTCAACCAACTTTCCTTCTCCTAAGCCACGGGACGAAGGATCGAGTGTCGTTTTTAAAGCACGTCGTGCACCAACTCTAAGTCGACCGTTGGACCGTTCCATATTCTAACTCAATTAGACCTGTCGGGATTATTCCCTTATCTATGTGGATTCGTCTCTTTTATTATCAAGCCTACTTGTGCATTTAAAAACATGTGATTTATTATGTGAAGGCTAAGATGAGGCAAGTTCATCGAAACTACCCCACCTGAGCGAGCGGTCGCCTCGACCAAGCGATGTCTTCGAGCAGCCGTTGTAAGGCTAAGTCTGAACGCCGTCGGCGTTCCAATTCCTCCGACTGATTGAGCGGGACGGGGTACTACAGCTTCTGGGAGCTCTGAAGCAGCTGCGAAGAGGCTGCGCTTTTGGGAACTCTGAAGGAGCTGCGCTTCTGGAAACTTTGAGAGATCAGTAAAGGAGACGTGAAGGGACTGTGCTTCTGGGATCTCTGAGAGATCAGTGAAGGAGCCGTGATGTGGCTGCGCTTCTGGGGGCTCTTAAGGAGCTGCGCTTCTTGAAGGCTCTAAAGGAGCTGCGAAGGGACTACGCTTCTTGGAACTTTGAGAGATCATTAAAGGAGCCGTGAAAGGGCTGCACTTCTGGGGCTCTGAAGGAGCTGCACTTCTTGAAGGCTCTGAAGGAGCTTCTTAAAGGCTCTGAAGGAGCTGCGCTTCTTGAAGGCTCTAAAGGAGCTGCACTTCTTGGAGGCCTTGGTCTCTGCGCTTTTGAGATGACTAGTGACTACTTCTGAGCAGCTGAGTCAACGCCTTCTTTATTGCTGCCACTTTGGGGGGCTCGAGAAGCGGTGACTTAAAGACTCAGTCAATAGACTTTATTGAATGAGATTCATTGTGATGAATTCTATGTTCAGCCAATGAATTCTGGGCTTTTGACCAACTACCACGTGGCGTGTGGGTTGGACCACACACAGCCTATATAAATGGGAGCTTTCGAGGAAGCCTTTGTTCATTGCCTCTTGATATTCCTTTGTCATGCTCGACCCCGACTTAGCTTCGGACGACCATAGGCCTTTCATAAGTCGACTGTTGGTTGTAGATCTCTTCATTCAAAGAAGTTGTAGTCTTGTGAAAGAATAATTTCAGAGTTTTAAGATGCACTTGAGCGTATAGAATGGGGGGTTCAAACCTCAACAACATCTTAGAGGTCTTTGAGACCCAAGATACTAGATTTGGGTCGACGGTCGGCCCTTTGTTATGCAGGAAGAGCCACAGGTTTCACTATGAGCTTTGTGTAGGAGCTCCATTCCCGTCCTGTTCAATAAATGCTTCATTAGCCATATTGGAGCGGGGGAGCTGTGCACTTGTCAAGGAAGTGATTCACTCTGACTACGAGGAGAGCTGCGCACTTATAGGTTGCGCACTTGTAAGCTGTAGATTTGTAGTTTGTAGAGTCTTTATATGTAATCATGAAGAGCTTGTACTAGATTTGTAAACATGATTTTTATAAAGTATTTCTCTTTATGCACTGCCTTCTCTTGTGATCTATTTTTCTAATGTGCACATCAACTTGGCGTCTTCCTGCGCTTTTGTGAACTGTGGGAAGCAACTGATTTCTTCTGCACTTTTGTTACCATAGCGCTTCTTTCATGCTTCTACATCTATACTTTGCTCTTAGGACTTCGTCATCCAAGACAGAAGGAAGAAGAAGATCTAATCAATGAGTCGTCAACTTTGGTTAGGAAGATTGCTATGGATTGGTGAGTGATCTCGATTATAATCTTCTATTTTTCTTCTTGTGAGTAGCGAGGGGGTTGAACCTATTAGGGCAAAGGGTTCATCATGAGTTTTGTCAATCTTGTAATTTCATCTCAGTTATTAAAGCTTGGGATTTGTCTAGGTGATGTACGCCACCGCCATATACTTGTCTTCACCTTGTACTTGGTGTCCGTTAGACGGGAGTTGGTTTTGATCAGGTGGGTTTGCAAACGCTTCGCACACGCCCATCAAAGTGAACATGAAACAACTCCAAAGCTCTACTACAGAGACCGAGGCACACGTAAATACCCAAACTCCACATATTCATGAGTCACGACGGCCGGGTAATTCGGTTGAGTTTGCCGGAGAAGGAGAGAGGGAGCGCTGTCGGAGAAAGAGGGGGGAGGAGGTGAGGGTGAGGGATTAGGTTTGGGTTTGAAAGAGGTACTTTCGTCTCTTTTTTTTGTACCAAGTTAAAAATATTCAATAGTTGATTGTATCAAATTGTCGAGTAAAAAAAGTCTAATTTATCAAGTTAAAAATATTTAGTAATTGAGGGTTTCAAGTTGAAATTAAGCCTTCTATTTTAGAATAAGGGCCGGTTAATTTATTATTCGGCTTTAGTACTTATAAACGGTCACTTCCAAATATAGGAGCAAAACTAGTTTTAAGGAAACGCAAACTTTTTAATACTAATCTTGCAAGTACAAAAGAATTTGATTTATAAGAAGGCACGTTTGTCGAACCTAAGTGACCCTTGTGGTCAGCAAAAAAAGACATAAAAGCTCTGGATAGATGGCAGAAGATCAGTGGATCAAGCCACATGAGCATATTATTCATTTTATTTATGGTGGGAGCTAGGGAGCAGCGAGCCCAAAACACATATAATGTAGTGTGCACAAAAAGTTCTGAACGTCAAAGAAAGAATAAGGCGTGTTTACACTATCAGTAATTTTCCCATTAAGCAATATTACTGAAATTATCCTTGACTGAGTGACTCCTTGTAATTTGTTTGCTACTTAAACCATTAGTACTAATAATAAAAATGATCAAGTTCTACATAATTAGTAATAATAATCATTAGTTTGTATTTCTTGTAGTTTAAAATAAATAAAACAATTTTTTGTGTTTTATAAGTTGGACAAAACATGAGGATAACCGTGCCAGTTTTGCTGGGTAAAGAGTATTATTTGCCATTAAAAAAGTTGTGGAATAAACTTTTATATATAATCATAATAGAACAGAGTACAACGTAGGATCTCGTTGGGATCCTAGGAGTACACTTTTGTTTTTATCTGGAAACCGTAGCGATGAAGCGAATGGTAATTCTTTGACTCCGTTAACGATCTGACGATGATCTCGAACTCTCTGAATGTCTGAGTTGCTCTGGAATGGGCAGGGACTTGAAGAGAATTAGAACTCTTGCAAGTGCTCTGGATGTTCAAGTGGTTAAAAAAGTTGAAGAACCGAAGAAATTGAATGAAGGAATGATCCTTCTATTTATAGGCAGCAGAATGATCTGCTTATGTGCGCATGGAGGTTTTGCACGTAGGGACGCCATGTGTCTGAGTTTTTTGGGCGCATGGACAGTGTGCTGGGGAGCTGGAACTGAATCTGTTTGGACTGCACTATTGGACTTCGAAGGAGCTGACATGTGGCAGTTATTGAGATTTGGTTGTTGCTGAGCTCCTGGGTGGTTGGCACTCATTCGTAGGCAGAACTGAGTCAATGACACATGGCGCATGCCCATTACTCACGGATCTTTGTAGGTTTATTTGAGTAGATGCGCCTGGGATCTGGCGCATAAGGAGACTTGGCTTCTGACAAGAGCAAGTCTGGGCGCATGACTTTTAAGGTACATGCAGAATCTGAGCGCATGGCTGTGGAGGCGCATGCAAGTGATCAGTTGGCCACGTGGCATAGCAACCGTAACCGACAAAAGAGTAATGATTACGTCTTTTCGTCTTCTGCAAAAGCTGACTACTCCGACTTCGAGACACATGCAGCTGTCATTTCAGTCACTTTAGCATTAAATGCTTTGATGGCGGAGAGCTTTAAGTGGGCGCATCAGTCGTGCAGTGCATGGAGCCGATAGGCGTATCAGTTGTGTGGCACATCTCTTTTGGACAGTTTTGTTAAGTCTTTCGAGGGGAACTGATGACTCTTTGACTTAGCTGAGTTTGAGATGGCAGATTCATCGTCATTAATGCAAGTTCATTATACTGACTTTGGAGAAGTTGCCACTTGGCACATGGATTTGATTTGCCCTGGCCTATAAATAGCAGTGTATAGAGTTTGCTCATTCTTTTCAACCAAACTTCTCATTTGAGATGAGCTCGACCGATCGATCCTCCTCCTTGGCAAGATGTTGCACTGCGGATTATGGATCTTCTCATTCAAAGAAGCTTTGATTTTGATGACGAACTCTTTAAGAAGACTGAGATGCACCTGGAGTGCTACGGACACAATAGCTTATGTTCGAACTCCTTGTCGGCAATGTTCTTCTATGAGATGGCGTTGAGTGCCTGTTGCATCCAAAGATCGGGGTCGTCGTGTCCCGACTTCTGTTATGCTGGAAAAGCCACCGGGTTTGGATTGATTGTCAACCCGTGTTCTGCTCAATAAATGCTTTATTAACCGAAGCACTCGTGCGTTTGACTAGGAAGTGATTCGCTCTGATGAGGAAGAATGATGCGCCTGTGCTGAGACGCTAGAGTGATGCGCCTAGACTGATGACGCGCCTAGACTGAGATGTTAGAGTGATGCGCCTAGTTGTAGGTTTTAGACTAGGCTTCTTTGTAATAGACAAGAGTTGGCGGTGTAATAGATTTTTATATAAAATAAAAATCTAATCTTCGTACACCTTTTATCCTTGTTGTCTTTTGAATGATTTACAAAACAGCCTGTTTTGAGTCTTCGGTGCATGATGTTTGTGGCACATGGACACTTTGGTCTTCAGATGCACCTGAAATTCCATGCTTCTGCAAGTATAAAGGAGCTGAAGTTTGTGTGCACGTCTCCAGCTTTTCCAATTGCATGTTCTTGTGATTGCACTTGTACATAGGAGAGTTCAATAACGAAAGTGAGTAGGAATGAATATGCTTACTACAAGGGGAGCCCAATACGCATTCATATGCAGGTAAGTAATGGTGAAATCATGAACTTGTGATTTGATCCGTGGTTGCAACATCGGAGCTTAGTGGAGCGCCTAGGATGGCATGAGTATGAATTAAGGGGAAAAGATGAGCAGGTTCAAAGGCTTATACTATAAGGTCGTTGGCAACTTGAACAACACCCGATAGGGAGGCAGTCAGGACATAAATCGACATGGTACAAATAGACTGTTAGTTTCGAGGAAGCAAAGATATATCACACTAGCCAAGAACAAAGATTCACGTAAAATTGCCGAAGTTTGATTTTTGTTTAATTTCGATATTGTTGTCGAGGTTAAAGAGATTCCTGCAATACTATCAAAGTTTGCTCTCTTAATAAACTCGACTCCAACGATACTCCTTAAAGAATCATATTACAAATAGACAAATATTAAACTTGTTCTTCATTGCAAACACAGTTGCAATTGAGATAGAGCGTTTACATAATATATGAAGAAGGAGAAGATGATTGAAAAAAGTTTTTGTTAGGGTGATGAAGACCATTGTTGTTCAAAGCAAGATTCGTCCTATATCGACGATATGCTTCCAGGAACTAGCAAGTTCACCAAATGAATTTCTGGAATGCTCGTAGCCACCTCTATGCAAAACTCGATGGACTCACTGAACGTCCTTTTTTATTTCGTCTCTCCAAAAGAAGACAAGAATAATCTAGTTATAGAGAATGGTAGAAAATCTTACTATAATCGTGGATGATGTGGGACTAAAATAACAATTCCTAAAGATCGGGATTGATTATCCAAATACCGCAATATGGGCATATACAGATTATCTGCGTAGCCGCTGTCTACGCAAGTCCAGCCTACGCCGCAGCATCGTTGGTAGTACGCTGACTAGATTTCGATATTAATCAAAATTAGATCTATTGCTTATTCACAACAATTATCCAAATTACAATCCAATAATACATCAAAATGATATTTGGAAACAAATCTGCCAAATATTAAATACAAAAACTTTCTAATCTAACTAGAATCTATGTCTGGCCTCCAAGATATCTCTAACTCCACCCAAAGAAACCCAAAGCAAGATAGCAAGTCATCAATAATCTGTCAACTGAAACAAAATATCCAGTCAGGATTAGAACAAGTTCACCGTAACACTATACTACACAATATAATATACATGCATGAAGAAAACAATAATAAAGAAAATAAACTATATGCATGACACAATATGATAAAAAGAATGCAGTTATATCATAAGGACAACATGACAGTCGACTCGATGGAAAGAAAATGAATAAACGATATAGCCACAAGAGATCACGTGTACTGTGTGTTTTAGAATACCAATGTTCAACATGTGGTTGGGTTAGGAATCGGCCAGTAAACACGTGAGGTGTATTGACTGAACAAACACTGTAAGACGGTCCCCTGGCCGAATAAACTCTAGGATACACTAGGGTACCACATGTCTACTAATTATATTCTTTCATCCGACTAACTCACAAGTACATGTCTAACACGATAAACATTAACAACACGATAAACGGTGTAACCACTACTTTCCTGGAATAGGGATATTTTTAACTTTTCCTAATTCTTGATATTATGGTGATTTCAAATTATATTTTGAATAATAAATTATTTTATAAAATTAGAACTTATATTTTTGGTTAATTATCTATAGTATTAGTATAGTGCATATGATAAATTATTGAATATGACTAGTGGTTAGCCTTTAGTTAGAATAGTGGTTAGTGATCCTAGAGGGCCTAAACCGACTTGACATGACCACCAAACTAGATGATTAAGACTAGCCTAATTGAACTCTAGTTAGTTTCTAGCTAGATTAAAAGGATTAGTTAGAAAGCTTGACTAAACACCTAATTAGGAAGGAAGGTTTAATCCCTAACTTGTCATGACATAAGAGAAGGGCTTAGTGGACATTCCTCCTTAACCAAAACCCTAAATTAAACCCTTTATAGAAGCCCACTTCCCTTATAAAGCCCCACTTCATCTTCTTCCTCCTCACTTCACTCCAAACCCTAACCCTAATTAGGAGCTTCTTTCCTAATGGTTCCTACCACCAAATTTTCTCCAAATTGGTTTCATTCTCTTCTTCTTGGAGAGGAGAAGGCTCTATTGGCAAGGTTGGAGGGATTGGAGCACTTGGAGCTTGAAGGACTTTGAATCTTGAATTCATTCTCATTGGAAATCCATCTTCCAATTGGTATGAGCTTTCTAACGCACTAATTTCCATCAAATTAGTGTATAGGCATTCATTAGGGACCCCCATGCATTAGATATGCCATGGAGAGAAGTTTTGACTCATCCTCCTCTCATTTGGAGATTTTCACCTTTGTATTTTGAACCATTTTGGGGGAAATCCGAGAATGAGATTTCTAGGGTCTGTGAAATAGGTTTGTTAGAATCTAATGGTGATTTAGAACATGTGGGTGAGCTTGGGGTCAAGTTTGAATCCATTTGGAGTGTGTATCACGGACGTGTCCGATACGCACGCCAAGTGTTTGACAAAATGACCAAAAGAGCATTCAATACTCTAATTTCAGTTTTTATCTTTGTACTGGGTGTGCAATATTTTAGGGTAGCCTTTGTGAGCCTATCTAGTGGTTAGGAGTGAACTTTGGATGTGGTTGTATGGTTTGGGGGTTTGGGAAGCTTGTGGACTGTAGGTATGTATATGTGTGGACTGATTGGGGTATTTGTATGTGTGTATATAGAAGGGGACTATTGAATACAGGGACTGATATTTATATGTGTGTGTGTGTCTCCTTAATTGATGTCTTGGTCACTGATAAGTGAATAGGAAAGGAGTGACAGGTTAGTGAGTGATGGATTAGTGAGAGTTAGAGTGAGGGATTGTGTTGTGTAGGGATTAGAGTGTGTGAGCCTATGTGTGGTGTGAGTATCAGTGAAGGAGGGGACTATTAGCTAACTATTAGTTCCAAGTCCCTTGTTAATGATCAGTCCCCATCTCCCAAAGTCGTTCTGTCCTGCATTATTAATGGTCAGTCACATATGTTAAGTCCATATGTAATCAGCCCAGTCCCTAATTACATATGTTCAGATTTCCTAATTGTCCAGCCTTTCCATTTCATTCTTATCAAACCACAATGACTGTTAGCCGCTTAGCATGTATTAGTCGACTAGTCGACTGATACTCTTGAGTATCAGTCCTTACCTTCTTAGTGTTCAGTCCATACCATTAGTGCTCAGCCCCAATTCATATTGAACAGTCCATTGGTCCATGGTAGCAGCCCCCTTTTTAATTGATCAGTCCTTAGTTATATATATTTGTATCAATTTGGACATATATGTATGGTTCAGTTCCTTCATTAGAGTTCAATCCTATATCAAGATTCAGTCCTAGTACACTTAACATTCTGTCCACCCATCTTGTGCAGTCCCATTTCTTTCATCCATGTTTAATATTCATATGTTCAGTCCCCAGTTTTGAAATATGCCCATCATCATTACTTGTTCAGTCAAAGTGACTTGATAGGGGGAATGATGCATCCATAAAATCGTATACACCATTTGCTCAATTCCTTGGTTAGATTTTGTGTTCAATTATTATACATATCAGTCCTATACCTCAACTTAGGTATTCACCTTGTAGCAGTCCTATTTGCTTACTGCTCAGCCTTCATGGGAGTAAACCTTTGTGTGACAGTCCTTAATTGGACTTGGTATTAGTTCCGTTAGTCCCTGTTGGTAAGTCTCAGCTCCCATTCCTTTTTGTTCTGTCCCAATTATTTACTACACAGTCTTGCCTTTGATTGTAGTATTATGTTCAATCCTATTAAGGGGAACTTTACATCCTTTCCAGTTTGCATACCCATATTGATTTAAATTTCTTCCTGTTCATTCTTACTTATTGTTCAGTCCTTGGATTAGTTAGTCCTATTGTTCAGTTAGGATTTACATATTGGCCTCTTAGGGAGGCTTGATGTGCACATGTTCAGACCCTCATAATTAACAGAACAGTCCTACATGTAGAAGGGATGGAGAAAGTCGAACATGTGAAGAGGTTTGACTGGTGTTTATCAGTGGTCTTGTGTGCCTTGTGTCAGTTTGCAGAGAATGGGACATATGTATCAGTCAATTTAGAACCATACCTGTATCAGTCCTTTGTATAGTTTTGTATCAGATTTCAGTTGAGAGATGAGATGCTATGTATCAGCCATATGCATGTTATATGTATCAGTGATAAATAAGAAGGGGCAGACATGTTAGAGGGCTCGTATTGAGCCTAGTCCATGGAAGTATCAGAGAGGGTGCCAATGGCAATGTATTGTGTGAGTGTGTCCTATCGAGAATTTGGGAAATGTCAACTAATATAAATTAGAGGAGTAAAAGGAAGAACAAGTACAGCAGCAGTGTCTAAGAGAAAGGGAAGGGATAGAGGGACTGATTTTACGTATATGTGAGTGTGAGTACTAATGGGTATGTGGATCATGTGCTATGTGTGTGTGTGTGTGTGTGTGTGTGTGTGTGTGTGTGTGTGTAGAGTGTTTGACATCAGATTAAGAAACTACAACATATAGGAATTGGTGGGGGATTACCTTAGTCTCTATTATTCAATCCCTACATGATGGCTTATATATATGTCAGTCTATAGGGAAGGCAGATGTGAGGGTGAGGCAATTCCAGGTGACTTCTGCAGTCAAGGAAAAACTAATTTTGTTTCCTTCAATATGTTTTTACCAAAATTGATGACTGAATACAGGGAATTGGATGCTCAACATGACATTTGATTGTAATAAATACAATAATGGGTAGTGTGCAGGTATGATGAGTGTGTGTGTGGGGGTGTGATAGCCAATTGGATAGGTCTTTGTGTTTGACATTGTTTAGTCCACAGATATGTGGATATCAGGGATCATGCCCTGCTGCCTTGGCAAGATTGCAAGGGGAAAACTGTGTACTTGGTAACAGGAGGGGTGCCTACAGTAAGGGTATATATATATATATATATATATATATATATATATATATATATATATATATATATATATATATATATATATATATATATATATATATATAAATAATAAAAAAAATAATATATATATATATATATATATATATATATATATATATATATATATTTGGTTAGTGGATATATAACTAGGGGTGAGCATTTTTCGGATTTAGAATCGAAAACCGACCCGAAATAGTGGTTCGGGTCGGTTTTTAAAAAATCGGGTCGGATATCGGTTTAGGACATACAAGAAGTTTGGTTAACGGATCGAATTTCGGGTCTAGATTTTGGGATCCGACCCGAACCGAAAACCGAACTTATCATTTTACCCTTAAGTCACTATAAAAGTAAAGAAGCCCTAACTTCACCTAACTCTTTCTCTCTCCTCATATTAACATCTCAGCCGCCTCTTGAAGAAGTTGTTCCTCTTCCCCTTCTGCAACCCGCCTCTTCCCCTTATGCAACCTGCCTCTTCCCCTTCCTCTCCTTCTTCCATGGCCCACCTCTTCATCTTCCTCTTCTTCTTTGTTCTCTTGCTCTTACTCCCTCTCCCTGACTGTCACTGGCGGAGTCGAGGCGGGGTACCTGGTGTCGAGGCGACGGCGGAGAGGTTTGTTTCATGCATGTCGGGGGCTGCGCCGATGGGAAAAGCTCATCCAGAAGATAATGAATTCCACACTAAGCTTTGTTTCATACATGTTGGATTTAATTTGTAAGAAAGCTCATTATTTCTGTCATGTATCATTCTTTCTTTAGCTAGCTATTGTCTTTTAAGTTGAGAGCAACATGGTCTTTAGCTATAAATTGTTCTGTAATTTTTTATTCTAAATTTATTTGTTGTTGATTTTTTAATACCATTTGGATTTGTTGTTTGTAGCTATTTTAGTAGTTTTTTTGGGTAAGATAATGGATTTTAATTGTATCATAATTTATCAGTTTTGTGGATTATTGTTCAGAGTTGTAATGGATCTTGTAAGTATTATTTTTTTTCGTTTTGACGTCATTTAATATGTGGGTGTTCTGTTCTGTCCCAACCGAACCGACCGAAAACCGATCCTTCTAAATTCAGTTCGTTTTTTTCGGTTTTTGCAAATTCGGTTCGGTTTTCGATTTTAAAATATATGGTTTACGGTTTATTCGGTTTTCAGAAATTCGATTCGGTTTGAACCGTACCGAACCGTTGCTCACCCCTACTTTTAACTACCTTTTTGTGAAATAACTATTAGCCTAGATAGTTAAAGCAAGGCCCTAATATCCTAGAATTAGACTTTTTAAATTAGACTAATAGACCAAGATTGACCTAGAGTTGACCAAGTTGACTTCTCTGACCTAGAATGGCCTAGCAGCATGTTAATAACACAATTAGATTCATTGTTTACTCTAGAACACCAAATAACCCTGTATATCTTATTTATAAGTTTGTGTGACACCACTTTGGGCATTGACCCTCAATTATTGCTCTGGATGACATGCGAGTACATTCTCTGATAGTTTTTATTTATCTAATGATTATTATGATTCAGCTTCTAGTATAGTATTATCTAAATTCTCTGTCGTGACACGTATTGGTATTTTTGGATTTATTCACTTGCGACACATGTATTATACTTGTCTGACCCCTATTTCTGGAATCATTCACTAAAACCACCTGCTGGAAACACCTACTGGCACCACTTAATTTCTGGCTGGACTTGTACTTGATTTATGTGTCGGGATATGGATTCACTTGTACTTGTCGGGGCGGAGAAATACTCGAGTAGACATGTAAACATTTCCAATCATACTGGAACCACCCCTACTGGTCTAATCTGGAAAGATAGTCGTTGTCGCTAGGTCAAGCGTGCGACGTGCCGTATTTATTACTGGTCTAATCTGGAAAGATAGCCGTCGCACGCTTGCCTAGCGAGCGATATTTCGTATTTACTCCCTAGTCGTTTACATGTCGAAATCGGTATTTCAAAGCACACTGGTTTAGTGTCTATTACTAGATTCACATTTGACTCTCATTATACTGGCTGGACTCGCATCACACTTGTTCTGGCCTAGTTATCTTTATTTACAGTCTACATTACCATGTTCTTCTGATTCACCATATTTACCTTCCCTATGCTAAGTTAACTGTTGTTCTATTTCATTTCTTTACTCATTCTATTCTGTTCATCAAGTATTACTTGCTATAACTGTTTTATAGTCTTTGTCATTTATTTGGAACTACTAGAGGAGATGTGCTCGTTCCATCATGACTGGATATATTTTTTAGATGATTGCTCAGAGAATCTGTGTCCCACTTACTACGGGTCCGAGGAAGGGATAGCGACCATGGGTCCTGATTCTCAGGAGTGATTACAGAGAGGCTTAGTTACTAGATTGGCTTGTGTTAGAATCTCTATTATAACTTGGCATGTAAAGATAATGAAGATTTTGATATTGTAGTTGAGATTTGGATTTTGATATTGTATTGGAGTTGTTGCTGTTTGAGACTTTGTAGTTATTTAGACTTCTTTGATATCTTATCGTGCTTTAGATTGTGATTGAGTATTCAATGTTATCTTTATACTTTTCCTCCATTCAGAGTTGAGATCTATGATAGGTACATTATATCATTGTGTGAGATTGTTAGTTAGCGACCTAGACAGCGTTCTACCGTCGATGCCGCGACGTAGGCTAGACGCTGTCACGCACTCGTGTCCCTATACCGGGTGCTGGTCGTAACAAACGGTAATCACAATAAACTAGAAGTAAGGCATGAACATATACATATACTCTAACAACTCTAACTCTCGTGTACAAGCAGTAATCATGATCAATCAAGAACAGTGACAACATGGAATAGATGTAACAGTGAAAAGTCGACAAAATATACATGCAGTACAAAATAAAGATAATATAATGCTATAGTGAAACTTGCCTTGAGTTGATTGGAGTTGACGCACGGTATGATTGTGTTGGCCTTGAATAGTCATAGATGTCAAAACTATGCGAGATGATCTCAGATGATGAACGGTCGTGTCATTTGGTCCAGAATAGTCAAATTAGCTAGGGACGGTATAAAGAAGTCTGAATTTTGCAAGAAAATAGGAACATGACTATCCAGGGATAAGAATTGATTCGAAGAGAAATTGAGTATAAATAAATATTTAATAACTTTTTAGAAAATACCTATAATAGTTTGAAACTATGTTTTACCAAAAATATTTTTAGATAACTATTTTATAAAATACTTATTATTTCGAAAACTATATTTCTACCAATCAAAATATTTTAAATAATACTTTTGAAAACATAGAAAATTATTTTATATCGAACTATAATTTGTCAAAAGTACATTTTTATGCCACAACTTTTATTCCAAAATAGCTAGAAATACTTAAGTTAAAACCATAATTAAGATACCATTAATTTTGGAAATATATTATTTATACATTTATTTACAAAAAATAATATATTATTTATACATTTATTTACTAAAAATAATAATACTTGAAATTACAACCTATATACTAATATTAATTACACATAATAATACCTATACTACAGTAATGCATGCCTACATATATAATAATACATACTTATAACATATGAAAATAAATAAAACATAATAATGTACTAAAATACCTATACTACTGCAACAGCATCGGGTTGTTGTTTCTCGAGAAAAGTGGCCATTGTCTCCTTCTGTAAACAAACATCGATAATATAAAGCATAGTGGGTTTTCGGTCCGACCCATGTGCTTTGGTTCAACGATGATGAAAGGACTAAATTTCTCCTCTCTCTATAAGAGAGGAGGAGGTCCCATGTTGGGTACGGAGCAACCGGTTGTTCCAACAGAACCCCCGCCTCCAGCTCCTCTTGCATTGCCCCTCCCTCCGCCGCTTCCGCTCCTTCCTCGCCCACCCCATCGTCGCGGCCTCTTCCGCAACCCCTTCATCGCAAGCAGCCTTCTCCACCGTGCCGTCGACGCCGACCCTTCCTTCGCTGCCTCCCTCTTCTCCTCCATGACCAACCCCAACCCCTTTTCATTCAACACCGCCATCGCCATCTCTGCCGACCCACTCTCCATCTACTCCCAAATGCTCCACCGCCGTGTCCCTCCTGACTTTCACACCTTCTCTTCCTTGCTCAATACCACCACCGCCGTCACCGCCACTAGGTCGCTCCACGCACACGCCCTCCTCTTCGGATTCCAGCTCGACCCCTTCGTACAGACCATCCTGCTCACCGCCTACTTTCGACGCGCCTCCGCCGACCACGCCCTGCGGGTGTTCGACGGAATGTTGTACAAGGACATTGTCTCCTGGACCGTCGTCGTCTCGGGCCTCGCCGCCCTCGGACGCCCCACGACGTCCCTGCGCATCTTTGCCTCCATGAGGCCCCACGTCGCCTCGAACGCCACCACCGTAGTCTTTGCCGTGTCCGCCTCCGCCGGGCTCGGGTCCCTGGCGCTGGCCCGGTGCATGCATGCATACGTCGAGAAGGCCGGGTTCGGAGGCCGTATCTCCGTCCAGAACTTCCTGGCGTTGGCCCGGTGCCTGCACACCTATGTCGAGAAGGCCAGATTCGTGTCCGTGCCATTATGGCATGGGTTATCCACTAGTAATAATAAGATAGGGAGGGAACAGAAAAGGAAAAGAAGGGTATTGAAGTCGAGAGATACAAAACAAGAGGATAAAGGGAGAGGAGCTGTGAGTTTGGGAGCAGGAAGAGCTCGAGGAAGCTCGCTCCCGACGACGGGAGGGAGCCATGGCGCTCGGCATTGGTTCATCGCCGCACGGTGCACGGAGATGCTGGCGAAGGCCACGTCCGGGGTTCGCACACGCGACGACAACGCTCAAAGCTGGGCCAGCACGGATCACTGTGTCTAGGGTTCCGGCTGACGACGCGGCGATAGAAAAATCCAAAGACGTCAAGGAGACTCAGGAATGGCAGTTGAGGGTTTAACATGAAGGATGTGGCCGGTGGTAGGTTGATGTCGTGTCACTCCCGTTTCCCGTTATACGTATTTTCGTATGCGTATACGAGATTTCTGGCATTTATCAGGTGGACCGTAGTTAGATTTGTTTTGCTTAGCCTAGTCTTGGTTTAATCTTGACTTAGTTTATTTGATTGGTTTGGTTCAATTTGACTTGGGTTGGCTTGGTTTGAGATGGAGAGGGTTGATATATAACCCAACTCCTTCTCTCTCTCTCTCTCCCCATTCACTTCTTTATTTACTTCTTCATCTTCTCCATTTACTCCTCCCACCTACCAAGTCCTAGGCAAGTGCAACTTGCTTCATGATGGATCTCAAGTTCCATTCTCTTCCTTACTTGATTTTAAGCCTCTTTAGAACTTGACAATTTTGGGTTTGATGGATAGATTTTTGTAGATCTAAGTTTGTATTATTTTCGGTTTTCTTGGGTTTTGATATACCAAACTTTATTATTTTCAAGTTTTGATTATTCTATGTTGTAGAGAATTCGATTTTACCTAAAATGGACCTTTGAAAAGTTAGATTTCGACTTATTTTGAGGAAGTTATGGCAAAAGTAAGATTTGGACATTTCTTAGTTCGTCTGTCCTGAATCTGGCAGGAACGATGAATAGTGCCGCATAGTGCAGCCTGCCGCATAGTGTCACATGGCTTGCGTAGTGCCGTATGGATGCATAGTGCCGCAGGAATGAATAGTGCCGCATGGATGCATAGTGCCACAGAAATAAATAGTGCCGCATGAATGAATAGTGCTGCATGGCTTGCATAGTGCCGTATGGATGCATAGTGCCGCAGGAATGAATAGTGCCGCAGGATGAATAGTGCCACATGGCTTGTATAGTGCCGCATGGATGCATAGTGCCGCAGGAGGCCGCATAGTGCCGCAGAAAGCCGCATAGTGCCTATTTTGGCTGTTTTTAGCTGTTTTATCTCATATTTGACTGAATTATGGCCAGAATTTCTCCCAACTTCCAACATAAAAGTTGTAGATCTTTTCCTTGGCTTCAAGAATATGTTACTAGCTATTTTATGCAAGTTTCTCTCATTTATGATAATGTAAGGATAGAACACGATAGTGGCCTATTAAGGCGCACTCTTACCAAGTAACAAGTAACATGATATGATAGTGGCCCGTCGTGCACTCTTGACAAGCAACCTTGGCATGATAATACATGATAGTGGCCCGTCGTGGCGTACTCTTGATAAGTAAACCTAACATAATAATCTTGATATGCTGTTGTGACGGCTATCTTAACTTGCTAAGTAACTCTTGCCTTTACACCATGGGTGTTTGTGCTTGTATAAGCTACATGTCTCATCTTGCGTCATGTCTAGGACATGAATTCCTGGTTACCACGGTCAAGGATTCATACTGAATCTGACTAGGATAATGACTAGATTGATCAAGTAGTTCATGAAGAGATTTCACAGCTACAGGCAGTCCCGTTATCTGGACGTTCTAATTGGACTTGTAGCCTGCCGTCGAGTATGGCACATTTTCAGCACACTGTCATGTGTTGCACCTCTAAGTCACCTAATCCAACTCTCTCAACTTGTGACCGGATAACCTGGATTAAGACTGTAGGGCTTGTGGTTGTTGGAATATCTCGATGCATCTTGTTAGTAACTAGGCTTGTGATAACCCTAGTTAGTTAAAGTATCAAGCCGTACTCATTGCTTGTTCGTGATTGATGGATGGAGTCTAGTATAGTCTTACCTAGACGAGACCATTACATGGTTATTTCAGCCCATTACTGTTATGCTTTACTCTTGTCGATAATTGGTTGGAGACTAAGCTCTGTTCAGGTGAAGGGTTACAACCCCGGTCCTTGTTTGGTTTACGGGTTGTAACTTGGCTACCGGAATAGTCCCTTAGTTATTTTATCGTTTATCACCTTATTTTCTCTAACTCATGTCTTTTATATTCCTTTATGTCTTATGTGCTAATATGCTGGTTTTAGTTTTTAAGTGAAGCCTCCCATGTGGCACTTGCTCTTTCTGGGGTTTGACCCAGCTGGTTTTGTATGGCCAGATTTCGGAGTAGCACCCGAGGATCTTCCAGCCTTCCAGCCAGATGGTGAACACTAGGCGCAACCCTGACAACGAGTGGGTTTTATTTTGCTCTTCCACTCTATTGTAATTATTCTTTTGAGGCATTTAGCCGCCGAGCAAATGTTAGCTCGTGTTAAATTTATATTTCTGTCTGCCTAAGGGCTGTAACATGATTGACAAATCCTAGGGTTGATCATGTATGACTTAAACTCTTGCTAGTCGTCACATTTTGTATGACTAGCTTCATGATCATCTGAATATGTAATGTATGGGACGCCTTACTTTGTATGTCTGATGATATACCATCTTATTACATTTACTTGCTTGCTTGAGATTGAGACACTAGGCTTGTTCTTAACCATAAGTGACTGTTGGCTTGTAGTAAAACCCGCATGCATCTAGACAACCGTGACCGTATATCGAGGTGGATTACACTTCTATATACATAGCTGGCTGTGTCTGTCCCCCGCTCTCCAATATTCTGGTTCTAGGGTGTGACACGGTTTAAGTGATGGCCCATGCAGGTCTTGTAAATCAAGATGTGTGAGGGTTTTACTGAATAGATGTCTCAATCAGCACTCGTCCTTGATCTCTACTCGTGTCTTCTAATCTTTCTGAAATCTTGACCTGATCACATGTTTATATCCTCGATCTATCATGATCCTTCCTTATTGTTCCCCATGTCGTTTCTTTAGCAGCATTATTCCTGGTTATAACCCCACTTCCCAGGGATCAATAAAATATAATATTTTTCTATGGTTTAAAAAAGAAGATTTATAGATAATTACTTTAAAGGAATTAATGATTTTATATATAAAACTGTTGCACCGTTAGCATATAGCAATTATTTAAATTTCATAATTCTTCAATTAATTCCCATTTATGTTAGCCCAAGTAACAACCTTGGGCCAACAGCCCATTATTTAAATCCCATGGACCAAACCATTCTTTAAACTCACCCATTGGTAATCAAATTGTTTGGACAACAAGCTAAGCATTGTTATTGGCTCTGTTGCTCCTAACCATTTCCTAGAGCAAGGGAAGGAGAACCAACGTTGGAATTTCATTTTCCCTCCAATTCTTTCCTCTCCTCCAAGCAAACCAGTCCTGAGCTCTATATAAGCAGAGGTCTCTCCATTGTTCGAGCAACCACAGAGCACAGGAACGAAGTACTGTCAAATTCATACTCTTCTTCTTCTACATCCACCCTTCTCGACTTGAGTTCTTGGTTGGCCATGGCGGACACCGGCATCTCGACGAGCCTCCTTCGTCAAATGACGGGCGGCGCATAGCCGGACGTTCGACATATCAATGTTTCCTACGGCGATCGGACGGCGCACAAGAGTTCTTCCAGCGGTACCTTCAGAGTTGATCTCCTTCCAGCATCTCGGCGGCGTTCAACTGCACGCCATCTTCTTCAGCGGCGGCCAGGCTTCATCTTCGATGGTGAACAAACTCTTCCCTCTGCCAATCAATCGAATCACGGTGAGTCGTTTATTTCCTCTGTTCTCGAAGCTTGAAGTCATCTATCCGATGATCATCGATATTCTTGATGGATCTATTATTTTCCTTATGATGAAATTGTAGGAGAGTTGGTGATCGAATCTATACCACTAGATTTGAGTCCATGGAATCTGAGGGTGTTTATGCATTTTTTGAGTTTCGAAGAAACAGAGGAGGCTCGGAAGGGAACTCTGGGGTTGATGACCGATACATGTTTGAGAGAATAATTGAACCAAGAGTGCAGTAACAACCTAGATACGCGAAGGTTGTATCCGCAGCGTGGTGTGCTTTTTCGCTTCGAATTCGTTTCAGGTATATTTTCTCTACTTCTTTGATTATTATAGGTTTTTGTATGCTTAGAACGATGGTGTGTGTGTACAGGTCTGGGGTCGGGTACGTGGAGTTCGAGTGTTTTCTTTCCTCGATAGACAGTTTAGCAACATCGCATTGGTTGGACGGGTTAGACCGTGTCAGTTGCGTCCTAAGCTAGTGTCGGATACAGGAAGACGGAATGCAGGTTTATGAGTGCAGGATGATGAATTGCATTGTACTGATCTATATTTGCTTTCGTAACATGTTTAGAGTCCTAGCCGTTACCTTAAATTTTGAATTCAAGGGTATGGAGACCTACTGTACTGTATGGGTTGTAGTCAATTGTTATGATGGGGTTCAATTGGTCCATGTACCAAACAATACCATGCCGAGCTTAGAATTTATTGGATTATATTTTGGTTGGGTTTTAGCTTTGTGTAATCTTGTTTAACTTGGTCAATATTCATGGCCAAACTTTTGGTCTTGCATTTTGGAGCTTTTCAAGTGGGAATAAGAGCTATGTGTGTTAGTGATGGGTGTAATTGTTTTGGGTTGATTGTTTAGTACTAAACTTGAGGTAGTTTGTAGGGGTAAGAAGGCTGGGTTTGGTTTTTGGCTTTCCAATTGCTAGTTATTATCCTTACAATTCTTTAATAGATTTGTAGTACAATATTGTGGATTCCTAGCAGTATTTATGAAGAATAATGTTGCTAAATTGTATTTAGCTAATAGTACTACTTTATTAAATATTTTCTTACTTAAGATAATTGGTTAGCATATAATTAATATTTTTCCATATTCAGTTATTAATAAGTTTTGGGCCTAAATACTATTATGATATAATATTTTAGATTACTATCTATACAGGTATGTTCGACTAGAATAAACTAAATAGTTAATTAGTAGATTTGTTAGTAAATACATACCATGATTTAGAACTTAACCAACTTGTAAATTAAACAGGAGGACATCCAGTTTTACCACCCATACTTGATCACCCTGAGCAAGGCAGGTATACTCCTCGGAATTGTCCATTTCTTCATGTCTTTTATATTCATTCTTGTATCTTCTGGTTGACATGATGTTTCACGAGATTGTCTTCTATCTTGTTCCTTGTGTTTACTTGCGTCTGGTGTTAGGGATATATACTAAAAGCATCACTTTTGTAGTAACCTAATTTTCTTAAATTTTGAATGAGAATCATATGGAAAAATGTTTGCATATTGTATTTGTTGCAAGTGTTAATGCAAATGTCTGATATTCTATACTGTAGATAATATGGTGTGTGGTGTCACACAGAAGATCATATTATCAGTTCCCTATGGAGTATATAAATAGTTCACAACCTAGATGGACTTGGACAATCTATTGGAAAGGTTATAGAGTAATTTGGTATTAGTCTATCTTGACTATAGGTTTACACTAGTACACTTTGTGTGTATTGAACAGGACCACTTGAGGTTGTTCTCTTTGTACTGACTACATAAGAGAATAAACACCTCTGTTATTATGGATGCTTGTGCTCTTAATCCGGATATAATAACGGACATGTATATGCAGTGTACATTACTTTGACTCATAAAAGAGTGAGATTCATTATGGCTCAACAACCTCTATGAATTGGGTAATAATATTGTATGTATGATGGGCTGTTGATTATAAATAGAATCCATGTCCCGATACATCGGGTTGATGATGTCCCCTTAAGGAGCTCATAAGGATTGTCATGTAAATCCTGCAGGTGGATTATATTCGACATGACAAATAAAGTTGAGCGGTACTACTTAAGGATAAAAGATGTCGAATCAATATAGTTGTCAGTAACTTAATTTGATCGACGGACATACGATATCTTAACATGGGGAGCCAAACGAGCATATAATAAAAGGAGCCCATAAACATAATTTAGGATTAGGGAGGTAGTGCAACAATAGCTCATTAGTGGACCGAGCTATTGTTAATAGGCCTGGATTGTGTATTCGGGCTGAACACGGGATATCCAGATCCGTTAGGAGGCCTAACCCTAATTTCTCCTCATGGTCCATGCCGTAGCCTATATATATCCTCTATTCTCTGGCCGCCAGATTACTGATCAGAAATCTGAAACTTTCTCTAAATTCGTGATTCACGTAAGGAGAGAAAGAGAGGGCTGCCAAGGAGAAGAAAATATTGGAAGATCGTCGCCCACACGACGTCCAACTCGAGGAAGGAATACGTGCAGAAGATCTTGGGGTCGTCCGCTCGAGATTGCCAGGAATTACTTGTCTCCTTTCCGCCGCAGGTATAATTCGTGAACCCTAGTTTCCGCCTATGAAGGGTTAAAACACGTATTAGATCTGTTTAACTTTCTATCGATCAATACGCACACCAAAGGAAGGGTCCTGGGAATCCCCAGTTCCATCAATTGGTATCAGAGCCACTTTAGATCTACATATTGATTAATACGTCCATGTTGTCCAATAAAACCTGCGCTGTGTAATAGTCGGTAGATGTAGATCTGTTCTAACTCGGTTTTGCAGGCATCTTAGATCCAACTATTATGGTCCAATGCATATTTTTTTGATTGTGTTGTTTAAACCACGGACATGTCGTGGATGTTGTTGTTGCTGTGGATGTAATTAAAATCACGAGGGTTGATCGTGCTTATTATTTTAATTTTTTAATCTAGATTATGTGTGAACTCCTACGGGAGGCATAGGATTGATGTAATTTTAATTATTTTTGATCAATCGTGATGGCGGTGGTGGCTGTTTCTGACGCCGGACGAGATGTTGGTTTTAAAAATTAAAATCGGGGCGCTGCCCCAAACCTCGCGACCTGACCAGGCAGGTCGAACCCCGAATAGATCTGTGCAGTGCCAGATTTTGGATTCGGATAGTTGAGGACGGAGCAGCAAAGATGACCATAATAGTTGGATATTTTCTCTTATTTTTGTCATTTTGCTTTTTCTGATTATGCATGTTTATTATTGTGTGGTTGTTTTTTTTGAAAAACCAAGTCTACATTAATAATGGACAACATGGACATAATATCAACTAGTAGAAAAATTCTCATTGTTAAATAACTAAGTGGGAGAGGATATTTATTAAGTATAAATCCTATGGTCTCCATTACTGGTTTGTAGATGATGTAATTATACTTGCGTGTTGGCTTTAGTGCTTTCCTCCATATCGGATGAGTATAATTATGGATCACCAGTACAAACTTCCTTAGGGATAATTGTAGAAAGTTACCTAGTATGTGTTCACTTCTCCATCTGAAGGAACTCATTACAAGGTAATGGACTTAGTATTAAGTAATGGTATACACTTAGATACAAATAATGGTATCCTCCCCATCGTAGTCACTGCTATTATTTGTATGACCAGAGCAAGACCAGCATATTAATTTTATTTGTCATAAAGTTATGTTGACATGATAGTAAAATTAATAAGAAAAACCTACTTGAACAAAGTTGAATTTGTATACGTCCACACTATCGTGGCATGCTAAATTCATGGTGTTCAATGTGTTGGTAAATTTCTTATTATTGTTTTGAGGGAATCAATATTTAGTTAATTCAAAAAGTTTTTTTTTGCCCTACATAATTTTATTTATGTGATTCTCAGGATTTCAAAAAATGGGTTCTTTCAGTCCACTTATGGTGATTCTTAAAGAAAACAAACTTACTGTACCTAATTATATTGACTGGAAACATAATTTGGATATTGTTCTGACTGCTGAGGAGTACAAATATATACTTGTTGAGGAATGCCCACCTAAGCCTGATGCTAACTGTGATGAAGAGGTCAAAAAGGCTTATAAGAAGTGGAAAAAGGCAGATGAGATGGCGCGGTATTACATTCTAGCATCTATGTCAAATGTACTGCAACATCAGCATCAGGCCATGGCCACTGCTTATGACATGATGTATAACCTCAAGGAACTCTTCGGACATCAGAGTAGAGCAGCTAGGCAGTTTGCTATGAAATGTTTGATGAATACAAAAATAGCTGAAGGTACACCAGTAAGGGATCATGTTCTCAAGATGATGGGTCATCTGAATGAGATGGAGATCCTTCGAGCTGAAATCGATGGGGAATCCCAGGTCGATACCATTCTCGGGACTCTGCCTAAAAGTTTTGACAATTTCTGCCTTAATTACAATATGAACAAAAGGTTGTATAATTTGGCAGAACTTACAAAAGAGCTACAGGATGCTGAATCTCTCTTTAGGCAGAGTGGTCATGTTTTTGTTTCTGAAAAGGCTTCTACTTCTAAGCCAAAAGGCGGTAAGAATAAGAATAACATTCAGAAACAGGCAAACTCAGCAAAGAAGGGCATGGGACCTCAAGGCACGGTGAAAAAGCCGAAAGGCGAATGTTTCAAGTGCAAAGGGTCAGGACATTGGAAGACTGATTGTCCACTTCTTAAACAAGGGAACAAAGAAGGTATATCTCATTTACTAGTAGTTGAAACATGTTTAGCGGTGTTATCTACCGGCACCTGGTGTGTAGATACAGAAGCCACTAATCATGTCTGCAATACATTACAGGGGTTCCAGAAAACCAGACGGCTCAGTGATGGAGAGATATGCTTGTTCATGGGTGATGCTACAAAAGTATCGGTCGTTGCATTAGGAAATGTTACTTTATCTTTTGGTAGAAATAAGTCTTTGACATTGAGAGATTGTCTTTATGCACCTTCACTTAGAAGGAATTTAGTTTCTGTTTCTATGTTAGTTAAGGATGGATATTCAGTTTATTTTAATGATAATATTGTTATTAGAAAGAATAAACATTTTATCTGTTCTGGTGCATTGGTTGATAATTTGTATTTCATTAATCCTATTTCGCCCACAATACAACTTATAGAAATGAATAATATGTCATCTAACTTAAATAAGAGAAAAGAACCTTCTTGTATTAACCAAACATATCTTTGTCACTTGCGATTGGGGCATATTAACCTAAGAAGGATTCAAAGACTGGTTGAAGATGGACCTTTGAGTTTATTGGAAGTGGAGGCACTACCAGTCTGTGAATCCTGCTTGGAAGGCAAAATGACCAAAAGGCCTTTTACGGCAAAGGGGTATAGGGCCAAAGATGTGTTGGAATTGGTTCATTCTGATTTATGTGGACCCATGACTATCCAAGCTAGAGGTGGCTTTGAATATTTTGTCACATTTATTGACGATTATTCAAGGTATGGATACATTTATGTGATGCATCGTAAGTCTGAGTACTTTGAGAAATTCAAAGAGTACAAGGCTGAAACGGAGAAACGCTATAGAAAATGTATCAAGTCATTACGATCAGATCGTGGTGGCGAGTACCTCTTTGGAGAGTTTAGGGATTATTTATCAGAGGCTGGGATTGTATCCCAATTGACTGCACCTGGAACGCCCCAGCAGAATGGTGTAGCCGAAAGAAGGAATAGAACTCTTATGGAGATGGTTAGATCAATGATGAGTTATTCGGATTTGCCAGATTCGTTTTGGGGATATGCCTTAGAGACTGCAGCATATATTTTGAACTTGGTTCCTTCTAAGTCAGTACCTCTTACTCCCACAGAGCTGTGGATTGGGCGTAAGCCTAGTCTGAAACATGTTCGTATTTGGGGTAGTCCAACATATGTGCTGAATGGGAAAGCAGATAAATTGGAATCTCGTACAGAAGTACGCTTGTTTGTAGGCTATCCAAGAGGAACAAAAGTAGGTTTATTTTATAGCCCTAAGGATCAGAAGGTCATTGTTAGCACCAATGCTCGATTCTTAGAGGAAGACTATGTGATAAACCATAAACCCACAAGTAGAGTTGTTCTAGAAGAACTGAGACGTGAGACACCAAGTACTTCAGTACCAACAGTACAAGAGGATGAACCACAAATAACTGCACAACGTGTAACAAATGTTACACCACAACCGATAGTGCCTCGTCGTAGTGGGAGGGTTGTGATACAACCTGATAGATATATGTTCTTGGGAGAGTCGTCAGACTTCGTCCCTGAGGAACAAGATTATAATCCCTGTACCTACAATGAAGCACTCCAAGATAAAGATGCAGAGTCTTGGCAAAAAGCAATGATATCTGAAATAGAATCTATGGATTCTAATCAGGTCTGGGAGCTTGTAGAACCACCTGTTGGTGTAAAAGCCATTGGATGCAAGTAGGTCTATAAGAGAAAAAGAGGATAAGACGGTAAGGTTGAAACCTTTAAAGCTTGGCTTGTAGCAAAAGGTTTTACTCAAAGAGAGGGTATCGATTATGAGGAAACCTTTTCTCTTGTAGCCATGCTTAAGTCTATCCGGATTCTTTTATCTATTGCAGCTCATCTCGATTATGAGATTTGGCAAATGGATGTCAAGAAAGCTTTCCTTCATGGAAGTCTTGAGGAAGACATCTATATGAAGCAACCAGACGGGTTCATTGAAAAGGGCCATGAGCATCTTGTTTGTAAACTCAAGAAGTCCATTTATGGACTTAAGCAAGCTTCCATATCTTGGAATATATGTTTTGATCAGGTGATAAAATCCTATAGATTTGATCAATGTCAGGATGAATCATGTGTATACAGAAAGTGTGACGAAAACGTGGTGGTGTTCCTAGTATTTTATGTGGATGACATCTTGCTCGTTGGAAACAATGTGAAGGTATTATATGATGTAAGGGTATGGTTATCCAAACAGTTTGATATGAAGGACTTGGGAGAAGTAGGTCACATCCTTGGGATCAAAGTTCTACGAGATCGCAAGAAAAGGATGTTGGGCTTATCCCAAGCTTCCTATATCGATACTGTACTAACTCGTTTTAGTATGCAAAATTCTAAGAAAGGTTTCTTACCTTTTAGACATGGAATTGCTCTATCAAAGAAGCAGTATCCGAGGATACCTAAAGAGATAGAGAACATGAAGGCAGTTCCTTATGCTTCAGCAGTAGGAAGCTTAATGTATGCAATGCTATGTACGAGACCAGACATCTACTTTGTCGTAGGTATGGTCAGCAGATATCAGTCTAACCCAGGACAAGAGCACTGGACTGCCATAAAGCATATTTTGAAGTACCTGAAAAGGACTAAAGAGTATATGCTAGTTTACCAGGCAGATAGTTTACTTCCCTGGGGGTATACAGACTCAGATTTTCAGTCAGATAGGGATTCTAGAAAATCTACCTTAGGTTATGTGTTTACTTTAGGAGGTGGAGCCATTGTGTAGAGGAGTATCAAGCAAAAATGTATTACTGATTCCACCATGAAAGTCGAGTATGTGGCAGCCTCTGAAGCAGCCAAAGAAGCGGTTTGGCTCAGAAACTTTCTATTGGACTTGGATGTGGTACCTACTTTGCCTAAGTCTATTACACTTTATTGTGATAATAGTGGTGCAGTTGCAAACTCGAAGGAACCACGAGCCCATAAGACAGGCAAACACATTGAGCGCAAGTACCACCTGATACGAGATTTCGTAAAGAAAGAAAAGTTGCTGTGATCAAGATAGCATCATCCGACAACCTAGCTGATCCCTTTACAAAGAGCTTACCAGCTAAGGCTTTTGACAGTCATATTGAGGGAATGGGAGTCAGATGTGTAGCAGCATGGCTTTAAGTATAAGTGGGAGATTTGTAACAGTATACTGAAAAGCAATGCTTTGAGTATAAGTGGGAGATTGTTAGGGTTATATACTAAAAGCATCACTTTTGTAGTAACCTTATTTCCTTAAATTTTGAATGAGAATCATATGGGCAAATGTTTGCATATTGTATTTGTTGCAAGTGTTAATACAAATGTCTGATATTCTATATTGTAGATAATATGGTGTGTGGTGTCACACAGAAGATCATATTATCAGTTCCCTATGGAGTATATAAATAGTTCACAACCTAGATGGACTTAGACAATCTATGGGAAAGGTTGTAGTGTAATCTGGTATTAGTCTATCTTGATTATAGGTTTACACTAGTACACTTTGTGTGTATTGAACAGGACCACTTGAGGTTATTCTCTTTGTACTGACTACATAAGAGAACAAACACCTTTGTTATTATGGATGCTTGTGCTCTTAATCCGGATATAATAACGGACATGTATATGCAGTGTGCATTACTTTGACTCATAAAAGAGTGAGATTCATTATGGATCAACAACATCTATGAATTGGGTAATAACATTATATGTATGATGGGCTGTTGATTATAAATGGAATCCATGTCCCGATACATCGGGTTGATGATGTCCCCTTAAGGAGCTCATAAGGATTGTCATGTAAACCCTGCAGGTGGATTATATCCGACATGACAAATAAAGTTGAGCGGTACTACTTAAGGATAAAAGATGTCGAATCAATATAGTTGTCAGTAACTTAATTTGATCAACGGACATACGATATCTTAACATGGGGAGCCAAACGAGCATATAATAAAAGGAGCCCACAAACATAATTTGGGATTAGGGAGGTAGTGCAACAATAGCTCATTAGTAGACCGAGCTATTATTAATGGGCCTGGATTGTGTGTTCGGCTGAACACGGGATATCCAGATCCGTTAGGAGGCCTAATCCTAATTTCTTCTCATGGTCCCTGCCGTAGCCTATATATATCCTCTATTCTCTGGCCGCCAAATTACTGATCAGAAATCTGAAACTTTCTCTAAATTCATGATTCACGTAAGGAGAGAAAGAGAGGGCTGCCAAGGAGAAGAAAATGTTGGAAGATCGTCGTCCACATGACGTCCAACTCGAAGAAGGAATACGTGTAGAAGATCTTGGGGTCGTCCGCTCGAGATTGCCAGGAATTACTTGCCTCCTTTCCGTCGCAGGTATAATTCGTGAACCCTAGTTTCCGCCTATGAAGGGTTAGAACACGTATTAGATCTGTTTAACTTTCTATCGATCAATACGCACACCAAAGGAAGGGTCCTGGGAATCCCCAGTTCCATCAATTGGAAGGGGAAATACTACAGATGTGTGATCAAACCCGAGTTACTATTCATGTGAATAGCTTAGGCCCCGCATCGTGCACGCGGGACCGAAGCCGTATCATTTCATGTTCCCTGAATCTACCCAAGCCGATCACACACTCTGGATGTATTTTGATATATTGCACACGTCAGGTTCATTGTGTATTTCATGTTCAGGATTTATTTTATGTTTCCTGTATTTACCTTTCAGTATTCATGTTCAGGTTTTATGTCATGTTCTTATTTTTCGTACCTTATATTTTTCCTGTATTTATTTTCAAACCATGATGTTCATGTTCATTTCCTTGGATATACTTAGCTCCGCTCCTGACTAGGATATGTTGCTGGTGTACTTGCAGGGTACCATTCTACTTTATAGGCCAAAGCCCAGGATATTAGCCGAGCAGGATGGAGTCATGACTTGCTTGAGGTTTCAGGTTTAGATTATTTTAGCTCTTCCTCTAGATATTGTATGTTGTGAGTTCATAGTGTTTTTCTAGTACTTTTATGATATTATGATCGGTGGATTACGGTGATCATTCTGGGAACGTTTTATAGATGATGTGATTGTACACATTCATGTTTATCTGGTTAGATTTTCCTAGCTTGGTACATCTTACTTCGTCATGTCTAACGACGAAGGTTGGGTGTGTCCGACTCGTATCCGATTATTCGGAAGCGGGTCGTGACACTGGTCCTACCGATCAGCAAGACGGAGCACCTCCAGTGGACCAGCAGCAACCTGGAGACCAAGTCTAGCACTCTGGAGTGGTCTCCCAAGTCATGCATTCCGGGGATCCAGAGCCCCCAATTTAGCCAGTCCAGCCTGCAGAGCCTGATAATGGAACCCTGGTGGGACTCATTCAGGAATTGCTTGCATCACAAGATCGTCGGGGCGATGCCCTGCACCAGATAGTACAAGATGTCATGGGCAGAGTTGGTTACCCAGGGAACAACGCGGCCAACAACTTCAAGCGTCTGAACTCTCCTTTCTTTGACGACAGTGAAGATGCTATCGCTGCTAATCCATGGCTTCAGGACATAGAAGTTATCCTGGAGTCAACCAGGATTCCCAAGGGAGAGAAGGTGGCCGTTGTGCGCCTACAATTATTGGACTTAGCCCGCACCTGGTGGGCAATGTTAGCAGTTGGATTACTGACGCCTGTCTTATGGGCGGTATTCAGCAGCAAGTTCCAGACCAAGTACTTCGACGCGGTAGCTCGGTATGATCTGCAGATGAGATTCACTAATCTCAAGCAGATAGGAAGGACGGTCGATGGATATGTGGCCAAGTTTTCTAGACTCAGTCGGTTTGCTCCTACCTTGGTGGCAACCGAAATGGATCGAGCCCAGCAATTCCAGCAGGGGCTCCACCTAGAGATTATCATATTAGTAGAGCAGTTTGAGCACCAGACGTTTGATGCCGTCTTGCGAGCAGCGAAGAGTCATGAGTATACTTCGCAGAGAATTGTAGATAGAAGCGAAGGATGAAAGAGGTCCCATGGGCAGATGTCCCAGTCATCAACACCAGCCCCAGCAGCTAGGGCTTTGACTATTGGAGCTCCAAGGAGGGTGACCACAGTTTCGTCGGTTCAGTACTCGACGCCAACGTATCCTCAGCAACAGAAGCAGAAGTAGTCTTCCGCAATGGGTTGCACTCATTGTGGAAAGCCAGGACATGTAGTATCAGAGTATCGCAGAGCACAGGGATTATGCTTGGCTTGTGGGGCACCGGATCACAAGATAGGGTCCTATCCGAATAGAGCCAGTTCATCGTCATCAAATCTAACCAGTCCATCGGTTAGGGTTCCAGCACCAGTACAGCAACAGTACCAGCCTCCGAGGCTATTGCCGCCTCAGGCCCAGCAGTATGCCCAGACCCAAGCTCAGGTTTAGAACAGGCAGAGAGGTCACCAGTAGAGGGGACCAGCACCAAGAGGACAAGGTCAGGCTATGGCTCTGATGATAGAAGAAGAGTTAGCTTCAGGTGAGGTGTTGGCAGGTATCATTCTTGTCAACTCTTTTCCAGCATCATTATTATTTGATTCAGGTGCATCGCATTCATTTATGTCTGCACGATTCGCTACACGGATAGGACTGGAGCCCGAGTCATTATCAGTAAGGCTCAATATACTTACTGGTAACGGTCTTATGGGAGTAGATAGAGTATTTTTCTCGTATCGAATCATAGTTAGCGATAGAGAGTTTTTCGCTAGGTTGATAGAATTCCCGATGGTCGATTATGATGTGGTCCTAGGAATGGATTGGTTGAAGGAGCAATACGTAAGAATAGACTGCTATATTGGCAGGATTATTTTTGGTATTCCCGGTGAGACAGAGTTTTCATTCTTTAGGGGCGAAGTAGAACTTTCTCCCCCAGTATTGCGGATGGCAGTAGCAGTGGCAGTTCAGTTTCCCAGAGTCATTGAAGAGTTTCCAGACGTGTTCCCCGAAGAGCTTCCAGGCATGCCCCTAGAGAGAGAGATAGAGTTCACCATTGATTTGCTTCCAGGGACGGCACCAGTGTCAGAGGAAGTCTACAGGGTGGCACCTTTAGAGTTAGAGATCTTGTACAAGATGATTGAAGAACTCAGAACCAAGGAATTCATTCGTGCTAGTGGATCACCTTGGGGAGCCCCGATACTTCTTATGAAAAAGAAGGATGGTACGTCAAGATTATGTGTTGATTATCATACCTTAAACTCTATAACAGACAAGAAAAGATATCCTCTACCAAGGATAGATGATTTATTTGATCAACTCAGAGGAGCGGCAATATTCTCGAAGATTGACTTGCGATCAGGATACCATCAGATCAGAGTCAGAGAGCAAGACGTCCCGAAGACAGCATTCAGATCCAGATATGGGCATTGGGAGTTCCTTGTTATGCCATTTGGAGTGACCAATGCGCAGCCGTATTCATGGACCTCATGAATCGTATCTTCATGCCCTATTTGGACCAGTTCGTGATAGTGTTTATAGACGAAATCTTGGTCTATAGCAAGAATAAGGTAGAGCATGAACATAATCTTCGTGTGGTCCTTCAGATTCTCAGAGAGCACCACTTATACGCGAAGTTCAGTAAGTACGAGTTTTGGCTGGATCGTATCTCGTACTTAGGTCACATCATCACCAGAGGTGGAGTGGAGTTGACTCCCAGAAGATAGTGGCTATAGAGACATGGTCAGTTCCCAGTACCGTCGCCAAGGTTCGTAGTTTCCTTGGATTGGCCGACTATTACCGGCGGTTTGTATCAGACTTCGCTTGGATTTCAACACCATTGATGCAGTTGACCCGCAAGGATGTGCAGTTTGCTTGGACAGCGGAGTATCAGAGTTCATTTGAGAAGTTGAAGCAAAGATTGATGATGACCCTATTCTCACTCTTCCCGATAGAACTGGAGGATTTTCAGTTTATTATGACGCTTCCGGCCGAGGATTGGGATGTGTCTTGATGCAGCATGGTAAGGTAGTCGCTTATACGTCACGTCAGCTTCGTGATCATGAGAGGAATTACCCAACTTACGACTTGGAATTAGCAGCGGTGGTTTTCGCACTTAAGCTTTGGAGGCATTATTTATATGGAGATCGGGTGGAGATTTTCACCGACCACAAGAGTCTTCAGTATATGTTTATCCAGAAGGATCTTAAAATGCGTCAGAGAAGATGGCTAGAGCTACTTGTGGATTATGACATCAAATTGCAGTATCATCCTGGGAAGGCCAACGTTGTTGCAGATGCATTGAGCAGAAGAGCTGGAGTTTATTTACTAACAGCATAACCAGAATTGTTAGCCGATCTTCAGAAGATGGGTATTGAAGTTGTTCTTCCTACCAATGTGGCATTGATGGCCAGTATGCAAGTTCAGTCTAGTATAGTTAAGAGGATTAAGTTAGCTCAATCAGCAGATTTCAAGCTTCAGTGACTTAGAGCAGAGTGTGAAGCAAGTCGGAGAGCAGAGTTATGTATTCATGAGGATGGTACACTTCGACATGGAAGGCGTCTTTGTGTACCCAGTGGTGATATCAGATAGGAGATCATGGCAGAGGCTCACAGTTCTCAGTACTCAATTCATCACGGTGGCATGAAGATGTACTGAGACATCCGTCAACATTTCTGGTGGAATGGCATGAAGAGGGAGATAGTCTGGTTTGTCTCTCGTTGTTTAGTTTGCCAACAAGTTAAGGCTGAACATCAGAGACCAGCTGAACTTCTTCAACCTTTACCGATCCTAGAATGGAAATAGGAGCACATTACCATAGATTTTGTAATGGGGTTACCTAAATCCCTAGCTGGAAGAGATACTATCTGGGTTATAGTTGACAGACTCACCAAGGTAGCTCATTTTATTTCTTTCAAAATTGGCCAATCGACGGATCAGCTTGCAGAGATGTACCTCATACAGATTGTCAGATTGCATGGAGTGCCAGTTAGTATAATATTAGACAGAGATTCAAGATTCACATCGTACTTTTGGCAGAGTCTTCAAGAGAGCTTGGGGACTCGTCTCAAGTTCAGTTCATCTTATCATCCGCAGACAGATGGGCAGTCAGAACGCACGATCCATACTCTTGAAGATATGTTGCAGTCATGTACACTCGACTTCGGTGGTTCGTAGGAAGATCACCTGCATCTTGTGGAGTTCTCCTATAATAATAGTTTCCAGGCCAATATCCAGATTGTACCCTTTGAAGCACTGTATGGCAGGAAGTGCAGATCACCTTTAGCTTGGGATGATGTCGGCGAGAGATAGATGCTTGGTTCAGAGATGATTATACAGACAATCGAGGTGGTCAGACAAGTCAAAGATTATCTTCGAGTTACCCAAGATCGCCAGCACCATTGGGCCGATTCTCGTCGGCGTTCCCTTAAGTTTTTAGTCGACAACTACGTGTTCCTTAGGATCTCGCCTACCCGTGGCGTCATTCAATTCGGCGTACGGGGAAAGCTTAGTCCTAGGTACATAGGGTCGTTCGATATCCTTGAGCGAGTAGATGATGTGCCATATCGTCTCGCTCTTCCGTCGTTGTTATGTGAGATACTTGACGTATTCCATATATCCCAATTGCGATGGTATATCCCGGATCCGAGTCATGTCCTTGATCATTCGGAATTGGTTGTTGGTACCAACCTTTCATATGAGGAAAGGCCCGTATCCATATTGGACCGAAGGGAGAAGGTACTCAAGAACAAGACTATTAGTTTAGTCCGTGTTGCTTGGGGTCACCACTCTTTGGGTGAGTCAACGTGGGAGCGTGAGGATGATATCTGTTCATGATATCCACACCTGTTTGACTCATAAGGTATAATATCTTCCTTGTGCCTTATGCTTTTAATTCCTTGCTTGCATAAATGATTGCTTGATTGACTGCTAGTCGTAACTTGCTTATGATTAATATAGCTTGTCCCGACATCTCTAGCCTTTTGATTAAATTCTAAGGACGGAATTCTTTTAAGGTGGGTAGAGTTGTCACTCCCGTTTACCGTTATACGTATTTTTGTATGCGTATACGAGATTTCTGGCATTTATCAGGTGGACCGTAGTTAGATTTGTTTTGCTTAGCCTAGTCTTGGTTTAATCTTGACTTGGTTTATTTGATTGGTTTGGTTCAATTTGACTTGGGTTGGCTTGGCTTGGCTTTTTTTGAGATGGAGAGGGTTTATAAATAACCCAACTCCTTCTCTCTTTCTCCTCATTCACTTCTTCATTTACTTCTTCATCTTCTTCATTTACTCTTTCCACCTACCAAGTCCTAGGCAAGTGTAACTTGCTTTATGATGGATCTCAAGTTTTATTGTTCCATTCTCTTCCTTACTTGATTTTAAGCCTCTTTGGAACTTGACATTTTTTGGTTTGATGGATGGATTTTTGTAGATCTAAGTTTGTAGCCTTTTCGGTTTTCTTGGGTTTTGATCTACCAAACTTCATTATTTTCAAGTTTTAATTATTCTATATTGTAGAGAATTCGATTTTACCCAAAATGGACCTTTGAAAAGTTAGATTTCGACTTATTTTGAGGAAGTTATGGCAAAAGTAAGACTTGGACATTTCTTAGTTCGTCTGTCCTGAATCTGGCAGGGACGATAAATAGTGTCACATAGTGCAGCCTGTCGCATAGTGTCGCATGACTTGCATAGTGCCGCATGGATGCATAGTGCCGCAGGAATGAATAGTGCCGCATGGCTTGCATAGTGCCGCATGGATGCATAGTGCCACAGGAATGAATAGTGCTGCATGGCTTACATAGTGCCGTATGGATGCATAGTGCCGCAGAAGGCCGCATAGTGCCTATTTTGGCTGTTTTTGGCTGTTTTATCTCCTATTTGGCTGAATTGTGGCCAGAATTTCTTTCAACTCCCAACATGAAAGTTGTAGATCTTTTCCTTGGCTTCAAAAATATGTTACTAGCTATTTTATGCAAGTTTCTCTCATTCATGATAATATAAGGATAGAACACGATAGTGGCCTGTTAAGGCGCACTCTTACCAAGTAACAAGTAACATGACATAATAGTGGCCCGTCGTGGCGCACTCTTGACAAGTAACCTTGGCATGATAATACATAATAGTGGCCCATCGTGGTGAACTCTTGATAAGAAACCTAACATGATAATCTTGATATGTTGTTGTGATGGCTATCTTGACTTGTTAAGTTACTCTTGCCTTGACACCGTGGGTATTTGTGCTTGTATAAGCTACATGTCTCGTCTTGCATCATATCTAGGACATGAATTCCTGGTTACCACGGTCAGGGATTCATATTGAATCTGACTAGGATAATGACTATATTGATCAAGTAGTTCATGAAGAGATTTCCCAGCTACAGGCAGTCCCGTTATCTGGGCGCTCTAATTGGACTTGTAGCCTACCGTCTAGTAGGGCACATTTCAAGCACACTGTCATGTGTTGCACCTCTAAGTCACCTAATCCAAACTCTCTCAACTTGTGACCGGATAACCTGGATTAAGACTGCAGGGCTTGTGGCTGTTGGAACATCTCGATGCATCTTGTTAGTAACTAGGCTTGTGATAACCCTAGTTAGTTAAAGTATCAAGTCGTACTCATTGCTTGGCCGTGATTGATAGATGGAGTCTAGTATAGTCTTACCTAGACGAGACCAGTACATGGTTATTTCAGCCTATTACTGTTATGCTTTACTCTTGTCGATAATTGGTTGGAGACTAAGATCTTTTCAGGTGAAGGGTTACAACCCCGGTCCTTGTTTGGTTTACGGGTTGTAACTTGGCTACCGAAATAGTCCCTTAGTTATCTTATCGTGTATCACCTTATTTTCTCTAACTCATGTCTTTTATATTCCTTTACGTCTCATGTGCTAATATACTGGTTTTAGTTCTTAAGTGAAGCCTCCCTTGTGGCACTTGCTCTTTCTGGGGTCTAACCCAGCTGGTTTTGTATGGCCAGATTTCAGAGTAGCACCCGAGGATCTTCCAGCCTTCCAGCCAGATGGTGAACACTAGGCGCAACCCTGGCAACGAGTGGGTTTTATTTTGCTCTCCCACTCTATTGTAATTATTCTTTTGAGGCGTTTAGCCGCCGAAAAAATGTTAGCTCGTGTTAAATTTACATTTCTGTCTGCCTAAGGGCTGTAACATGATTGACAAATCCTAGTATTGGTCTTGTATGACTTAAACTCTTGCTAGTCGTCGTATTTTGTATGACTAGCTTCATGATCATCTGAATATGTAATGTATGGGACGCCTTACTTTGTATGTCTGATGATCTACCATCTTGTTACATTTATTTGCTTGCTTGAGATTGAGACACTAGGTTTGTTTTTGACCATAAGTGACTGGTGGCTTGTAGTAAAACCCTTATGCATCTAGACAGCCGTGACCGTATATCGAGGTGGATTACACTTCTATATACGTAGCTGGCTGTGTTTGTCCCCCGCTCTCCAGTATTCTGGTTCTGGGGTGTGACATGTCGAGATGGTGGCATGAAGTCGGAAGAGACGCAGATCTGGCTATGGTATGTCGGGCGCGGCGGTTAACGGCTCGGGGAGTGGCGGTCACAAACGGAGGGACGGGACGAGGACTGCACGATGAAGACCTAGCGACGGCTCTGGGTTAGAGCGGGAAGGCTTGGTCGATGGTGGCGGACAAGGAGGAGGTAGGGTTCAGGCGAGGTTTTGTGTGGTGGTGAAGATGGGGTTATGGACGGTGGATGACTACCACGGTAGTGGTGATGGTAGTTTTTGGTGGTAGTAATGGTCTCATGGGTAGCGGCACGGCCATGGTGCTCGCCGGAGCGAAGCACGACAAAGGCGATCGGATTGCTGCAGCAGGAAGAGGCAGGACATAGCAGAATTAGGGATTACAGTTAGGATTGGTGTTTTAGGAATTAGGAATTAGGGTTAGGATTTGGGGATTGGCGTCGTGTCCTGTGTGACACAAGATTTGGGGAACAAGTCCGGTGTGTCAGATACAAGGATACTTGACAAACTATGAATGATATAACAATAAGCTAGTTCGAAAAAATATCAAAAGGTGAAAAATTGTTCATAACCTGTATTCAACTCAAAAAAATGTTAGATCATTTTAATTTTCTCCCCCTTTGTCACTTAGCAAAATAGTTGTACAAGAGAAGGCTCCCCCGCATGAAATGCAGAAGACTCCCCCGCAATCAATGCATAAGTAACAAACAGTGAGAAAACAAAAATAAAAGATACAGTAAATAATTAGAGAAATTTATCATCACAAGCATGTATTGCATAAAAAAAAATCTCAGGCATGCTATTTCACAGACAGTTTAAAAATGAAAAGCAATATAAGAAAATAGTGCTAAACAAAATGCTGAACTTAACTGAGATGTCATAAATGAAACATCATAAACATGTCCATGAAAAAGAAATACTGATAGCAAACTACAAAGTACTAATCAAAAAGTAAATGATAAAAACTTGGAATGTCGGAGCATTTCCAAGTATACAGTAGAATGTCACTAGTAATCAGATCAGATCTCATCATCACTATCCTCATCAATATCATCAGCAGCATGGCCAGCATGACCGGAAGTACCAGCACCAGAAGTACCAGCGCCAGTAGGATGAGTAGGGGCGCCAGCATAGAATTTGCCAACATAATCTCGAGGAGCACGATACCAATCATAGGCGTTACCGGGCTGGAAGTAGGCATGGACAGCCTCATCCTCACAGCGGTAACCCGAAAAAGCTGGATCTCGAGGGATGGAAGCGGCAGAGTGACCAGTCTGTGCAAAACGCAGATCGGCCAAGGAGTTTGCCATCGCCTGGTAACAGGTGACATCGCGGAACTCACGCTCGCGAGCCATGTCCGTCATCGAGACGTGCAAAGCAGATAGGTGCTGATGTATGCCCTCAAAAGTCATGGCATACGGCTGATGTGGTGGAGATGGTGCAGTAGAAGGAGCAGGAGGTGTAGCTGAAGCAGTCCGGCTGCGACGAGAAAGCTGGAGTAACTTGGGCTCAGAGTCCTGAGTACAAGTCGATAGATCGATGTCGAAGCGCTGAAAGATACGAGGGAGAATCATCGCGTAAGAGAGATTTCGATCTCTTGCACGACAACATCCCATCATCTGAATAATAGTCTTGGGGACGGAAAAAGGAATCCCCTTGATAAGATGATACATAGCGGATAGCTCAAGCGAAGTCACATCATCCTTGGAAGTGGATTTTGGAAGTAGAGTAGAGTAGATGATGCGATGCAATTCGTAGTTAAACAAGTTAAGGTTGTTAGTCTTAAACTTTCCAGAACGTACTCTGTCAGGTGCACAAAGTTCCGTTTTGAAACTCGTGAGTGTAGTGCCTTCGGGAAACTCGAATTCCGTGATATCAACTAGCGGTTCACCTTCATTGGGAATCCCAAGAATCTCCGCTAGGAGGACATAATTGAACTCAATATCTATGCCTCCAACACGTGTGCTCACGTCAAAAGTGTTAACTACGAGATTGCAATAGAACAATCTAATGGCATTAGTAGCAATTGGGAAGCACAGTTTAACAAGCAAATGTAACCCTAATGCCTCAAATAAGTGACGATGGTCAGGAAATACCGTCCATTTAACCGGAGCGCCGCTGCATATGGATCGGGTGGAAAAGTCACCGTACCATAATAAAGCTTGATCGAGGGTTTGAAAGAAAAACCCATCGAAAGCACCGTCGCTCTTTTGGACTGGCGAAAACAAAAAATCCGTGTGAGGATTCGAAGAGGACCCTTCCTCACTAGGAGTAGTCTTCTTCCTCTTAGACGGATTAAATCTAGGTGCCATTGAAATAAATAAGCACAAATTTGAAAGTGGAGAAAGAGAGAGTTATACCTCACAAAAATTAGATATGTTGTAGAGAAGAATGATCTCCGCACGATTCCAAAGTTTGGAAGGATTTCACCAAGTAGATAGGGAGCAATGGGTTGGTGAATACCTAGGGTTTGGAGGATTTTCGGGCGGCTGTAGCTGCTGGTTGGAAATATGGAAGCAATGGAAGAGAAGGAGCTCTCGGGTTCTGGATATATACGCAGATACCCTCAACCGAACTCGGGCCGAATTCGGTCAAAGTTCTGGCCGAATTCGCCTAGGGTTCTTTCAAGTTGATTTTGCTACTTCTTTTTCATTGACTCGTTTCAAATATTTAATTCAAAGATTAGTTATTTTAGCTTTCAAATAACATAATTAATAATATTTTATGAGTTAAATATCGTTACACAGCAGCTGTCTCAGATTAGCTGTAGGAGTACTGTCCCAGCTGGCGGAGGTTCACCGGGGAACTCTTAAATACCGCTTCGCTTCAACCGTAGTTGTGGTGACAGACAGACTCTTTATTAGCTTGTCTCTAACACAGTTTTTGCATAATGATATACAATCATAAAATAACATCAATTAATATTATTGACGTCTAAAATTCCTAATTCTCGACGTAAATAATTGAAGCGATCTTCCGCTAGAGGTTTAGTGAAGATGTCAGCTAATTGATTATCAGTATCTATGTATACAAGGTTTATATCTCCATTTTGATGATGATCTCTAAGAAAATGATGCCGAATCTCGATATGTTTAGTACGAGAGTGACATACAGGATTCTTAGTCAAATTAATGGTGCTAGTGTTATCACAGAAAATGGGAATATGTGTGTAAAATAAATCAAAGTCTTCTAAGGTTTGTTTCATCCACAAAATCTGAGCACAACAACGTCCTGCGGCGATGTACTCAGCCTCTGTTGTTGATAAGGCTACAGAATTTTGCTTTTTACTAAACCAAGAGACTAGAGCCTTGCCTAAGAAATGACATGTACCGCTAGTACTTTTTCTATCAACCTTGCATCCAGCAAAATCTGCATCCGAGTAACCAATAAGGTCAAAGGATTTGGATTTGGGATACCACAAGCCGACAGAAGAAGTGCCTTTAAGGTATCGGAAGATACGCTTAACTGCGGACAGATGTGATTCCTTTGGGTTAGCTTGAAAACGTGCACACAAGCAAACACTAAACATTATATCTGGACGACTAACAGTTAAGTAAAGTAAACTACCAATCATACCTCGATACTTACGTGTGTCGACTGGCTTGCCTTGTTCGTCAGAATCAAGCTTTGTTGAAGTTGCCATCGGAGTGCCAATAGGTTTGACATTGTCCAGATCAAACTTCTTTAGCAAATCTTTTGTGTACTTGGCTTGATTAATGAACGTCCCATTGTCGGTTTGTTTGATTTGCAATCCGAGAAAGAATTTCAGCTCTCCCATCATGCTTATCTCAAACTCATTCTGCATACACTTAGAGAATTCTTGACAAAGAGATTCATCAGTGGATCCAAATATGATATCATCAACATAGATCTGAATTAAAAGCAGCTTGCCATTAAAAGATTTAATAAAAAGTGTAGTGTCAACCTTTCCTTTTGTAAAACCGTTGTCAAGTAGAAAAGAGCTTAGACGATCATACCAAGCACGAGGGGCTTGTTTCAAACCGTATAAGGCTTTCTTCAACTTGAAAACATGGTCAGGATTTTTGAAATCCGTGAAACCCGGAGGTTGTGCTACAAAAACTTCTTTTTTTATAAATCCATTTAGAAAAGCACTTTTTACATCCATTTGAAAAAGTTTAAAATCATGAAAACATGCAAATGTACATAACATACGAATGGATTCTAATCTCGCAACTGGGGCATAAGTCTTATCGTAGTTGATACCCTCTTCTTGATTGTATCCTTGAGCTACGAGTCGAGCCTTGTTACGAGTTACTAAACCATCCTCATTCAGTTTGTTTCGGAATACCCAACGGGTGCCAATGACCGGATGATCAATAGGCTTGGAAACAAGTTCCCAAACTTGATTCCGTTCGAATTGGTTCAATTCATCTTGCATGGCATCTATCCAGAAACTATCACTACATGCTTCATCAATAGATTTAGGTTCTAGCTGTGAAATAAATGCAACACTAGAAATAATATCTCTACTGGATGATCGAGTGCTTACTCCTTTGGTAATGTCACCAATTACCAAATCTTGTGGATGATCAGCTGTGAATTTTAACATTTTCGGTAGACTCTGTAGGTAGCTGGTTCCTGGATCTCCTCTAGGGGGTTCAGCTTGTGCAGAGCTTGGTTCAGGTTCAGCTGATGTTGAGCTTGATGTAGGCAGATCTTCATCACTGTCATCGAGTGTCATTTGGTTTATTTCATCAAAAGTGACGTTGATTGACTCTTCGATGATCATGGTACGTTTGTTGAAGACTCTGTATCCTTTGCTCTTGGCCGCATAACCTAAAAATATACCTTCATCGGCCTTTTCGTCAAACTTTCCCAAATTGTCTTTAGTATTAAGAATAAAGCACTTACAGCCAAATATCTTAAAATATGAAACTGAAGGAATTCTATCAAACCATAACTCAAATGGAGTCTTCTTCGATTTGGGTCGAATTAGAACTCTATTGAGCACAAAGCAAGCTGTATTGACAGCTTCAGCCCAGAAGTATTTGGGTAGGCTAAATTGATTTAACATTACTCTGGCCATTTCGGTTAGAGTTCTGTTCTTACGTTCCACAACTCCATTTTGTTGTGGAGTTCTAGGGCAGGAGAACTCGTGTATAAAACCGTGTGTGTCACAAAATTGCTCGAAATCAGCATTCTCGAATTCGCCTCCATGATCGCTTCTAATACGAGTGATCATGTAACTTTTTTCATTTTGTACTTTCTTGCAAAAGGCGACAAATTCGGATAATGCGTCATTCTTGCGTGTCAAGAAATATACCCACGTGTATCTAGAAAAATCATCTACAATTACAAATGCATATAATTTACCTCCGAGGCTAGCAACTCTGCTAGGACCGAATAAATCCATGTGTAGCAATTGTAGAGGTCTAGTAGTACATACTGCGTTTACAGACTTGAATGTGGATCTGGTAGCCTTGTTCTTTTCGCATTGGCTGCATACCGAATCCTTCTTGAATGTTATGTCCGGTAAACCGCGTACTAACTTCTTTATGGATAATCTTGAAATTGTATCCATGTTTGCATGACCGAGTCTCATATGCCATAAATGACTCTCATCACTTTTGGCCATTAAGCATCTACCTGAAATGTTAGCTTCTTCCAATAGATAGAAAACATATATATTGTCTTCCCTGATTCCTTCAAAGATAGTACTACCAGTTGAGCTATCAACTATAGTACATTTGTCTTTGCCAAAGTTGATACCATAACCATGATCAGCTAGATGACTTATGCTGAGCAGATTATGTTTCAACTCGGTAACCAGACAGACATCTTTAATCACGGGATAGGGAGATTTACCAACATCACCGATACCAATAATATACCCTTTCAAATTATTACCGAAGGAAACATAACCTTCCTTCTTCTTCTTCGACAGTGTTGCAAATAGAGTAGCGTCACCGGTCATATACCGTGAGCAACCGCTGTCGAGGATCCATTTGCTTCTAGCATGTGAAGGGTGTTCCACCTACAAAACAGTTTACAGATGAAACTCTTGGTACCCATTTCTTGTAGGATCCTGAATTGTTAGCTTTAGGTATCCAAGCATAAACATTTAAATCAACTAGCTTTCTCATTCTACATGCAGATGAAATATGACCAATGAGGCCACAATAATGACATTGTGCATGTTGAGTATTGAAAGCAGAGTGATGTGCATGGTTGGTAGGTTTAGGTTTTCTAGTATAGAAGAATGCATACCTATGATCATGATTGGGCTTAACCTTTTGTGGTAAAGGTTTTATATGGTTTGGTCTGACAGTGTTTGGCTTGGGAATGTTCCGAATTTTCGGTAAGTGACACGTATTAGGATAGGAAGCAGCAGGCTCAGGCTGTTTTCCTAACCTAATTTCCAACCTTTTGGAAGTGTCATATAACTTAGTATAATCAGAAGTGAGTGATTCCATTCTGATTTGTGCAGATTGAAGACTTTTCTTTTCTTTAGAAAGATCTTCTCTCAATTGGTCTATAATCTTATCATTCTCTTCGGATGACTGTTTAGTCTCGTGTAATAAGAGCTTTATAGAGGAAAGCTCACCAGACTCACTAACACTAGTTCTAACCTCAGCTAGTAGGTCGGTAAGTCTTCCTATTTCTCCTTTGTACTCTTTGAGTACCTTCTTAGCGGTCTGATATTTACTACGCAGTTTCCTGTAGTCAAGCATCAGGTCACTGAAGGCATCTCCTAATTGCTCAAAGGTAAAGTCATCATATGTTTCTATAGGTTCAGTAGGTACCTGATCAACTGCCATGAAGCAGATGTTTGCAGCGTCCTCTGAATGTTCATCTTCTGAGTCGCTAGCTTCACTCTCATGCCATATGCTGGTGTTGGCGTATTTCCGAGACGTTGATCTTTTCAGGTTGCCTTTTTCATACCTGTTGTTCTTCTTGCTCGATGATGAGTTGATGGGACAGTCCTTCTTCATATGTCCCTTCTTCTTGCAGCCATAGTAGACAGCATCTTCTTGGTACCAGTTGTTGTTGTTGTTCTCTTTGACTCTTTTCTCATGTCTCATGAATCTTTTGAACTTCCTTGCTAGGAGTGCTTGATCTTCAGCGTCAGATCCACTGCTGTCTGAGTCATCTTCAGCAGCTTTTCTGTGCTGAGCCTTGAGGGCGATAGTCTTCTCCTTTGGTGCAGGCTCTTCAAAATCTTGTAGATCCAGTTCATGAGTGAGTAGCTTACCCATGAGTACTTCAAGTGTCATTGTGGTGAGGTCGTTTCCTTCAATGATAGCTGTAGCCTTCGGAATCCAGTTCTTGGTGAGAGCTCGCAGGAGTTTGCGAATCTTTTCGTGGTTACTGTATTCTTTGCCTAAGGAGGACAAAGGGTTTACAATATCCAAGAACCTCTCGAACATTTGTGTGACTGTTTCATTTGGCTTCATTTTGAACGCCTCGTACTCTTGAGTAAGTCTGCTGACTTTTGACTCCTTGACTTGAGTCGTGCCTTCATGTGTAACTTCGAGAAGCTTCCATACACCATTTGCCGTTGTGCATGTAGATACCCTGTTAAATTCTGTTCTGTCTAAGGCACAAAAAAGAGCATTAATGGCACATGCGTCAAGACTGGCCTTTTTCTTTTCTTCCTCTGTATAACTGTTTTGGGATTTTTCAACTAAAATACCCTCGACATTTATACGAGGTGGCTTTTGATAGCCATCAAGAACAATAGCCCATAAGTCAAAATCAAGAGACTTTAAGAAGAAACTCATCCGTGTTTTCCAATAAGTGTAGTTAGTACCATCAAACAAAGGAGGTCTGTTTGTGGCCTGACCTTCACTTGTGAATTTCATAGTAGCCATGTGATGTGCTGTGATCTAATAAATAATGAATAAATAATAGCACTTTTACCTTGCTTTACCTGTAACACCCGCTCTGATACCAATTGTAGGAACGATATAGTAAAGCGTAATACTCTAGAGGGGGGGTGAATAGAGTTGGCAGCGGAATAATGCTAATTAAAAAAGTTAGCAACACAATCACAGTATATAATCACAGATGAAAATAAAGTAAAGACAGAGTTCAGAAAGCAAACGCAAAGACAGCGATGTATACTGGTATCCCTCTGTTGAGGACTAATCCAGTCGGTAGAACTCTTGCTACCAGTTTGAATCCACTATAGGAAAAACTGCAAGTTTTCTTACGAAGTCCTTGCAACTTCTACAACGCGAGCTTTGATACGAAGAACTCGTCCAACTTCAAATGTGAAGAGGTATTCTTCAATCAAGCCTTCTGATTACAATCTCTCAGAAACTTCTAGATTGTACCGCACTGGCAAATCGACTAGAGGATTGTAACTGGCTTGGGATCTGAAAATGAAAGCTCTAGAAAACTCTTTGGAAGATAGAAAGCTTTAGATAGAGAGAAGATTGAAAGTGAATGAGTGATTTGAAATGATCGAAATACTTCTCTATTTATAGGATTTCCAAAGGGAAAACTCTGTCAGAATTCGGACAGAATTCGGGCAGAACTCGATGAGCAAATCTCGGTCAAATCCGCAACTGCAGGAGGACCAAGTTCCAGAGAATTCAAAATCAAAACGGCCACCAACCGAACTCTGGCCGAACTCTGGCCGAACTCTGGCCGAGTTCTGTCAGGGTTAGGTTAGGGTTTTTAAAATAGGTTTTGGTGATTTTTGAAAACCTTTTTGAAAACCTTTTTGTAAACAATTTGATAGGTCATTTTTAAAAACATTTTGAACTATTTTGGGAATAGTCTATTTGCCAGTACGACTCGGTGTACAATGTATTCCTAGACTCAAATAAAAAGAAAATTACATTGCATAGGAAATACAGACTCAAGTAGGCAAACAGATCTTCAGTCTTGAACGAAGTGAATATCCAATCTTGCTTATGTCCAAGAGGCTGAGAATGTCCCAACAAGCTTTGTATATCCAGACAGAGTTTTGATCAATTATTAAAATCAGGTTGACCATATGACCAATGGGCCAACAGGGTGAATGTAGTTGTAATAGAAAATAGAGAAGATAATGAAATAGCATGGACACAGACACGGTGCACAACATGATGAGATGTTTGTGGTGTTGATGGAATTTGTGAGAAAGACAGAGGGAAGTCTCCCTTTATATAGGGTGAGGGGTTCCTAAATAAGTAAGGATTGGGAATCCAATATTGATCGAATCTCGTTTATAATTTAAATCAAATACTATTTAATACTAGATTGAAATGGATCACAATAAGAATAATATTTAATACTATCAAATAATTTGAAAATAGATTTCCATAAATACCAAATCTTATTTAAATAATATATTTTTCTTGGTCAAGGAGACAAAATCAAATTTGATTTCTAAAATCCGATTACAAGAATGATTCAAAACTAATATTTAATATTATCAATAAACTTAAATAATATTATCGTAAATTCAAATCTAATATATATATATATATATATATATATATATATATAATTTGGAAAAACCTTATTCTTTTTGTTAACCAAAATTATTCAAATAAAATATAATTTTTCTAACAAAATATTTAAAAATTAAAATAAAATAAATAAAATTTTAAAAAATCGAAAACAGTGGTTACAGATATACCCACCTTAAAAATAAATTTGTCATCAAATTTAAAAATATATAAGACATACATGAAAATTATCAGTAAAATATCAAAACAAAGAAATATAAATCATTAAATGAAAATAGCAAAAATCTTTAAATAATATAAAGATTGATCTAATCATTGGAAGGATGAAAGAAATCAAGATTAGGGTTTTGAATCCTAGAAAGTTATGAAGAATTTAGAATAGGAATAAGAATAGAAGACAGTGAGAGGAGCTTGACCCACCTAATATCCCATCAATGCCTTAACCTATTTTCTTTGGTCAACCTCTAAAATTCTATCAATTGATATCCTCAAAAATATATAATAAAAAATTCTCAATTTCAATTTAAATCAATAATTCAATACTCAAAGTTTCAAATTCATATCATAAAAATTCATCCTTCATAATCTCCTCAATATTTGAAATTCAAAGTCTTATCATAATTTTTTCGAAAACCATCCTCTTTCAAAAAATTTAACCTTAGCAACAAATTCATATCAATCAACAAAATTTAAAATTATAATCATTATTTATCCTCGAAAATTAATTTACTAATCGAGAAGTCTACCCACCTTTGATCGTAACGCCATATCAAAACAAATTTAACCCTCATACTAACAAATATAAAAAATCCTCTAATTGATCTACCTCAAAATTTAGCATATATGTCTATCTTAACTACATAGCCTATGTAGCAATCTTAACTACCCAATAATTAAAGTGAATAAGGGCATTTTTTTATGGTATACCTAGTCCTAGCCATTCTCCTAAAATCAAATCAATCCTAATTATGAATGAGCACTTCCTAGTCGTAGGCTCGCAGTAGTCCTACTAATATAGGCACTACCACGAGTTCGCACAATTTACAAAAACTGACCTACATTGGCCACCAAAAAAACTTGTCATGACCCGCACCCATTTTTTGGGATATGAGTGTGTGCGCAAGTCCAGCCTATGCCGCAGCATCGACGGTAGTACGCTGTCTAGCCCACAATAACAGGTGCTCATAAAATAATCATTTTATTGCTCATTCACATTTCTAAATCAATTACAAAATTTACAAGATTTATATTTAACCAAATACAATGTCTCACAAAATCTAATACAACAATTTTAAACTATCTAACTAGTCTCTAGGTTTTGACTTTCAAGATACCTCTAACTCCACCCGAAGGAACCCAAAACAAGATAGCAAGTCATCAAGAATCTGTCAACTAAAAAAAATATCTAGTCAGAATTGGAACAAGTTCACCATAACACCACACTACACAATATAATATACATGCATGAAGGAAATAATAATAAGGGAAATGAACTATATGCATGACACAAAAGAGTACAGTTATAACACAAGGACAACATGACAGTCAATTCGATGGGAAGGAAATGAATGAACGATATAGCCACAAGAGATCACGTGTACTGTGTATTTTAGAATACCAATATTCAACATGTGGTTGGGTTAGGAATCGGACGGTCAACACTTGAGGTGTATTGACTGAACAAATACTGTGTCGCTCCCCGTTCCCGGAATATGTAAAATTTTGATTTTTCTGTATATGGTATCTGGCACCTGTATCTTGATTGTATGTATCATGTATTTGTAACTAGCCATGGCATGGAACAGTATCTCGTCGCGGATTAGTAAGCCACCCCTTGTCCTTGTCTGGTTGCAGGCGTGGTTCACTACTTCGATGATAAGATATCTGAACCGTGTTGTGGTTAGGATTTTATTTAAATAATTTAATTAGTTGTATCATGTAGCCTTTAATATGTCATTAGTCATATGGTTAAGAGCATGCTTAAGATTATGGTTTCTTTGAGTCAACCCAACCCTTATATATATTCTCTTTCTCACTATCTCTCTCTCCTCATTCACTCTTTCATTTATTTTCCTTAAACAAACTTCTAGGCAAGTACACCTTGCACCAAATGGAGAGATTCTAGCATTTTTTATTTCTTGATTTTTTTTCCTTTGATATAATTTGTCCATATTGTTCTTCTCATCATTCTCTACAAGTTTAGTACTTGGTATTTTCGGTTTTGATGACTAGTTTTGAGTAGATCTATGTTCCAAAAACTAGGATTTATGGATTTTTATGGTTGTAATCTATCAAACTTGCACATTTTCGAAAATTACTTGTTCCATGTTGTAGAAAATTCAATTCTACCCAATTTTGGCTTTTGAACCGCCAAATTTTGGCTTCGTATGAGAAAGTGATGCCATTTTCGTGTTCATGGGTTCCCCACCCCTTTTGGTGCTGTCAGGACGATGAACAGTGCCGCGCACAGCGTATTCGCTGCCGTACGACGCGCGTCATGCACCATGGACGGTTTTTGCTCGAGCGCGCAGCGCAACTTGCGTGCCGCGCGCAGCGCGCAATTTTCTACCGCCCAACGTGCCCCGTGCTTGCGCGCAACGTGCGCCGTGGACGATTTTGCTCGCACGCCACGTGCGATTTTCTGCTGCGCAACGTGCGTCGTGCTTGCGCGCAACGTGCACCGTGGGCGGTTATGCTCGTACGCGCAACACAACTTGCGCGCCGTGCGTCGTGCTGTCGCGCAACATGTGTCGTGCTTGCGCGCAACATGCGCCGTGGGCAGTTTTTTCGTGCACTAGTGCGCAAATCACTCCAAATGACTGTTTTTGCCCGTTTGAGCTATTTTGTAGCTGAAATCTTGAAAAACTCAAAACATAAAAGTTGTAGTTCTTTGTCTTGGCTTCAAAAATCTTCATGTCTGACTTTAACCAGAATTCACATGTGACTTATGGTACCTCACACACCTTTTCGTTTGTGCACCTTGCACCTGTAGGAACGAAGTCATAAAGCAGAATACTCTAGAGGAGAGGTAAATAGATTATGCAGCGGAATATTGCTAATTAAAAACTTATTAGCTGTAAGATCACAGAATTAAATCAATAATCACAAAACAATAACTGTAAAAGAAATGAGATCAAAAGGCAAACGCAAACACAGCGATGTATACTGGTTTTCCTCTTGTGAGGACTAGTCAAGTCGGAAGAACTCTAGCTTCCAGTTGAATCCACTATTGAAAAATCATGCAAATTTTCATACGAAGTCCTTGCAACTTCTACAGACGCGAGCTTTGATACGAAGAACTCGACCAACTTCAATTTTGAAGAGTCTTTCTTCAATCAAGCCTCTGATTATAATTTCTCTAAAATCTTCTAGACCGTACCGTACCAGCAAATTGACTAGAGAATTGTAACTATCTTGGAATTTGAAAATGAAAGCTTTTTAGAACTCTTTGGAAAGAAACGTAAGCTTAGAAGAGAAGAGATGAAAGTGAATGAGTGATTTGAAATGATCAAAATTATTCTCTATATATAGTTTTTCCAAAGGTAGAACTCTGGCAGAATTCTGGCAGAATTCGGACAGAACTCTATGTAACAATCCGCAACTAAAGGGAGACTAAGTTTTTCAAACGTTCAAAAATCAAACTTTCACTAACCGAACTCTGGCCGAACTCGGGCTGAGTTCTGTCAGGGTTGGTCAGGGTTTTTCAAAAGTGATTTTTGGGCTTTTAAAAATCCTTCAGAAGCTTTTGTAAATAAGGGATGTTATTCAAAAACATAGGTCATTTTTAAAAATAATTTTGGATAGCCTACTTGCCAGTACGACTCGGTGTACAATGTATTCCTAGACTCAATAAAAGTAAAAATTATATTGCATAATGAAATACAGACTCGAGTGGCAAACATAGCTTCGGTCTTGAACTGAGTAGATATCCGATCTTGATCAGTATCCAAGTGTCCAAAATGTCTTGAGTAAACATCTGAGTAGTTCCGTATATCGAGACAGAGTTTGATCAATTATTAAAATCAGGTTTGACCATGACCAATGGGCCGACAAGACCTCACACACCTTTTGGTCCGCGCACCTTGCACCTTGTGCACCTTTGACCTTGACTTCTTGTCCTGACCTTAGTGTGTTATGAATATTTGAGACTTGCGTGTCCTATGTGACTTTTATGTCACGAGGGATCCACGTGACTTCCTGACTTGACCGTGTTTCTGACTTAATTACCTGTATACGTGCTGGTACCTGTTCTAGGTGTGTATTGAGATACAATATTAGTATGCATTGCGGTGCTATTTAATGAGTGCACTGAGGTGTGAATCTGCGTGCTAAGTGATCATTCGTGTTATATGTCAATACATGTGTACCTTCCAGCACAGTCATGGTAATTGGTCAGTAATGGTGTCGTGGTATAATGATTGTTGTTTGATGCATTACACTAAGCATGGATCTAGATTTGTGACTCCTTGAGATGATGTGGATTCATACTTAGGGTACACGTACTATGGTACGACATATAGGAGGATGACCATGTGACTACGACACGTGATTCCAAGATCAAGATAGGGTTAATCTAAGCAGCTTAAATCGGTAGAAGCATTGGAAGGGAACAGAATCTCGAGATCGTACGTTACTAGCCACCCTAGGCCCTGACCTAACCTGTTGGGTTGGCCGCCAAGGATACGATTTCATCCGCCTATAGTGGATGACTATATCCAACTCCTACGTGCTATGTGTTATATGTTTCAACACGGTAGCCTTACGGGGGACCGGTGCATAATCAATGTGCTACGCATATATGTATATATAATAGATTGGCTAGCCCTGCTTGGATGCTATACGATCTGAGGATTCCTATATATTGCATTACTGGGATAATCTAAACAAATCATAGAAAGCCGTAGGATTGATTGGTCGTTGTAAGCCGACTTGTTTGTGATATGTTTTCTTCGGTTAGCAACTGAGAAACATGGACTATCGTGGTGTGTGGTCCAACCCATATCCTTGTTTGGTTATTGGGTTGGGCTATTGTGCTGCGATAAACTATGGACCGAAGTTGCGATCAGAAGCCCTTCACCTGCCCATAGTTATAGGATATATCTTATCTCGGCACGATATTGGCATCGTTTGTCCATATTTGGTTGTAAGGGTGTCGTATTGTCTCGATGATATGGTATAAGCCTATAACTCTTGAATCAGGTCTTAAATTACTCATTAGATTTTGTCTTATTCATTATGTGCTCCCTTGTGGTACTTGCTATTCGGGGCCTGACTCCGCTGGTTTTGTTTGGCCAGATATCGTAGCAGCACCAGAGGATCCAGCCTTCTACCCGAATAATGGTGCACACCAGGAGTATGGACGCCAGGGACCATGAGTGGGTTTCTTCTTTACTGTATTGATATCTTCTATTTCGTACTTGTATTTAGCCACCGGCACCTGTTTAGCCGGTTGTTCTGGACATTAGTTTCCTTTTATATAATTGTAATTAAATCAGACTGCAGCTGACTATGGTTATGTACCTATGATTCTCGACACTAGCTTATCATTTTATATAGCTAGGCTCATGATTTATTTTGATGAAGCGTCGAGGACGCCTTACTGTTTTCTCTTATATGATCATTATTTACTGCTTCTTTTTTTGATTGATTGAGACATAGATGCTTTGTGAGACCATAGGAGACTTGATTGTAGCATGCACCCCCTTGTCTCTTGATAGCCACGATCGCCGTATGACGTTTGCATACCTCATATGGTGTAGCTGGCCTAGTTACCCTCAATATTTCGGTACTGGGGTGTGACATACTGTAAGACGGTCCCCTGACCAAATAAACTCTGGGCTACACTGGGGTACCACATGTCTACTAATTGTATTCTCCCACCCGACTAACTCACAAGTACATGTCCAATACGATAAACGGTAATCATGATAAACTAGAAGTAAGGCATGAACATGTACATATACTCTAACAACTCTAACTCTTATGTACAAGTAGTAATCAAGATCAATCAAGAACAGTGACAACATGGAATAGATGTAAAAGTGAAAAGATAATAAAAGATACATGCAATATAAAATAAAGGTAATATAATGCTATAGTAAAACTTGCCTTGAGTTGGTTACAGTTGATGCACGATATGATTGTGTTGGCACTGAATAGTCGTAGATGTCAAAACTATGCGAGATGATCTCAGATGATGGAACGGGTCGTGTCATTGGGTCCAGAATAGTCGAATTAGCTAGGGACGATATAAAGAAGTCCGAATTTCGTAAGAAGATAGGAACATGACTAGCCAGGGACAAGAATTGATTCAAAGAGAAATTGAGTATAAATAAATATTTAATATTTTTTTAGAAAATACTTATAATAGTTTGAAACTATATTTTACCAAAAATACTTTTAGATAACTAATTTATAAAATAGTTATTACTTCGGAAACTATATTTTTACCAATCAAAATATTTTTAAATAAATACTTTTGAAAACATAGAAAATCATTTTATATCAAACTATAATTTGTCAAAAAATAAATTTTTATGTCACAAATTTTATTCTGAAATAGCTAGAAATACTTAAGTTAAAACCATATTTAAGATACCAGTAATTTTGGAAATATATTATTTATACATTTATTTACTAAAAATAATAATACTTGAAATCACAACCTATATACTAATATTAATTACACATAATAATACCTATACTACAGTAATACATGCCTACATATATAATAATACATACTTATAACATATGAAAATAAATAAAACATAATAATATACTAAAATAACTATACTACTACAACAACATTGGGTTGCTGTTTCTCGAGAAAAGTGGCTATTGTCTCCTTCTGTAAACAAATATAAATAATAGGAGAGGGAGGGAACAGAAAAGGAAAGGAAGGGCGTTAAAGTCGAGAGATGGAGAAAGAAAGGAGAAAGGGAGCGGAGTTGTGAGTTGGGAGCGGCGGAGGAAGAGCTCGAGGAAGGTCGCTCCCGGCGGCGGGAGGGAGCCATGGCACTCGGCGGTGGTTCACCGTTGCGCGGTGCGCGAAGATGCTGGCGAGGGCCACTAGGGATGGCAACTTTCCCCGAACCCGACGGGGACACGACTTTTTCCCCCCGACGGGGACGGGTTTGGGGATATAGAAACGGGGATGGGGACGGGAATGGGGATTAAACAAAATCCCCGATTGTATTCGAGGCCGGGTATGGGTATTGTACTTCATGTCCCGTTAAATCCTCGACCCCGATTACTTATAATTATATGTGCAACACATTTGTATGAGCTCATGATCTATGTACTACTAGATATAATTTTTATTAAATCAATGTTTTATCAACATGTATTGTAAAAAATTTTGGAATGAAATAGTTTATACTACACATAAAAAATTTATTAACGAGACGGCATACGAGGACGAAAAAATTTGATCCCAAACGTGTTAATGGGGCGGGGATGGGGACGGGGAGTACATTGTTAAATGGGGACGGGGATAAAAATTTAAACCGATCGGGGATGGGGACGGGGACAAGGATGCGAACACTACTCAGGGACGGGGATGGGGGGTATGATCCCCGCCCCCGACCCGCCCCATTGCCATCCCTAAGGGCCACGTCCGGGGTTTGCACACGCGACGACGTAGCTAGAAGCTGGGTCAGCGCGGCTCACCGAGTCTAGGGTTCTGGCTGACGACGCGGTGGTGAAAAAATCCAGAGACGTCGAGAAGAGATGGCGGTGGAGGGTTTAACATGGAGGATGTGGCCGGCGATGGATTGATGTCGAGATGGTGACATAGGGTCGGAAGAGGCACGAATATGGCCGTGGTACGTCGGACGCGGTGGTTAACTGCTCGGGGAGTGGTGGTCACAGACGGAGGGACGGGACGAGGACTACGCGATGAAGACCTAGCGACAGCTCTGGATTAGATCGGGGAGGCTTGGGTCGATGGTAGCGGACAAGGAGGAAGTAGGATTCAGGAGAGGTTTTGTGTGGTGGTGAAGATAGGGTTGTGTACGGTAGATGGCTGCCACGGTGATGGCGATGGTGGTTTTCGGTGGTGGTAATGGTCTCAAGGGTGGTGGCACGGTGGACCGGTTCATGGTGCTAGCCGGAGCAAAGCACGACAGAGGCGGCCAGATTGCTGCAGCGAGAAGAGACAGGACACAACAGAATTAGCGATTAGGGTTAGGGTTAGGGTTTTAGGGAATTGGGAATTAGGGTTAGGGTTAGGGTTAGCATTTGGGGTTTGGCGTCGTGTCCTACGTGACACAAGATTTAGGGAATGTATCCGGTGTGTCGGACACAAGGATGGGTGAATGATAGTTGTAATAAAAAAAGAGAAGATAATGGAATAGCATAGACACGGACACGGTGCACGCCACGATGAGATGTTTGTGGTATTGATAGAATTTCTGAGAAAGACAGAGGGAAGCCTCCCTTTATATAGGGTGAGGGGGTTCCTAAATAAGTAAGCATTGGGAATTCAATTTTGATCGAATCTCTTTTATAATTCAAATCAAATACTATTTTATACTAGATTGAAAATCTAAATCAATAATGGATCACAATAAGAATAAAATTTAATGCTATCAAATAATTTGAAAATAGATTTCCATAAATACCAGATCTTATTTAAATAATAGATATTTTTTGGTCAAGAAGACAAAATCAAATTTGATTTCTAAAATCCGATTACAAGTTTGATTCAAAACTAATATTTAATATTATAAATTAACTTAAATAATATTATCATAAATCCAAATCTGATTTTTGAAAATATATATATAATTTGGAAAAACCTTATTCTTTTTGTTAATCGAAATTATTCAAATAAATTATAATTTTCCTAACAAAATATATAAAAATTAAAATAAAATAAATAAAATTTTAAAAATTTGAAAACATGGCTTATAGTCGCGCATGCGCACAGCAACACAACAATGCAGCGCATGTACACATCCGATCATACGTGCAGTAGCTCATGCACACATCCATTCATACGCTCATACTCGCACGTACAACTAGCACATAAAACGAGCACACGAGCACAACTTATGCGCACAAGCACAAGCTCTTGTCTGATGTGTACGTGTGAAGTACATAGTACATCATTAAAGTGTCACTTTACGCATTCGTCTGAGTACGAGTCGCTAAGCCCCTACGGGTCACCGCAAAAACGTGTCACGATCTGCTCCCGAATAATCGGGTACGAGTCATGCTATGTCCGACCTACAATGGTGTGAGCAGCAGTAGTCAGCCGTCTAGACCTTAGGCCAAGAGACTTTTATTACATTTCCTGTCAACAATCACATCTATACTCGTGTAACCTGTCAACAATCACATCATCCACTGTCTTTTATTATATTTCCTTTTACAAGAGATCTCCGGAGACTATCCAAGGCCAAGAGACTTTTTCCGAGGTGGGACTTAGCTCCTATGAGAATTTCCAAAGAGAGTGACAAAAACTTAATCGTTTCCTTGAGGAACTTAACTTAGTCTCTCTAGAAAAACAACCCATATAACACCCACATGGGCCACCACTCTCCATATGTGCATACCTCAATAAAAAGCATAACTATATATTAAGATACTCACTTGTAGTATTTTTCAATATAGGACTATCTTTCAAGTGGTTCCCAGAAAACTCCAACAATCTCTAATATATCTCAATACATGGCCTGAGTGTTCCCCACAGTGACTGCATATCATTCATTATGATAGATGTCGCTTATGACTTAATTTTATTCCCATGGGTTAAATAACAACATAGTACTTTGATGGTATTTTTGCCTTTGGACTAGGAAAGATAGTCCTACATCGGCTACACTAAATGGTGAGTATCTCAATATAATGTATTGCTTGTGTTGAGGTGTGCACATGAGGTGTGGTGGGACACAAGTATGTGTCATGTGGGAGTATTTTCCTAGAAAGAAAAAAAAAGATCAATTCCAACAAAGATATAAGTTGATTTTTGTTGTACGGACTCGGACACGGACTCCAGGATGTCTCGTGCATGCACGGGAGTTTCGGGGGGTAGGCGTGGACTGTCACACTTCTATGCTGATTGTGGGATGATCTAAAATATCAAACTCTATTTTTGAGTATTGGTATTTTTAGTCCCACATCGGATAGGAGAAGAGGTGAAGTCTCAACTCCACTCTATAAATAGAGCCTCTTGGCCTCCTTTGAAAGATGCACCAAGAAGAGAGTTAAGGGAGTCTGTAAAGTCCAGGAAGCCCGTTCAAGTCTTAAATATTGACTTACGAGCGTTCCAGAAGTTCTTCGTGAACTTGCTGGTTCCTGGGAGCAGATCGTGTTGGGGCGAATCTTGCTTTGAGCAACGGTGATCTTAATCACCCCAGCAAGAACCTTTCTTCTTTCTTCTTTCTTCTTTCTTCTTCTTCATCTGAGTTGTAACTCAGTTCTGTCCGTCTGCAACTGCGGTTGCAAGAAAGAACGTGAGATTTATTTTCTGAACTCAGTTCTGTCCGTCAGCAACTGCGATTGCGAGGAAGAACGTGAGATTTACTTTCTGATTATTGTTGCTTTTGTAATCAGATTTATATTATAGTGTTCCTCTTGGATCTCGAGAATAAGCAGAAGGTGAACGTTTGTTGAACCTCTGATCTCGACATCGAGTCTACCATCTTTGATCAAGTCCCGGGACTAACAATCTCAAAGCAAGATTCTTGTAGATGGAGAACTCTTGTGCTTCTCTCATCGATACTAGCTTTAACAAGTTAGAGAAATTCGACGGAGAACATTTCCAAATCTGGAAGAGGAAGGTCACCCTTAATCTTCAACTCGTGGACGTAGACTATGTGTTGATTGAGGATGAACCGACGATTCCAGAAGGAGGAACTGCTGATGCTATTGCTGCTGCACTCGTCAAGCAGAGCAAATGGAAGAGAGAAAACAGCATCTGTAAACTGTTGATTCTCAATTCTATGGAAGACTCTCTGGCAGAGTCATATTCCAAGAAGGTGAAGGCCAAAGAGATCTGGGATTCTTTGGGTAAGCTATATGAAGATGATGAGAACATGTCCAAAATCTTTATCGTCGAGAAGTACCACAAGTGGCTCTTCGAAGACGAGATGGCGATGCTACCTCAAGTAAAGGAATTCCTGAAGTTGCGCCAGAAGTTAGATGACGAAAAGATGCCCCTCGTCGACAAGTTTGTCGTTGGAGGGATAGTCTCAAAACTTTCTGCTGGTTGGAGCAACTTCTATGCTAGAATGCATCGGAAGAAGCTGGACATTAGCTTGGAAGATCTTCTATAAGAGATCCACGTTGAGGACGAAATGTGATCTCAACAGAAGATGGACTCTCTGTCCAAACAACTAGCTAAGGCCAACTTGGTGCAGACAAGAGAGTTCAAAGGGAAGCAGGTGGCTTCTCATCATAAGAAGAAGGACTCCACTAATCTGAAAGTGAAGGGTCCTTCGTTCAAGCAACAGAAGTCCAAGTCCCACGTGACTTGTTTCAACTATGGCAAGAAGGGCCACTATAAGAGTGAATGCAAATCCAAGCCCAAACAAGCTGAGCAAGGTAAGCCTAGCAAGGTTTTCATGGTTTCTAATATTGTTGCTATGATTGCTCAGGTCATAGCTGTGGGGGCTGACTCTGACTGGTGGATAGACACTGGTACGACCTGCCATGTCTGCTCTGGCAAGGAATGGTTCGTCACATACCAACCAACTTCTGAGAAAGTTATCATGGCGAACCAAGCCCAAGCTGAAGTTTTGGGGGTCGAAACTGTGGAGCTGAAACTCATATCCGGGAACACTCTGACGCTTCAAGGTGTGAAGCACGTTCCGGTGATTGCAAAGAACTTGATCTTTGGAAGCCTGCTTAGCAATGCAGGCTTGAGGATGGACATCAATGCTGGCCAGATGGTGATGTCCAAGAAGGGAACATACTTCGGAAAAGCTTTTCAAACTGAAGGGATGTTCAAAATTCAGCTTGTAAACCAGTCAAATATAATCAATGCAATCGCTCTTTCTAATTATTCTCTTGAGTTGTGGCATAATAGGCTAGGACATGTTCACTGTAAAAGAATTAACAAAATGTCCAGTCTAGGACTTATCTCCAAATGTGGGGGTAAGGTAGAGAAGTGTGAAGTATGTGCTCAGACAAAGATCATAAGGAAACCCTTTCATCGGGTCAATCGAAGCACAGATCTTCTGGAGTTGGTGCACTCCGATATCTGTGACTTCAAGCAATTCTCTACAAAAGTCGGGATGAAATATTTCATAACCTTCATCGATGACTTCTCAAAGTATGCGTTCGTCTACTTGCTCAAGTCTAAAGACGAAGCGTTCAGAAAGTTCAAGGAGTTCAGGGCCGAGGCTGAACGGCAAACTGGACAACAACTCAAGAGGCTAAGAAGTGATCGAGGCAGAGAGTATCGGTCTCATAAATTCACATTGTTCTGCAAAGAACATAAAATCATAAATGAGACTGCTGCTCCGTATTCTCCTTAATCTAACGGAGTAGCGGAAAGGAAGAACAGAACATTGACAGAAATGATGAACTCAATGCTGCTAACTGCGAGTCTTCCTAAATGCTACAGGGGAGAAGCTGCATTGACGGGCACTTTTATTCTAAATAGAGTGCCGTATGCAACTTCGGACGTAACTCCTCATGAACTCTGGTTCAAAGTCAGACCTAACTTGAATATCATTCGAGTGTGGGAGTGTCTGGCCTATGTGAAGCTCCTAGATCTGAAGATTCAGAAGCTGGGGACAAGGACTACGAAGACGATCTTCTTGGGGTATGTCGAGAAGAGTAATGCTCGGAGATTTCTTGATATTGAGTCAAATCATATCATCGAATCTCGCGATGCTGAGTATTTTGAAAACAAGTTTGTAAGGCACAAGAACATTGTTCTAACGGACATTCCGGAGAATGATAAAGGTGCAAAGGTGACTGAGATCTTCAATGAGCCAGTTATCCAAGATGAAGTTGTTACTAAGGAGACAACAATTAAACTAGAACTCGCTGAGCCGTCGTCGAAGCGAGCGAGAAGGCCGAAGAACTTCGGAGATGACTTCATCACCTATCATGTGGAAGCAGATCCACTTACCTATGATAAGGCGATGAAGACCAGAGATGCTGTTTTCTGGAAGGAGACGATAGACAATGAAATTGAATCAATCACCTCCAATAACACTTGGGTGTTGGTTGATCTACCTGAAGAAGCAAAACCTATCGGATGCAAGTGGATCTTCAAGAAGAAGATGAAAGCTGATGGAACCATTGACAAGTTTAAGGCCAGGCTAGTGGCAAAGGGATTTTCTCAGAAGCAGGGGATCGACTACTTTGACACGTATGCTCCAGTAGCACGGATGACCACCATCAGAATGTTGATTGCTCTCGCAGCAATACATAAGATGGTGATACATCAGATGGATGTGAAAACGGCATTCCTGAATGGCGAGCTGACCGAAGAGATCTACATGCAACAACCAGAAGGGTTTGTCGTTAAAGGTCTTGAAGACAAAGTCTGCAAGTTGGTAAAATCTCTGTACGGTTTAAAGCAAGCTCCCAAAATGTGGCATGAGAAATTTGACAAAGTCATAAGATCAAATGGCTACAGGGTCAGTGAAACAGACAAGTGTGTCTATACGAAGTTTGCTGATGGAAGAGGAGTCATCGTTTGTCTATACGTAGACGACATGCTAATCCTAGGTACGGATATAAGCTGTGTCACGGAGACAAAGAAGTTCATCTCGACGAAGTTCAGTATGAAGGACTTGGAGGATGCTGATGTTATCTTGGGACTCAAGATCATCCGGACAAACACTGGACTAGCGCTGTCACAGTCTCATTATATTGAGAAGATGATTACTCGTTACGGGTATCAGGATCTTCCAGGGATCGATACACCGTACAAGTGTGATCTGAAGCTGAAGCCAAATTCAGGGGAAAGCGTCAGGCAGCTGGAGTATGCAAGCGTAATCGGGAGTTTGATGTATGCTACTACTGCCACAAGGCCTGACATAGCTTTCGCTGTGGGAATGTTGAGTCGTTTTACGAGCAACCCAGACATTGAGCACTGGAAAGCTGTGAAACGGGTTATGAGATATCTCAAGAAGACTCAGACATATGCACTGCACTACAGCGGAGATCCGCCGGTAGTGGATGGCTTCAGTGATGCCAGTTGGTGCTCAGAAGTGGAGAGCGAGAGGTCCACAGGTGGATACATTTTCACAATGGGTGGAGCTGCTATATCGTGGAAATCGAAGAAGCAGACTATGCTCTCACGGTCATCCATGGAAACTGCGTTCTTTTCACTTGATACCGCAGCAGAGAAAGCAGAATGGCTTCGGGAGCTCATGTATGATCTTTCAGTGGTTGGGGCGCAAATACCGGCGATACCGATATACTGTGACAACCAGGCGACTACGACGGTGGCATCAAATGACCTCTTCAACGGAAAGAAGAGGACTGTACGGTTGAAGCACATGGCAGTACACGATCTCATCAAGAGGGGTGTTATTGCAGTGATTGATGTTCGGAGTCAGGAGAACCTGGCGGATCTGTTCACCAAGGGCCTCAAGCCCCAGTTGGTCAATAATACAGCTTGTAAAATGGGCTTGAAGGCATTCTGATATTGTGTTATTACATTCCTACCATAAAGTTTTACGCTATTAGTTCAAAGAGAAATCTACTAGGTGTCTAGCTTTTGGTTCAATGGAGGACTATTAACCGGAAGAATATCAGAAATGGTGGGTACTTGTCCTCTGTGGCATGGAGAGGTTACGAATCTATAACCACTATTGTCTACTGTTATTTTCTGCGGAAAACGGATCCTGTGGGAAGGTTGGCTTAAATGCCTTAATGAGTTCTCAGGCAGAGTGAATGCCTGGAGTGCTTTGCAGGAAGCACGGTAGCGCAGTACTACAAGGAGTGTAACTCCATGCTATAGTGGAGTGACTCCACCATGAGGTTCCCGGTTAGGGGTAATGCCTCGGCTTTGTGAGCCAAGTCACAGCGGAGTAGCACCGCAAATAGGCAGGTAGCCTAATGCTGTATGATAATCGTAATAAAGAGAGGTAGACAACACTACAAAGAGGACGATGTCCTCATATTACAGTGGCATGACACCACGAAGAGGTACCAGGTAGGGTAAAGCCTTGGCTTTGCGAGCCATGTCATAGCGGCGTAACACCGCACGGAAGCGCAAGGCTTCATGCTGGATAGTTTGGCACTACAAAGAGGCTTGTGACCTCATGCTACAGTAGTATGACACTACGATGAGGTATCCAGGTGGGGTAAAGCCTCGGCTTTAAGCCATGTCATAGCGGCATAGCACCGCAAAGAAGTGCAATGCTTCGTGCCATGACTCTTTATAAAGAACTCACCTATAGTGTATGGACAGAGATATCAGGCCGTCTCTTGAGGGTAAACTTGTAGACGCCCAAAAATTATACACCGAAACCAGGCTGGCACAAGGCCTTTAATGTGCAGCCAGAAGCACAGTTGATGTCATTATGTGAGTAGGAAGAATTGCAGTTATGGTGCAGAATTCAAGGCTTAGTCCATTCTTGTATCATGCTGTTATTTAACCTATGCGGAAAGATTCAAGTCGTAGCGACATCTCTCCTAATGCATGATGGGCAGTCACTGTGGGGAACGCTCAACCCATATATTGAGATATGTGGGGGATTGTTGGTGTTTTTGCCTTTGGACTAGGAAAGATAGTCCCACATCGGCTACACTAAATGGTGAGTATCTCAATATAATGCATTGCTTGTATTGAGGTATGCACATGAGGTGTGGTGGGGCACAAGTGTGTGTCATGTGGGAATATTTTCCTAGAAAGAAAAAAAAGGATCAGTTCTAACAAAGATATAAATTGATTTTTATTATGCGGACTCGAATTCGGACACGGACTCCAGGATGTCTCGTGCATGTATGGGAGTGTTTGGGGGGTAGGCGTGAACTGTCACACTTCTATGCTGATTGTGGGATGATCTAAAATATCAAACTCTATTTTTGAGTATTGGTATTTTAGTCCTACATCGGATAGGAGAAGAGGTGAAGTCTCAACTCCACTCTATAAATAGAACCCCTTGGCCTCCTTTGAAAGATGCACCAAGAAGAGAGTTAAGGGAGTTTGTAAAGTCCAGGAAGCCCGTTCAAGTCTCAAATATTGACTTACGAGCGTTCCAGAAGTTCTTCGTGAACTTGCTGGTTCCTGGGAGCAGATCGACTTTCTTCTTTCTTCTCCTTCATCTGAGTTGTAACTCAGTTCTGTCCGTCTGCAACTGCGATTGCAAGGAAGAACGTGAAATTTATTTTCTGAACTCAGTTCTGTCCGCCAGCAACTGCGATTGCGAGGAAGAACGTGAGATTTACTTTCTGATTATTGTTGCTTTTGTAATCAGATTCATATTATAGTGTTCCTCTTGGATCTCGAGAATAATCAGAAGGTGAACGTTTGTTGAACCTCTGATCTCGACATCGAGTCTACCATCTTTGATCAAGTCCCAGGACTAACATACTTGAATTAATGGACCGAGCCTTAAGTCAGTACCATAGCTGCTATTCTTCTCACTCACACAATGACATTTGATGTGCCTCTGGTCGCACATTAAAGGTCCTGTTCTGACCTAATCTCGTTGTATATCTTGGGTATCTACAAGTTTACTCTCAAGAGACGACCTCCATCTCATCCATACATTTAGGTGAGTTCTTTTGTAGAGTTCAAAATACCCATTATGAAGCCTTGTGCTTTCTTGCGGTGCTACATTGCTATGACATGGCACAAAACCGATGCTTCACCTCTTGTGGTATTATACCATTGTAGCACGAGGACACATGTCTCTTTGTTGTGCTTTACTACTGAGCATAAAAATTGCACTTTCTTGTTGTACTACGCCGCTGTGACATATGTCTTAACCTCATGTGGTGTCATTCCACTATAACATGAGATCACCTATCTCTTTGTAGTGCTATCTACCACTCTCCATTCTTCAACATTAGGCTACATGTCTATGTGCGGTGCTACGTCGCTGTGACACGGCCCAAAGTTCGAGGCTTTACCTGATCTTGGTGTCACCATACTATAAGATGGAGTACAAGCTCCTTTGTAGTGCTGAGATACATCATTCTCTTCGTGTATGTGCCTGTTGTGAGGAGCTGAGGAAACTACATTATACACAGTTACAATTAACACAAAAGTCAGGATGGCCGAGTGGTCTAAGGCGCCAGACTCAAGTTCTGGTCTTCGAGAGAGGGCGTGGGTTCAAATCCCACTTCTGACATAAAGTACTTTAATGCATAAAGTACTTTTTTCCATTTCTTTCCTTCCCGCCATCATTTCTAGGGTTTTCCAAGGGTTAGGGTTTCATGGCGACATTGAGGAACCGTTCGTGTTCCGGCGATCTCCATCTTCATGTCGGGAACTTTGTCGGGAGGATCGAGGCCGGCGCGCTCCTTTTCCCCCGTCGACTCCGACACGAAGCTCCTCCACGGAGTCTTCCGAGCCGACACCATTGGCGGGATCAGTCTCCTTCCTCAAGCCTTCCATGGATGCCTTTCCGGCTCAGGTGATAATCATTCCCTTCGTGATTCCTATGTCTGACGTTTTCCCTATTTTGGTATCAGTGCTATATTGCATGGACACGGATATATGGCACCGCGACACAGACTCGTTTTGGAGTGTCTGTGATTTCTAGCTTCAATAAAGATGTATTCTTTTAGGAATACTAAATTGGGAGCATTAAAATAGGAGTGAGTATAATACTAGGAGATTTGAAATATCCGCAAAACCTTGGCATTGCACTTCTAAATTAAACAATGCAGTCAATAGTATATTTGTCATCAGAAATGACTTAAAAATCTGCAAATATTTTATTCTTCTGATGCGCTAAGACAGCGCGAAACTGGTATTAGTACAAAACAGATACAAATTGATGAAAGAATTCCGCCCCAAACATTGGGCTAAAGGCTTTGTTGCTTCTATCATGTCACTAACATTTGGCTTTATACATCATGTTTTTGGTATTTCTTTTTTAGAATAAGGGCCGGTTTATTTTCTATCTGGTCTTGGTACTTATAAGCTGTCACTTCGAAATTTAGGAGCAAAACTACTTTTAAGGAAGCAACAATTTTTTTTAGTATTAATATTATAAGTGCAGAGGAGTTTGAATTACAAGAAGGCGTGTTTACAGTTTTAGTAATTTCGAGAGGTTCTAAGAACACGCGGAGTCTCCCTGTTCGACTCGCACAATGTCGTGGAGGAGAGTAACTTGAGGAGGATCGGCATCAATGCTTACATGAGGCTCGATACGAGCGAGCATTAGACCGGTGCTGTCCTAGCACAGCTTACATTCTTGGTTTCTTGCCAGCTTCCTTTCTTTACATATATGGACGAGAAGAGGTGGCCACCACCACCTCCCAGAGGCGGCTTGGGAACAAATGGTAGTAACCCGTCTTCAATCGCCGGCTCCTCTCAAGTCCCAGTTTGTCCCCTCAAAACATGAGCGAGGAAGGGTTTGTTTGCTATACAACAAGTCTTGTAGGGTGAGCAACTTCAGAAAGGGCTACCTCCCAAAGAACTCCCCCTCTATATAGATAGTCTTCCTCTCGCACAAACGAAGGGGATACATGCGTCCTCACCAAGGGAGCTAAGAAGTCTCAGGCACCACGCCGATCATCGCACCTTTGCAGTCGCCAGCTGAGCGTATGGACAAGGGAAAAAAGGATCGAGGAGTCGGACACAACACTCTGCAAATGTCTACGGTGGGAGGTCCGGAGGGCGTGCTGGAGCTCTCCTACTATCTGTTATTCACCGAAAGTGTCTACGTGACAAGCACAAGTATTTCCTCCAAGGTCATGCAAAGGACTTCGCTCGGGTCTCCATCTCCAATTGTCCACAGTGGGAGATCCGAAGGGCATGTTGGAGCTCTCCTGCTATCTGTTGTTCACCGAAAGTGTCTAGGGGGACAAGCACTAGAATACCCTCCAAGCTTGGGCCTCCATCTTCCAACCTTTGCTGCATGCTTCTCCCTTCTCTATGGGTCCAATGTATTTCATTTTGACTTATTTGGATGCTAAGTACTTTGTCTTCGATCATACAGGCAACCATTGCATCCTACAGTCTTCTTGACCTTAGTGAGGAAATTGAGCACATAGCTTCCTGTATTTCAGAGCGGGTGCCAGTTAGAACAACCTTTGCTCGAGCAAAGAGGCTACAGTGGAGGAGGTTTGGTCCCTCCTTGTCGAAGTGAAGAAGCTGAACCTCCAAGTCCAGAAGGTGGAAATGGTCTAAAAGGCTGACTCGAAGGTACACTGGTAAATTTTGGGAGAGAATTTCTCAAATAGGTGCAATTTTCTAAGGAAAGGAAGAGGTGAATTAGAGTTTTGGGGGTTGATTTAAAGAGAGATCGCTTCGAGGAGTTCTTCATTGGTTCTTCCTCGTCTTCTCATCTTCGGTAATCCTTTTATACTTGTTGAAATTTATTTCCATATATTTGAAGTATTACGGTGATCTGTGTCGATCGATGGAGAAGTTTGTAAAGGAGTCGGTGTATTTTCTTTATTCCATTAGTGGAGGTTTTTCTGGGTTGGACTCGATCGTCATGTGGTTTTTTCCATCAGTATTTTCCACGTAAAAGTTGTTGTGTTTGCGTTGTGCTCGTGTGTGTGGATTTTGGCGTAATTGGTTATTGGTTTGTGCGATTTTCTTCGGTCCTCACTAAGTTCTCTCGATTTGGAGAACGATTTTCTGCGTTCGTTCCTAACAGGTCAAACCCTTTCCCTTGCATCAGTGCAGTTTTGTCATTGTCTCTCAGTCTATTTATATTTTTAAGTTATGGAGTTCAGATTCGTTCCTTGTTATCTATCTGCCACATCAGTGAGTTAATTTACTTCTATATTTCCTTCCCTATTTTGGGAATAAAGGCTTTATTGTTGTTGTTGTAGTTTTCTTCCCTATTTATAACTTGTATGCATCAATTCATCACAATCATTGGATGTGCAATTCGGTGAATCTATCACAAGATTCACAACCCTTGGATGAACCAACATATCCAATCATTTCATCATACCTCTTCAACCATTGGGTGAGGCCATTCATCCAACATTTCGATGTATACTAGATACTAGGAAGCACGGGCACTCCAAAATAACTGAGCTGACAAGTCGCAAGTATCAGACACACGGTAGACACTCCAAAATCATTAGGACGCAAAAAATGGGTGTCGTGTCCGTGTCGTCGTGTCCTTACTGTGTCGTGACTCGTGTTGTATTTGTGTTTATTCAACATAGACTAGATACTATTGTAGTATGTACTATACGTCGTTTTTCTACGAGAGATTATGAATAACATTTGTTGGTCCAAAATATAAAAAAGTTCGCAGATATCTAGATTTGAACTCGTAACCAAATACATTTGCTTATTGTGATCTAACCACTAAGAAATAAAATGCTTGATGCATGAATTAGCAAATCAATGAAATATAAATATTTTGATATGAAATATACTTTTTTTTGGGAACTACAAAATTCCAAAATATTGTCTGTTTCAATGGTCTGTTTTTTCAATAGGCTGTTTGTCATGTGAGGTAAGTTTGGCGAGTTGATTCACTGGGTTAGGCTACCTATAATTCGAGTAGGAAAGGTCACTAGGAATCAAACATAAGGCCTTATCCTGAGGTTCCCTTAGGCTGGTTTACATAAGTGATCATGTCTGATTGACCAGATAAGAGACTGGATAAGGTTAGTGCAGATGAATTCAAATCATCATCATCATCCAAGTCATCTCCCATCAGAATGGAATCAGTTATGGAGCATAAAAAATCTCCATACAAGATTTGACGAAGTTTTATGACCGGCTGTCGACCTGATTTCAACCCTGTATGTTGGTGCAAAATTTCTATCCAAGGTAGCTATGGACATAAGAGGGTCATGCCATAGGTGGAATTTCCTTGAAGTGTGGAACCTAGTTTGCCAGTAATTTTATCATTTGGACACTTCCATGATTCAGAAGGATACATATTGCTCTGATAAACATTAAAAAGTAGATCTGAAGATGGGAAAGAAGAACGTAAAACCATGGAAAAAACATGATGGAAGATTTAGTCGAGCATGCACAGTTTATATATGTACAATATTTGGAGATGCATTAGACAGATCCATTATTTCCATGTAGGGGTGTCAACGGATGCTTATCGGTACGGACAGGACAATATCCGTATCCGTATCCGAATTTTTTTTTTTGTAATATCCCAATCCGATCCGATATCCGAACGGATATCTCTTTTGACACTCCGAATTCGTATCCGTCTAGTTTAACGGATATCGGATAATATTCGATCCGATTAGCTAAAAAATTCGAATGCTAGTATTCGAATATCCGAAATCCGAAATATTAAAAATTTAGTTATTTTCCGAATATCCGAAATATTAAAAATTTAGTTATTATCCGAATATCCGAAAACCAAATTCAATTTCTCTACATATTTGAGTCCTTTCTTCTTCTGTTGTAAATTGTAATTAATATATATTACTATTATATATAAATTATCTTGTAATTAATTTATGTAAAAGTCAGTTGAGAATAAAATACTTTAATCTTCTCTTTTAATTAATATATATTACATATACATTATACTATAATATATATAAAATTTTGGATATCCGAATTCGATATCCGAAATTTGCAATTTAAAGTCGGATCGGTTATTAACGGATTCGAATACCTTAATATCCGAATTCGTATCCGAAAATAAATAATATCCAAAAAATATTCGGATATCCGAATCAGATATCCGAAATTTCGAAAAATATCCGAAAGTTCGGATACGGAATCGGATCGGATTCGAATTTTCGACTATCCATTGACAGGTCTATTTCCATGAGACAACCAGGAACTCATTGCACTTGGAACCCGAGAAGTCAACTTATCTGAATTGGTGAATAATTTGTGTCGAAGTTCGTCTGGCTCCAAATGTTTCCTGCTTATTAAATGGAATGGTGATTGCTGCAGATTCTAGTAGATCTAGTGATCTAAAAATGTGTAGGAACTCCAGAGGTGATCAGTTCCTTTTGTGAGGGATTAAACTCGAAGTAGAGTCCCCTTTCATCATTGGAATTATTGGTTATCCATATTAATATCAGAGTAATTACTGATGTCCTCATTGCTAATTGGCAGTATTTACCTTTATAAAACACTTGTAGTTGATAATGTTGCTGTCAAATAAATATGCTCGAATCCTCGAGTTTTCATGAAAGCAATGGGGTTAGTGGCATCATCCCATCAGATGCTATAATAATTCAGTGCGATATATTATTGGTTGGTGGCTTTCCTTTGTTTGCTTGCTACGGATTACAAACCAGTCATTTTATTATGCTGCTGATTGCGACCTGAAATCTTTCTGTAAATTCCATTCCATAAAGAGACCTTGTCTATTACTTGTGAAAAGACGCTGATATATTTTTGCCTATTATGTTTCCAGCCCTCTTAAGTAACAGGGCAGTGCCTAATTCAAGTCCAATGACTGCTCCATTGCTTCCCTCGTGTTCAGGACCGTCCGGCGCAGCACCATTTTACCATTTTACAATCGTTCATTAGTTATGACTTTGCTGGGCAGAAAGGTAACTTTTACCCTCCGATTTTCTGTATCTTGATCCATATCTAATGAAGCCTAATTGAGAATGTCAGATAGCCATAGTTATACTTTACTTTGCCAAGGGCTTAATGTAGAAGGTGACTCTTTTGTGTCATATTCTGTTTTGCATTTATGCTGACATTTTCTAGAGCTCACACCGATCCTACCTAGGGACATACAAGTACCACGAGACTCCTTTATCTTGGAGTCAAATTGTTATTGTCGGGTTACAAAGATCGTACAAACATACTTGGAAAAAAAAACCTAATTGGAGCTCTTTGGTCTTATGCAACCATATTACAAACCGACTCTGCTCAGACTACAACTTGAATGGAAATAAAGATTATAAGTCATTGTAGACAGAAAACTCGCAACCACAAGTTGCTGGAAATAGAAACAATAAAACTTTATGCAATCGTAGTTGCTACAATGCGAAAAATCAGAAGACGAAATTCTTGCTGGGGTGATGAATATCACTGTTGCGCAAAGCAAGATTCGATCCTTTCCGTCGATTTGCTCTCAGAATCAGCAAGTTCGTAGATGAACTCTTGGAACGCTCTTGCCCCCCTCGTTGTGGATCTCGAACTGGACGAACGAACTGTCACGCCCCGCTCCCATACGAGCGATCGTCCTCGCTAAGGCGTGATCCCGCGTGAGGCTAGATTGCGCTCACGCAAGGCAGGTTTCATAACGGCTGATTACAGGCTAAGCGACGGGGTCGTCACACAGAAGTCCCAAGCAGAAACATTGAATAATAGCAGCAAAAATTTAAAGCAAAACACAAGTCATTCAAAATGTTCTTTATTGATATTGTAACAAAGATTATAATGTGGCGCTTGGCCAAGATTACAATTACTCAAGCTCACTCTTCCCACATTACAAGTCACTCTGCTCTCTCTCATCTCTCAATACAATTTGAGTAGGCCAGCGGAAGCTTCGGATAGGCGATGTCCAAACATTATGTCCCGTATAAGTCCAGTCTTCAATGCGGCCGCATGCCTCGAAACGCCAAGGAACTCCATGTCTTGACGCATCCAAGCGAGCTCCGCGTCAACGAGCTTCTACCTGTGCCTGCATATAAATACTGTGTGGGTGTCAGTACTCAACTGTACTAGTGGAGTGAGCTCCTCGCCCACCCATACAAAACCAACACGTTCATTTACTTTGTGCAACATAATCCCTTATGATTGTCTTTCTATTCTTGCCTTAGGATTGATTTTAGGACAAACTCTTGGCCTATTTTGTGTCTCTAGACCATCATCGTGCCCTGCACCAACAACTTATGCCTTGCCTCTAGACCATTCTTGTGTCAATGACGTCAACTTATCAACTCGTGCTTGCCTATCGGCCCATATTTGGAACGCAGCAACTTGGTCATGCCATAAACTCTATTCGTGCTTCAATATACTTGAGACAGTGCTTCCCTACTTAGTCTTGCCTATACTCGTGCCGTGACAGCGTGGCCGTGCATGAACATATCAAGGTCGTGCCTCGCAACTCAACATTTCTTGATCAAACTCGCCTTACGGTCCTTCTTGACTTAACTCTTAATGACTCAAATCTGACTTATGCAACTCTGTGCGAACAACTTAATACTCGACGCCACGACTCGTGCCGAAGCACGTATCCTTGCTATAGCCAAATCTTAGGCTTCATACTGGTGTTACAACCGTGCATATCTTTTCTTGACTCAGTTTGTGCCGTGTTTACACTTCCTTTGGTTCGACCGACATCGTGCATGCGGATAGCCGCTCAGCACGCCAACTTTACCTATATGGAAGGTCACTGGCATTGACTAGCCATCGTGGACATAGCTAAGAATAGGATGGGTCGGTTAATGCAGGTAGCTAGCCCCAATGAAAGCCCACCGAATCCCTGGTTGCCTACCCAGCATCAGCTATACCGTGTTTCCTCCGTGGCCGGATCGGTCTCCTGGCCCAGGTTGCCGATTCGAAGAAACATTGCTCTTGTCGACAAGTTGTCCATGACCACACACCTATGAGACTTCATCTAGACTCACGTAAATGCATGGCCTAATCTGTGGAACGACTCAAACCATACTCTTTAGCAAAACGTGCTTGAAACCATATCATGCAAAACGTGTATTGGAACCATGAGACTCCCAAACGAGGGACCGCCTCGGCGATAAACCATCGCTTGAACTTTCCATTCTTTGAAATCCAGGGAATAGCTATTGCATAGCCTTCCCGCTTAACTTGAACAAAACGTGTTCTTTAGGTGTCATAGACCGTGTCTAATTTTTTACTGAACCAACCGTGGCTCGTGCCTTAAACCAACTTGCGTTCTATACGACGCTACCGCTCAAGTCATACTATATGATGAGACTTAGGATCGTGGGACCATGTGGCTATGCCAACCGTAGAAATCGTAGGACAGTGCTAGAATGAATTCGATAGCCTAACATTACTTTTGCCTAACTTTAATCGTGCAACAACTTGACGAGCAAAGGTTGCGTCAAGCCTTACATCGTGAGAACGTGCCGTGCACGCGTTCGACTTTGAACAACCAAGCTATTTGGGTGCATAGACTTATGCCACAAGCCGTGCAATGCAACTTAATCCGTGGGACGAGCAAAGGCTATGCTAAGCCTTGGACGATGGGACCGTGCTTGCTTTATCAAGCATCTATACGTGCGACGCCTATGACTTAGGTTAAGTTCATAGCCTTGTGGCATATAGACTAACGTTCCTTCTCCCAAGCCACGGGACGAAGGACCGAGTGTAAAGCATGACGTGCAACACTTCTAAGCCAACCGTGGGACCTTTTTCCATGTTCTAACTCAGTTCGACCCAAGTTGAGATTATTTCCTTAGCTATGTGGATTCGTCTCTTTTATTATCAAGCCTACTAGTGCATTTGAAAACTTTCGTTTTATGAGTGTGAAGGCCAAGCTGAGGCAAGTTCACCGAAGCCATCCACCTGAGCGAGGAGTCGCCTCGACCGAGCGGGTCTTCGAGCAGCCGTTGCATGGCTAAGTCCGAACGCCGTTGGCATTTCTATTCCTCCGATTGACTGAGTGGAACGGGGCATTACATTATACACCACTCAGAAAAAGTTTCGTCCTCGAAACTAACTGAGTACATTTATCGACTTATAATTTGATTCAACATCCAACGATTCTCGCACACATTCGTCCTATGTTTTTCTTCAACCCGAGCCACGCTCGTGCTTTGGTTATCTTTCAACACGAACAACTATATCTCAACTGGGGACAACTTTTACTTATCGCGCACACGGATAACTTAGTTCTAGGACAAACCATTCATTCAATCGACATTCAAGTTCATTTGAATCCAACGATCGCACTACCATCAATCTTTTCCTTGAGACACAATTTCAAAACCCTTGGTACCGTTCAGTTCCTACAGTCTCACTTGAATTCAACGTATCACTTAGTTGGATCGTGCACATATTCTAGGCGTCCCCAAAATACATGCATGTCAGCCAAGCCTCGTGATAGAGAATCCGTCATCACCACTCGAGTTGGATCGTGCACATATTCAAGCGTCCCTGAAATATATGCATTTCAGCCAAGACTCGCGAGTGGTGTCCTCATAATTTGAATCATTCTATCCACCAATACCGATATTCAATCATATCAATCCTCAAGATCAATCGTACGATACTAACTCTCGAAACATGGACGTCTTGCCTAACCGTAAGGCCATCTCTCTCTAGTCTAAAGTCAATTGCCAGTACTGGAATCATAGTTTCCAAACAATAATATCAACACTGACCCCAATCCTAAGGTTAAACCAAAGTTGATAGTGCGAGATTTTCTACTCAAGCTCGTATCACTCCGATTTCTAAATTTCGAGCATAGATTTCTCCTATTCGCACTTACAACACTTAGTCCAAGGGGTCCGAGTCATTCAGCAAAGCCATCCTATGGTAAGTCCTGTTCAACCAATTTTTCGACATATCAATATCGCTCGTCCAACAACCAATCCGTGTAGTCTATCTCTTCACACATGACCAATACCATCCACCTATCCATCGTATCCCAGCCAAGTACACCACAAGACAATTTATCTCTAAACCACAATTTTTCATTCCATACTCTCCAAGTTGTTTACTACAATTTACGTATTCGATCACGAGGTCATCTAGCATAACAATATGTCACGTCTCAATCTCACGCAAGTACGATCATTCGTGCTTGGACATGAAATCACCATGCATTCTCGCAGGATAATCGTTCTCATCGGGGCGTAGCTCTTGCTTTGAGTCTAGACTGATTTATTCTCGATACGCAGATTAGATCTACTCAATCCTCAAAATTTCTTAATCATTAATCACCAATCCGAACAATTCTCGAATTTACCTTCGCATCAAACCACAAGTCGAAGCAATAAAAAATGCCACGTCTTGATTTTTTGAGTTCGATCATTTTTGCGACATGAATCACCATGTCAGCGCTCACACAGAACGATCACCCCAAATCTGACGTGATGCATGTGCAAGGCTGGTGTTGCGCTCGCGCAAGACAAGAACGTCGACATTGTGGCTATCGTCGAAGCAATCAAGATACTTTCCTTTCATCCAAACATTCCTTTTAATCAAAATTCCTAAGCATAGCATCCCTCGAAACAATAATATTTTACATGATCGTCATTTCCTGACTCAGAGTACCCCTGAGTTATCGCATATCGATCTTTGATACGCATGAATACCATCGATGATATACGTAACCTGACGATCTTCATTTGTAACGAATTCTGAATCGTGCGACTAATGCTATTGTTCGAACTGGATAATCTCCTCAACATTCAAGATCAAATTCAATCATTATCCCCGAACTATTCCCATGATCAATTCATTCAAATCCATAATCATATATGTTCATCCATCTATATCTTAAGTCATCGAGCAACATCTTTCCTCAATTCACGTTGTCTTATTCTAACACAAGTCATGGAGTAACATCTATCCCAATCTTTAGAGTCATTTTGTAACTTCAAAATCAAACTTTTCCTGCACGCTATCTTCCCATCGTGCTAACTTCTGTACACGATTTATATCTATTTCCTTGATCAAGTCATCCATTCGTTACACCCTAACTCTTCTTCGATTCAATCTATCTCCTCAACCATTTCCGCATTTCGTACTTGAGCAATTCCAATCTCGTGCGCATTGTTTCTAGTTTGTCCGAATCAACTTACCAAACTCCAAAACTACATTTCAATCGATGATACTCAACTAAGGCTTTGCGTACTCGTCGATAGACTTATTGGTACCCCGCATCCTCAATCGACCAACATCTCCGAGGCTATCCTATACACCACTCAGGGATGAAGTCATTCGACAATTTCTCACTTATCATTTGACTCACAATCGATCACTTCGAATCTTCGTTCGAATCATTCCTCAATTTCAAGCACGCTCTCCTATATCACATCGACGATAACATCGTCGGATGGCATCCCTATCGCAACTACCCAACACTTTTATGAATCGAGTCTAACTCATTCTTGTCCGACGCAATTTTGGTGTATATGTCCAGCCCGACTTAGCCAACCGTGCTTTACACGAACCATCTTTTAGTTTTGTCAAAAACTATTTTCATACGATTTGCAAAATATATAGACTTATTGTATGGACATCCTGTGGGACATTTGAGAGAGCGCACCAACGATATCGAATTACGGAGACAATATCAGAGTTTGCGGAACAAAATCGAGAGTTAAATAATTCAATCGAAAGTCCAAGGACGTAAAGCCGTGCTCTAATACCATTATGTCATGCCACGCTCCCATACGAGTGATCGTACTCGCTAAGGCGTGATGCCGCGTGAGGCTAGATTGCGCTCACGCAAGGCAGGTTTCATAACGGCTGATTACAAGCTAAGCGACGGGGTCGTCACACAGAAGTTCCAAGCAGAAATATTGAATAATAACAGCAAAAATTTAAAGCAAAACACAAGTCATTCAAAATGCTCTTTATTGATATTGAAACAAAGATTACAATGTGGCGCGAGGCCAAGATTACAATTACTCAAGCTCACTCTTCTCACATTACAAGTCATTCTGCTCTCTCTTATCTCTCAATACAATTTGAGTAGACCAGCGGAAGCTTCGGATAGGCGATGTCCAAACATTATGTCCCGTATAAGTCCAGTCTTCAGTGCGGCCGCACGCCTCGAAACGCCAAGGAACTCCATGCCTCGACGCATCCAAGCGAGCTCCGCGCCAACGAGCTTCTACCTGTGCCTGCATATAAACACTGTGTGGGTGTCAATACTCAACTGTACTGGTAGAATGAGCTCCTCGCCCACCCATACAAAACCAACACGTTCATTTACTTTGTGCAACATGATCCCATATGATCGTCTTTCTATTCTTGCCTTAGGATTGATTTTAGGACAAACTCTTGGCCTATTTTGTGTCTCTAGACCATCATCGTGCCTGCACCAACAACTTACTTATACCTTGCCTCTAGACCATTCTTGTGTCAATGACGTCAACTTATCGACTCGTGCTTGCCTATTGGCCCATATTTTGAACGCAGCAACTTGGTCATGCCATAAACTCTATTCATGCTTCAATATACTTGAGATAGTGCTTCCCTACTTAGTCTTGCCTATACTTGTGCTGTGACAGCGTGGCCATGCATGAACATATCAAGGTCGTGCCTCGCAACTCAACATTTTTTGATCAAACTCGCCTTACGGCCCTTCTTGACTTAACTCTTAATGACTCAAATCTGACTTATGCAACTCTGTGCGAACAACTTAATACTCGACGCTACGACTCGTGCCGAAGCACGTATCCTTGCTATAGCCAAATCTTAGGCTTCATACTGGTGTTACAATCGTGCATATCTTTTCTTGACTCAGTTTGTGCCGTGCTTACACTTCCTTTGGTTCGACCGACATCGTGCATGCGGATAGCCGCTCAGCACGCCAACTTACCTATATGAAAGGTCACTGGCATTGACTAGCCATCGTGGACATAGTTAGGAATATGATGGATCGGTCAATGCAGGTAGCTAGCCCCAATGACAGCCTACCGAATCCCTGGTTGCCTACCCTGCATCAGCTATACCGTGTTTCCTCCATGGCCGGATCGGTCTCCTGTGCCCAGGTTGCCGATCCGAAGAAACATCGTCCTTGTCGACAAGTTGTCCATGACCACGCACCTATGAGACTTCATCTAGACTCACGTAAATGCATGGCCTAATCTGTGGAATGACTCAAACATACTCTTTAGCAAAACGTGCTTGAAACCATATCATGCAAAACGTGCATTGGAACCATGAGACTCCCAAATGAGGGACCGTCTCGGCGACAAACCATCACTTGAACTTTCTATTCTTTGAAATCTAGAGAACTGCTATTGCATAGTGTCACGCCCCAGAACCAGAATACTGGAAAGCGGGAGAATGACTCAGCCAGCTACGTATTACGGGTAGATGAATACCGTATAATACGATCAATGCTGTCTAACCAGACGAGGGGGTGCATACTACATAAAGGTCTTACTATGGTCATTTCACATCTACTGTCTCAATCATTCAAGCAAGAAGCATAAATAGAGAACATGTAAGATAAAGCAGTAAGGCGTCCCAAACGCTTAGTCAAAATGTCCTTGAGGTCTGGCTTTACGAAATATAGCCAGATGATATAGCAAGTATACACAATTGTTATCAGCTGCAGTCTGACTTAATTACAATTATGTAAAAGTAAGTACAAGACAATCCGACTAACATGTCGGTGCCAAACGGCTAAGTATAAAGGTAAATAACAAAACGAGCGGTGAAGTAAGGAACCCACTCGAGTCCTCCTGCGATCATTCCCCTAGTATTGACCATCTTGGAGGTAGAAGTACGCTGGATCCTCGGGAACCGGCTCTAAATCTGGCCATGCAAAACCAGAGAGGTTAGACCTCTAATAGCAAGTACCACAAGGAAGGACGATATGAAGGACTAAACCAGTAAGTAAAAGAATATAATGATAATAGATCTCTGCTTTCCACTAGGATTCACATCACATCACGACACTTCGAACCAACCTCCCAACCAAACAAGGACAGAAGTTGGCCCGTCATGTCCTGACATTCTGATCATCCCAGTTAGGTAACAGAGTAGTGCAGTACACAAACAAATTATCTTGAACGGCCAATCAACTACCACGGCTTACTAATGTGAGTTCCAAGTTATCCTGGAATTATGCAATTAGGGATTCCTCAGTTCTTACTATGTGGGAGCAAGGCTAGTCTATCCAGTTAACCATGTGCGCCATGCATGAATTAGACGAGTCCTAGCAGGACGCCCGTCAATATACAATATACAATAATAATAAAAGCAGATACTGCTCCCTGCCCGTGTGGCAGGTTTACAGTATCTGTGGGAACCAGCCGGCCCGTCGGGTACTAATCGTCCCAAGGGGGCTGCCATGTAAGAACTCGGGAATCCATTCTCTCCATGCCATCATTATTTTATTTAACTTAATAGTCCCTACGTTGAGTGAAATCCCATGCCGTGGATCATGGTCATTCAAATGAGTACTTTCGTACGGGGTACGATATGCACAACTCTACAACGATACCAGTGCGGTTAGGTTGCAGGTCTTACATAGCATAATGCAACAATCAAATCTAACCACGGTAATCATGCCTTGACCATAAAGTACACATGCTTCTTTTGTAGAAAATAAATAAATAAATAAATAAATAAGTAGATTGAAGCCTGCATGTGCATGTATGTCAATATTTCGGGATCAGCCAGTCGATTGCAATAGTTCATAACATGGACGTGTCTCATTCATTTATTTCAATAAGACGACTAGCCAGTCTCTTAGTTCCAACTAGGAACGCATGATCAAATTAGTCAAGATAACCATCGTCATTAATGGTGACAAGGCATGAAAGTCATTAGCATTAAATAGGGTTGAGTCTATAACTCTCAAGGTCAAGTTCCAGTCTCACTAGATATCCATATACCAATCAGACACTTGGCACTAATACACAACCATAGGTATTAAAATATTAACATGCTAAGATTTTCAGGTTCATGCAAAAAGGCGTAAGGATATAATAGGGAATTATCATGCCAACATTAAATGAATAAAATATAGAACAAATAAAACTTCCAAGTCAGGAAGTCATGCTAACAAGTCTAAGCTAAGTCCAAAAGTCACGCAAGAATCGTATGCGTGAAAAGTATGCCAAGTCTGGCATGAAGGAGCGAGCATAAAAAGTAGTACACTCTGGTAAGCGTGAGCGTGAACAGTGAGGTGTGACAAGTGATGCGTGACAAGTGATACGTGCTGGCAACGTGAGCGTATGAGCGTGACAAATAATTCACGCACGCACGCGCAGCGTGAGGGTGAAAAGTCACGCACGCCAAAAGTCACGCACAATGTGATCGTGAAAAGTCACGCACGCAAGCTCGGGGACATGAGCGTGAAAAGTCTCGCACGCAGTACAAAGACAGGAGCGTGACTCAAATACACGCAGACAACGCGAGCGTGACTGAAAATACACGCACTCAAATGTGAGCGTGACTAAAAATACACGCACGCACAGAGTGGACGTAACTCAAAAGTCACGCAGACACGCACAGACATGAGCGTGACTAAAATACACGCACGCTCATGAGAACGTTAGCGTGACTGAAATACACGCAAACACGTATAGACGTGTGCGTGACTGGGCTGATGTTTAAGCGAGCACGTAAGAACGTATGCGTGAAACATCTCCCAAACTCCAAGTCCCATGGAGCCTTGTTTCAGTGCCAGAAATACACGCTAAGTTGGTGGACCAAGAACCCATGAACAGCCGAAATACTATAACTTAGATCTAGAGAAAACCAGCCGTAGAAATCAAAAATGCTAAGAACTAATCTCTCTTGGAATCATGAGAGGAAGAGAAATGAACCATAAAAATGGATGATTGAGAAGCAAGTTTGCACTTGCCTTCTCCTGCTGCTGGTAGGTGGTGGGGAGTAATGAGAGGAAGAAGAAGAAGTAATGGTGAGAATGAAGTAATGAGGAGAGAGAAAGAGATGGAAGCTTTAAATAGGAAGGTTGGTGGTAGGTGGGGTGTTGGGCCGGGTTTAAGGGGATCCAGCAAACCGAAACCCAATAACACTAAAGCAGCAAATAAAATGCAGGTAATAAAATTGCAGAAATATAATTTGCAGGAAATTAATTAACATGAAAATTTAAAGAGCAGATAATTAATTAACATGAAACTAAAGGAATTTAAATACAGAATAATATATGATAAATACTAACTAAATACACATGAGTTGTACATATATAAAAATACGCATTCCGGGAACGGGGAGTGACACATAGCCTTCCCGCTTAACTTGAACAAAACGTGTTCTTTAGGTGCCATAGACCGTGGCTAACTTTTTGCTGAACCAACCGTGGCTCGTGCCTTAAACCAACTTGTGTTCTATACGACGCTACCGCTCAAGTCATACTCCATATGATGAGGCTTAAGATCGTGGGACCATGTGGCTATGACAACCGAAGAGATCGTAGGACAGTGCTAGAATGACTTCGATAGCCTAACATTACTTTTGCCTACCTTTAATCGTGCAACAACTTGACGAGCAAATGTTGCGTCAAGCCTTACATCGTGGGAACGTGCCGTGCACGCGTTCGACTTTGAACAACCAAGCTATTTGGGTGCCTAGACTTATGCCACAAGCCGTGCAATGCAACTTAATCCGTGGGACGAGCAAAGGCTATGCCAAGCCTTGGACGATGGGACCGTACTTGCTTTATCAAGCATCTATACGTGCGACGCCTATGACTTAGGTTAAGTTCATAGCCTTGTGGCACATAGACCAACTTTCCTTCTCCCAAGCCACGAGACGAAGGACTAAGTGTCATTTTGAAAGCATGATGTGCAACACTTCTAAGCCAACCGTGGGACCTTTTTTCATGTTCTAACTCAGTTCGACCCAAGTTGGGATTATTCCTTTAGCTATGTGGATTCGTCTCTTTTATTATCAAGCCTACTAGTGCATTTGAAAGCTTTCGTTTTATTAGTGTGAAGGCCAAGCTGAGGCAAGTTCACCGAATCCACCCACCTGAGCGAGGAGTCGTCTCGACCGAGCGGGTCTTCGAGCAGCCGTTGCATGGCTAAGTCCAAACGCCGTTGGCATTTCGATTCCTCCGATTGACTGAGCGAAACGGGGCATCACACGAACATCACTTTGTGGATCTCTCTGGCTGCTACTAGCTCTCCTCTCGTACTAATATTTTTTCTGTCTCATATGTCTCTGAAGAGAAGAGAAGAGAATATATATAGGGGAGGCACAAGCCAAACCCTAATTAGCCGCCACCCACATAATTCAGAGACAATTCCCACGTATAATGGACGGTTACTAACCATTATCTCCAAATCCCAGAGGATATGCATGGCACCCACGCGGGAACGAGCGCAATGACGCCCTAAAGCATCATTTCGCATCCGATGCATACGTGCGATATGCGCCATCAAAGCGCCGCTTTGCGTCGGAGCCCGAGTCGCTAAGTCCCTTCGGGACTTAGCTCCCAAGGGAAACCCCAAAGAAATGAGTGACAAAAAATATGAATGTTTCTTGGGTGTCTTGATCCTTAACCTCTAGGAAAAACACTCCATCTCAACAACTTAGGCTACGACTCCCCATGTGCACAAGTCAATAAAAGAAGAATTTTATATTGAAATACGCACTTGGGTTTGCCGCATGGACGTGGGACTATTTTCTAGAATTCAAGACCAGAAACCCAACAGATGTATCCACATTATCCATACTTTAGAGCTTCTTAGAGCCATTCCGGATTTAGAGATGGGAAGATATTTTCAACAAAATAGCTTCAATTCACTGAATTTCTACTAAGACAATGGAGCTATCAATCTTAATCTTGACACCAAATATTGGCAGGCTATCTTTTAATTTTAACATTTTTTGTCATGCTAAAGAAGTTTCCTTCTTTTCTTTTGGAATATTGATATGGAAAATCCTGAGTGGACATAGACCATGCTCTCAAAAGAAAAGAAGTTTAAAAGCAAGACAAATGCAACCACCTTTTTTTATTAGCCTGGATTTAAAGCCTTATCTTAGGGCCTTACAATTTGAATGCAATCTATGCTATGCCTATCTATGTAGTTAGCCTTGTGTGCAACTATGATAAATTTGCCTCTTCCACGTTCTATTTTGTTGATAATGATACTGTATACTGTAAAGGGATTCAGCACAATAAGTTCTTTTCTAGCTGGCTAGATAATTATAAAGGGATTCAGTGCAAGAGATTTAGTCACCTTTTTTCTTTAGGATGGAAATGTCTCACCATCTACAAACTGCTACTCTCTTTCTTCACTACTGTCTAGAAAAAAGCTAATTCTGATTGAAAAGCTAATATTGTTTTACTTCTTTAGCAAAATCAGCAACAACTTGCAAGCCAGGCTGAGAAAATCTGGACAATTGCATTTCCAGAAGGTGGTTCGACAGTTAACTAGCAAGTTGAAATGCCGATATACCAGTTTCTATTACCCCTCTTGTGCTGCCAAATTCACTGTAGAAGAGAGAAGCTGCGTTAAGGGACATGGAAGGAGAGATCCAAGGATACTACAGCTTCCTACTGGGGCCTTTTGGATGCAGGGACAAAAGCACTTGCATTTTCCTCTTTTTTCCTGATTGCTCTTTTAAGCATCTTTTTCAGTTATTTCATTATTCATCTTAGAGGTTTTCTTTAGAGGTTTTCTGAGTATGTAGATGTATGTGCCTCTTGTACTTGAAGTATGTTGATGAATGCTGGACTACTGTTTTTAGGCAATATTTTCGAGCTGCTGATACCGATTGCTACTGATATAAACCAAAAGTGTGTTTCGACAAACTATGCGTGTATCTTGATTCATTTTGCAATCCCCAATTTTAGTGCAAGATCTTTCAACAAATTATCGTGTTTTTCAATAGGCTGTTTGTCATGTGAGGTAAGTTTGGTGAGTTGATTCACTGGGTTAGGCTACCTATAATTCGAGTAGGAAAGGTCACTAGGAATCAAACATAAGGCCTTATCCTGAGGTTCCCTTAGGCTGGTTTACATAAGTGATCATGTCTGATTGACCAGATAAGAGACTGGATAAGGTTAGTGCAAATGAATTCAAATCATCATCATCATCCAAGTCTTCTTCTATCAGAATGAAATCAGTTATGGAGCATAAAAAATCTCCATAAAAGATTTGACGAAGTTTTATGACCGGCTGTCGTCCTGAATTCAATCCTGTATGTTGGTGCAAAATTTCTAGCCAAGGTAGCTATGGGCATAAGAGGATCATGTCATGGGTGGGATTTCCTTGAAGTGTGGAACCTAGTTTGTGTTTGATTGTATCTCATTTCCGGTTGAGCGCTCAAATTGGGGTGACAATGAAGTTGGTAATTTAGTCCCACATCGGTTAGGAGGTGGGATCATGTGGTGTAGATAATTGAGATAGGTTCAGGCCTTCTATGAAAATTCTCTTTTAAGGCATATGAGCCCAATTCAATATCGTACCTCACGGGCCAACTATTCGGATCACACCGTGTTTCCAACAAGTGGTATTAGAGCCCATAGTTACGGATTAGTTTGGACGGCTCTAATTGGTTCGAGACAGGTGGTGCTGAACGTTCATGTGTATAATCGGATTATACAGGCTCTTCTCAAGGTGGAGTAGGGGCATCAACTACATGAATTGGCTTCAAAGGTGGCTTTGACGAGTCCGGAATGTGCTAAGATTGTTCGGTTAGCGGGAACGAGCTAGGGTGCTCGGCTAGCGGGAACGAACAAAAGGTAGCCGGGTGTGCTAGGTTGCTCGATCAACGAAAACGAGTTAAGATGAAGATTGTTGGATTGTATCTCGTTTTCGGTTGAACGCTCAAATGGGGGTGACAATGAAGTTGGTAATTTAGTCCCACATCGGTTAGGAGGTGGGATCATGTGGTGTAGATAATTGGGATTGGTTCATGCCTTACATGGGAATTCTCGTTTAAGGCATATGGGCCCAATTCAATATTGCACCTCATGGGCCAACTCCGGTTCGGGTCACACCGCTGATTCAGAAGGATACATATTTCTCTGATAAACATTAAAAAGTAGATCTGAAGATGGGAAAGAAGAACGTAAAAACATTTAGTCAAGCATGCAGTGTACAATATTTGGAGATGCATTAGACAGATCCATTATTTCCATGAGACAACCAGGAACTCATTGCACTCGGAACCCGAGAAGTCAACTTATCTGAATTGGTGAATAATTTGTGTCGAAGTTTGTCTGGCTCCAAATGTTTCCTGCTTATTAAATGGAATGGTGATTGCTGCAGATTCTAGTAGATCTAGTGATCTAAAAATGTGTAGGAACTCCAGATGTGATCAGTTCCTTTTGTGAGGGATTAAACTCGAAGTAGAGTCCCCTTGCATCATTGGAATTATTGGTTATCCATATTAATATCAGAGTAGTTACTGATGTCCTCATTGCTAATTTGGCAGTATTTACCTTTTATAAAACGCTTGTAGTTGATAATGTTGCTTTCAAATGAATATGCTTGAATCCTCGAGTTTTCATGAAAGCAATGGGGTTAGTGGCATCATCCCATCAGATGCTATAATAATTCAGTGCGATATATTATTGGTTGGTGGCTTTCTTTTGTTTGCTTACTACGGATTACAAACCAGTCATTTTATTATGCTGCTGATTGCGACCTGAAATCTTTCTGTAAATTCCATTCCATAAAGAGACCTTGCCTATTACTTGTGAAAAGACGCTGATATATTTTTGCCTCTTATGTTTCCAGCCCTCTTAACAGGGCAGTGCCTAATTCAAGTCCAATGACTGCTCCATTGCTTCCCTCGTGTTCGTGTTCAGGACCGTCCGGTGCAGCACTATTTTACCATTTTACAGTCGTTCATTAGTTATGACTTTGCTGGGCAGAACCCTCAAAAAGGTAACTTTTACCCTCCGATTTTCTGTATCTTGATCCATATCTAATGAAGCCTAATTGAGAATGTCAGATAGCCATAGTTATACTTTACTTTGCCAAGGGCTTAATGTAGAAGGTGACTCTTTTGTGTCATATTCTGTTTTGCATTTATGCTGACATTTTCTAGAGCTCACACCGATCCTACCTAGGGACATACAAGTACCATGAGACTCCCTTATCTTGGAGTCAAGATGTTGTTATTGCCGGGTTACAAAGATCGTACAAACGTACTTGAAAAAGGGAAAAAAAAACTAATTGGAGCTCTTTGGTCTTATGCAACCATATTTCAAACTGACTCTGCGCAGACTACAACTTGAATGGAAATAAAGATTATATGTCATTGTAGACAGCAAACTCGCAACCACAAGTTGCTGGAAATAGAAAGCAATAAAACTTTCTGCAATCGTAGTTGTTACAATGAGAAAAATCAGAAGAAGAAATCCTTGCTGGGGTGATGAAGATCACCGTTGCTCAAAGCAAGATTCGATCCTTTTCCGTCGATTTGCTCCCAGAATCAATAAGTTCGTAGATGAACTCCCGGAACGCTCTTGTCCCCCTCGCTGTAGATCTCGAACTGGACGAACGGACGTCACATTGTGGATTTCTCTGGCTGCTACTAGCTCTCCTCTCGTAGTAATATTTTTTCTGTCTCATGTCTCTGAAGAGAAGAGAAGAGAATATATATAGGGGAGGCACAAGCCAAACCCTAATCAGCCGCCACTTACATAATTCAGAGATAATTTCCACGTATAATGGACGGTTACTAACCATTATCTCCAAATCCCTGAGGATATGCACGACACCCACGTGGGAACGAGTGCAATGACGCCCTAAAGCGTAATTTCGCGCCCGATGCATACGTGCGACAAGCGCCATCAAAGCGCCGCTTGGCGTCCGAGCCCGAGTCGCTAATTAGTTCCCAAGGGAAACCCCAAAGAAATTAGTGACAAAAAATATGAATGTTTCTTGGATGTCTCGATCCTTGACCTCTAGGAAAAACACCCCAGCATCTCCACCACTTAGGCTACGACTCCCCATGTGCACAAGTCAATAAAAGAAGAATCTTATATTGAAATACACACTTGGGGTTGCCGCATGGACGTGGGACTATTTTCTAGAATTCAAGACCGGAAACCCCAACAGATGTATCCATCATTATCCACACTTTAGAGCTTCCTGGAGCCATTCCGGATTTAGAGATGGGAAGATATTTTCAACTAAATAGCTTCAATTCACTGAATTTCTACTAAGACAAGGGAGCTATCAATCATAATCTTGACACCAAATATTGGCAGGCTATCTTTTAATTTTTACATTTTTTGTCATGCTAAAGAAGTTTCTTTCTTTTCTTTTGGAATATTGAAATGGAAAATCCTCAGTGGACATAGACCATGTTCTCAAAAGGAAAGTTATTTAAAAGCAAGACAAAAGCAACAACCTTTTGTTATTAGCCTGGATTTAATGCCTAATCTTAGGGCCTTATCATTTGAATGCAATCTATGCTATGCCTATCTATGTAGTTAGACTTGTGAACAACTATGATAAATTTGCCTCTTCCACGTTATATTTGGTTGATTATGATACTGTATACTTAAGGGATTCAGCACAATAAGTTCTTTTCTAGCTGGCTAGATAATTATAAAGGGATTCAGTGCAAGAGATTAGTCACCTTTTTTTTCTTTAGGATGGAAATGTCTCACCATCAACAAACTGCTAGTCCCTTTTTTCACTACTGTCTAGAAAACTACTACTTTTGATTGAAAAGCTAATATTGTTCTACTACTTAGCAAAATCAGCAACAACTCGCAAGCCAGGCTGAGAAAATCTGGACGATTGCATTTCCAGAAGGTGGTTCGACAGTTAACCAGCAAGTTGAAATGCCAAAATACCGCTTTCTACTATCGTGCATTTGGAGGCACATTGATACTTCGAAGGTGCAATTATTGCCCCTCTCATGCTGCCAATTTCACTGTAGAAGAGAGACGCTGCATAAGGGAGATGGAAGGAGAGATCCAAATACTACAGCTTCCTACTGGGGGCTTTCGGATGCAGGGACAAAAGCACTTGCATTTTCCTTTTTTTCCTGATTGCTCTTGTAAGCATCTTTTTCAGTTATTTCACTATTCATAGGTTTTCTTTAGAGGTTTTCTGAGTATGTAGATCTATGTGCCTCTTGTACTTGAAGTATGTTGATGGATGCTGGACTGCTGTTTTTAGGCAACATTTTCGAGCTGCTGATACCGATTGCTACTGATATAAACCAAGTGTCTTTCAACAAACTATGCGTGTATCTTGATCCATTTTGCAATCCCCAATTTTAGTACAAGATCTTTCAACAAACTATCGTGTATCTTGATTCATTTTGCAACCCCCAATTTTAGTGCTAGATCGTCTGGAGCAGTATATGAACAGTAGAATATCACAGATGCTCTATATATTGCTTAGAAATCCATTTCTTGAAGTAAAGCGAAATTACTCTATGCCAAGATCTAGGCATGCATTCCATTGTCCTGTGCTGGAGATGCAGCTTTTGTTATTGCCGGGGCACAATTTTTTGATGGAAAACTTGAGAATATGAAACGATTGTAAAAACAATGTTTCAAATCAACACTTCAAGGAAGGTGATCCTGAATTACGAGAATCTAAAAAGATTTCGTAATCAACAACAATCGATCGTAGTACTTCTAAAAAGAAGATACAATCAGAATTACTGGCAGCAATGAAGAAGGTGACTGGCGAAAGATGGAAGATCTCTTGCTGGGGTGAATAATCACCGTTGCTCAAAGCTTTATTCGTCCTACACGAACAGCTTCCAGGAACCAGTAAGTTCGTCGGAGAACTTGGAACACTCCTGCTCTTCTGACTCCTCGGATGGACACGAACTTCCGTGCAAAAGCAACGCTGGTGCGGCGCCTTTCCTCTCTTTCGAAGGCTGCTGGAATTCGCAAGCAAATTCCGATCAGAACAGTGTTAAAAAACACTTCTGAATTCTCTGTTTACTTGTGTTAAAAAACACTTCGTAAACCTTTTGTGGTGGCTTCTCTTACTTGTATATGTTTTTGCCTTGTGAGAGAGAGGATGCCTTATATAGGCCCTGCAGCAACTGCTCGATTTCCACAAAGTTAGGGACGTGGTAAAAACCACCCCGAATATGTAGCAACTGTCCAGAACGTGCAAATGCACGTTCTGCTGCAAGTTGTACCAATTGCGTGCACCCCGCGCACCTTGCACTCCGCGCACTGAGCCACTTGCGCCAACCTGCACCACAACAAAACGCCACATTACGCCTCATGAGCCCATGAGCCCGAGTCCGAGTCGCGACTTAGCTCTCATGGAAATAAATTTTCAAGAGCAAAAAGCATGAATGCTTTCAATTGTTGATTTAGCCTTTTTTCCATTAGAAAAATAATCCTACATGGCACACCCATGTGCACCTCCACACCACATATGCATCTCTAAACTAGCAAAGCTAATATATAGAGATACAAGTCTTTTGGTCTAGCCGATGTGGGACTAAAAATCTCTTTGAAAAAGACCAAAACCCACCAGATTTTATAGATAAGCAACTCAGATGGCTTTTATGACAATGGCTTTTGTAAGAGAAGTGAGTTCTCATATCTGAATTCCTTGCAAAAATAATAAAATAATTTGCAATAAAAGCAAAGTCAGATAAATGAGGAATAATTGCCCACTTGGTTGCTTCCTTACGTATAAGAATATAGCCATTGCTTGTCGGGATGAACATTTAACTCAAATATCTCAATTACTTGAGACTTTATAGGCCTCCATCACCTGATCTTTGGTCTTGGTCAATTATCGGATTTATATGAATCTATGATCTTTCGGATGAAGCCTAGAACATATTATAGAAAATTTAGATTATTTACATTTATTCTACTCCGAGCCCCAACTTTTGGTAAACAAAAACATTTAAGTTCAGATCAAGCCATGGAAATATGTTCAAGATTTGTTAGTTGTGCAGTAGGTAACCTGCTCATCACACCTAATCAATGACAGCCTCTTATAGGTCTGTGCCTTCCAGAAAGTATGAAATTTTTGATATTCATTGAAAGTAATGGGTCTTGTAGAAGCATAAAAAATATAGAGTTTATGCGGATCATCACTCCATGCGGCCAAGAGAAACCAAGCTGCTGAGGGAAGTCTCTCGAAGATCCCATGCGGCCAAGTGAAACTAAGCCGCATAAGGAGTGCTTCTGGAGACCCCATGCGGCTAAGAAAACTCGAGCCGCAGAGGCAAGGCTCTCGAAGACCCCCTGCGGCTAAGTGGATTCGAGCCGCAGAGGGAAGGCTCTCGAAGATCCCATGCGGCCAAGTGAAACCAAGCCGCAGAAGCAAGGCTCTCGAAAATCTCATGCGGCCAAGTGAAACCAAGCCGCAGAAGCAAGGTTCTCGAAGATCCCATGCGGCCAAGCGGAGCCGAGCCGCAGAAGAAAGGCTCCTAAGGCCACTATGCGGCCAAAACTATTCAGGCTCTACTTTGTTTACTTTGTTTGGGGGGGGGGACACGTGGCAATTTGACCAAGTCTCAACCACCCAGATTTGCTACAACAAAGAAATCTCAACAACCCCCACCAGCTGACAGCCCAAGATCGAGTCTTCGTGTGCTGTTACAAACACGTGGCCACGTGGCCCTCTATGCGGCCCAAAATCTGCTTTATGCAGGAATCACTATAAATAGTACGGTACCACACCCATGCTAGAGGTTGGCAACCAAAGGCAGGCAATTTCTTCAAGAGCAAAGACTGTGTCCGATAGTCCAAGGAGTAAGGCAGAGTTGCTACAATTTTCCGAGCCTCCATCGTCACCCTCCAGAATAAAAAATTTAAACAATTGTACTTAGATTGTTTCCTAGGATTTATTTATAGGCTTTCTTCTGTACAAGCGAGTTTGCAATCAAGTTCAATTCATCTATAATTTTGTGCTTGATATTTAATGGCAAACATGTCTAATTCAAAAAAAAACATGAATAGAATGTCTCCAAATTACGTGAATCACAAATAAAATTGGCAATCAGTTCTGTACAATAGCATACATCATTCTGACACCGATAGGACCAAATAAATAGAAAAAGACAATAACATTCAAATATTCCCAAGAAAAAATACAGGGTTAATTGCATTAACCACCCCTATGTTTTACACTTACTACGCGGACCACCCCTCATTTGAAAGTAATTACACGGAACCCCACTATAGTTTCTTTTTTATATAGAAACTAATAATACTGACCATCACTATGATTAATAAAATTTATAAATGAGAGGGGTGATCAGTGTAATTATTTTCAGAATATGGGTAGTTTCTATAATACTCATGAAGGGGGAGGGGGGTTTCAGTGTAATTAACCCAAAAATTAATATTCTTGGCGTCTGTCACTCATGGCACTGTGTCGACGTGATACCAAAGCGTGAACACGAAACAACTCCAAGACTCTGCTACAAAGACCGAGGCACACGCAAATACCCAAACTTCCACATGTTCACGAGTCATGACTGTAGAAGCATGGAAAATATTAAAGAAGGATCCATGCGGCCAGGAAACTCTATGCGGCTCAGGAAGCCCATGCGGCTCACAGGTTCATGCGGCACGAGGGGCTATGCGGCTCAAGACGTCCTATCGGCTCATAACAGGAGACACGTGGCTTGAAAAACAGTTCTCTCCTCCTGCATTAATGGCTGTGACGGCTGATAACTCTGAAAAAGTGGCAGCCCTGACACAAAAGTGGTAATTATGACTCTGTCATAATGACAGACCCCTAAGAAAGTGAAGGAGATCTCTGACACAATCTCCCGAAATCCAGAAAATGCCACGTGCCCCTGACACGTGGACGATCATATGCGGCTCGAGCGAAGACTTCCCATGCGGTTCAGAATGAAGTCGTTCCATGCGGCTCAGGCCGAAACAGTCTCATGCGGCTCAAGCGGAGGCCTTCCCATGCGGTTCAAGAGGACCATTTCCATGCGGCCCAGGCGGATGCATCCCTATGCGGCTCGCAATGATCATCTCCATGCGGTTCAAAGGTTCAAAGGGGGGGAGCCACTACCCAAGCAGCCCTGACACGTGGCCCGAACCTTATGCGGCCCATGATCAGTAGTGGGGGAACAACAACATTTGAAGTGACTTGAACGGACCTCAAACGCACAACCAGAGGAGGCGCGGGAGTTCAAGACCACTGAGTTTGCCGCACTCGACTTGGTTATGCACACAGTGGATGCACCCAAGTGAGATGAGGACTTTGAAGATCGACTCGTCTTTGGTGCCGAAGCACCTGAGTCGACCTTGTACAGCTTGCCATCGGCACCGTGCGTGATTGTGAGCATGTGCCTCTGGCCTGCTGCTGGCATAGCACGTTTGTGGCGCATGGCCCGTGCCGCCTTGGATCTCTTTGTACTATCCCGCTGGGGCGCATAGTACTCAGCATCCAAATTCTCCTCGCCATTACAGCGAGTGAGTCTGTCAAAGACAGAGACTTTTTGTGGCGCATCAGAGGTGATGCGCCATTCCCTTGCAGGAGAGACACGCACACACAGAGAGAGGTGCACACAGGAGCACTTTTCGAGATCAGAGAGAGCACCAGAGTACTTGGAGAGAAGAGCAGAAAGAGAGCAAAGGGAGCATTTCTTCCAACGCCAAGCAATCTTCTGGAGCCAATGTACATATCGATCGTCCAAGGAGTAAGGCAGGGCTGCCGTCGCCTTCCCGAGCCTTTATCGTCATCCTCCAGAATCTAAAATAAACAATTGTACTTAGTCTGCTGTACCTAGGCTTTCGTCCCTAGGCTTTCTTTGTACAAGCGAGTTTGTAACGTGAAGTAAAAGTCCAGTCCTCCGATAATTGTTCTGCTCTTTTATATTTCATGGCAAACACGATGGCGACTCTGCTGGGGACAAACTTCTCCACGGCTGAGGAGTTGGTGACGCAGTCGGATGCAGCCAAGCTTGGCTCCATGCAACAGAAGATGGTCGTCCGTTTCGACCAACTGGCGTTTGAAGAGATGCTCTCTGAAGGAAATGCTGGTCCGATCCAGAAGCGAACACGCACAAAAAAGCTCGCTGCAAGTGGAGGCCAAAATTATTTGCTCCCCCACAAGCTCTGGACGGGGTACTCTCTGCTACCCAAGACGGCGAGGGCGATTCTCATGCGGCTCCACTTCGAGCCGTAGAGAACTCTGCTGTCACCAAGACCGACAAAGGAAAGCACTACGATGCTGGACTTGCAGGGACAAAGAGCGACTCTATGCGCCCCAAGAAGAAGCCGAGCACTCCTGTGGCCAAATCTGCCAACCACATGCAGGAGGCTCATGCGGGTGGATCTACCAGCCGCATAAAGAAAATCCATGCGGCCAGATCATCCAGCCGCATAAAGAAGACCCATGCGGCTGAGACTCCCAGCCGCATGAAGAAAACCTATGCGGCTACGTCTGCCAGCCGCATACGGACCAATGATGACAGCCGCATGACGCCTACTCCATGCGGCTCTGTCTTCGATCGCCTCTCGTACGGTCCTGATCTCTTGTGCTCCCAAGAAGATATGTCTGACTCTCTTCAGTATCACTTAGACTCTTCCTACTATGTGCTCTTACGCACTAGAGCGAAGAAGTCTAAAGCAGCGCAAGCCTGGCGAGTTCGGCCCGCTGATCTGACCTCTGACCATCCGAGCGTTCCGCATACTGTTACGCGGGCCTCGAATGGAAAGTTGTACAGAACCACTCGAGTCCAGCCCCCGGCGGCAGACGGACAGAGAGGTTCGCAAAAGTCTCCCAAAATCCCGGGAGCAAACATGGGCGGTCCAGACCCATCTGACTTGCGTGAGGCCATCCTCCACAAACGCAAGGAAAGAGAAGATGCACCGGGGTGCAAAGAGTCCTCCCACGGACGTCACTGTAACCAAGTCATCGTCAACTGCTGCTGCAATAGCGCGACGATGTAAGAAGACCGGCAGTCTGTCTTTCAAAGACTGCAACAGCCATCTTCAGAAGACGAGGCACTACCCGTCGTCTCCTGCAACTCTGCTCGGAAAGTCCCCGCTGATGGAAGGGGGAAGAAGACAAATGTTCCCAGCCCGAAGATCTCAACCACTGCGACTAAAAGACTGTCGTCTAAGCGGGTGCCCACCACCGGAGTTTTCCAAGGTACTCGTTCTAAGACGAAATCTGCTACAGTGGAAGATTCGTCGTCCACAACACAGGGGGTTGCTGGGGCTGGGGGTAGCACCCCTCCGAGCCTCCACAGCAATTCGATGTTCCAAGAAGACGAGCCGGGGGAGACAACTCTCCCATCAGATGTAGCAAACCTCGACGTCCCCGAGGACGTCCACAACTCTCAAGACGAGGCGAACTCGGAGACTGGGGGTACTGTTCCTTCTGAGTCTGAATCAGAAGGGAACATACCCACATACCCCGATGACTTCTCACTACAGGGGTACGAGTCGGAGGGCGCTTCCTCCACCGCTCCGTCTATCTCTCCTCATGTGAAGACGATATTCATGACAGACAGCAACCAAGGTGGTTCCAGTGATCGCCAACGCATCGACACGCTAGAAGCCATACTACACACCTTGGTCAAGTCTGTAGACGAGATCAAAGCGGCCCTTCCAACTCTCCAAGGAGGGACGCCTGGCCAAACAAGCGCGGGTCCCGCGGTCAATGCGGACTCGAACTCAGCGGCACCGAACCCGGGCAACAGTCCTCCCGAAGTAACGGTCCCCACCGCTGTGGATGAGGCCCGCGAAGCGAGAAGAGAGGTCCAAGAGCTCCGAGCCATGTTCCACGCTCGAGAAAACTCTCAAGACCTCAGAATACGACAACCATACCCTGCTGCATGGAGGGATGTTCCATTCCCACCAAGATATAAGCCGTTCAATATCAATCCTTATGATGGCAAGACCTCAGCAAGTCGGTACATCACTTACTTCGAGGTCACCACCGACCATCTGCCCCATGACGATGCCATTCTCACACGATTATTCATCGGGGCATTGGAAGGGGTCGCCTTCGACTGGTACCGCAATCTGACGGACAACTGCATCCACTCCTTCGCCGGCTTCAAGCGCATGTTCTTGGAGAGATTCTACGAAATAGGACAGGACATCACCATGTCCACCCTCATGGACGTCGTCCAAGGGGAGAAAGAGCTGACAAGGAACTACATCGAGCGGTTCCGCCAAACCGCCATGAAGTTGCCCTCTGGAAATCCAGATTCCTCCTTGATTGAAATTTGCCAAAAAAAGACTCCTCCCAACAATCAGTCTTTGGATGGGCGAAAGTCAATTCAAGGACTGGAAGACGTTCATCATCAGCGCCACAAGCACCGAAGAACGATTGAAGAAGGCTCGCCAACTGGGATTGCATATCTCGGACGGAGAAAACAAGGGCAAGCGTCCCAACAACGACAATGGGGGTAGCCCCACCAACAATCGAGACAGCAGGGGAAAGTAGGCTATGGTGGCCGATACAGCACAGAAACCTGAGCCAAAGCCAGTAGACAAACAATGGCCGCAAATCACTTACTCCTTCGAAGACGGTCACGTCAAGCCCATCTTGGACATGCTTATACAAGGAGACAGAATCCAGCTTCCTCCACCAAGACGGGAACCGCGGCCGGCAGAGATGGAGAACCCAAAGTACTGCCATTATCATCGCTACGTCCACCATGCTACACACGACTGCTACCAGCTAAAACGGTACATCCAAAACCTCATCGATTCGAATGCTCTGGCTATCGATTTCGAAGAGGTAACCGTGGCAGCCAACATGGTGTCAGTACAATTCGGCAGCTTCTCTCCGACAGAAACCCAAGACGGGGTGGTCCCCATCCCTCTGGCAACAATGGAGATCTCTAATCTTTCTCCTCCCCGAGATCAGGCCGCTGGTCTAGTGCCCCTCACCACATCACGAGGGGAGGTCATGTGGATCCATCCAGACTTGGTATCGGAAGTGACTCGGCCCATATCATCTTCTATCTGCAAGAAAAAGAATAGAAAAATTAGGTCCTGTCGTACAATCTCGGCAGACATCGAAGAAGCTACAGCCGTCGTCACGCGGTCTGGGACGCAATCCCAACCTGTGGTTGACAATCCAGCTGAAGATCATCAACCCACTACAACTGATGCTCCGGGACCGGCTCAGCCTTCGACGACCGACAAGCCTAGGCCGAGGGAGACTCGCTTCGACAAATCCCTCCGAAAAGAGGCAGCCCAAGGGCTGGAGAAGCCCTACAACTTCGACATCTTGGCACAATTGGCCAACACACCGGCCAAGTTGTCATTATACGAGCTCCTGAGACTCTCCAAAGATGTTCGTGCGGCTTTGAGCGATGCACTCCAAAACGCCGACGCATACCTGGCTCAAGTCAACCTCACGGGAGAAAACTCGCCTGCAGATCTCCAAGACAGCGCCTGCAAGGGAGCAATGCCCAACATCGTCTTCACTCTGCAAGACATGCTCATCAAAACTAATCTGCACAATCGCCCACTATACTACACTGGATACATCGACGACGTAAAGGTGGATCGGATGCACATTGATCCTGGCTCTTCCATAAGCATTATCCCGAAGGATCTGCTACATCATCTCCGTATCCCAATGCATCACCTAACGTCTACAAGCACCGCCATCAGCGGTTTCAGTTCGGGCAGGAGCTACCCTATTGGGAAGATTCGTCTGAAGTGTCAAATTGGCGACCTCTAATCCGAAGTCACCTGCTACGTCATAGATGCAGACACTTCTTACAACATCCTCTTGGGGCGCCCGTGGATACACGATTATATGATCGTACCTTCCATGCTGCACCAGTGCTTCAAATATGTCGACAAATACGGCTTCATGAGGACGGAATTTGCTGATATCGATCCCTTCAAAGGGGTCGAATCTTACTACTCAGACTCCTGCATGTACGAAAAATCGAAGAAGCATCTTGGTAAAGGAGATGTACAAGCTAGTACCGAGACAACCACAGGATCAGAAGAGCCTCTGACGATCCACCTCCAAGCTCGCAAACCGGGCAGGTCCGCACCCCTTACCGCCACTCTGCGGAAGGACGCAATCAGCCTCTCGGCACAAGAAGAGCAAATGATAATCCGGCTGCCAAGGTCCGGCCAAGTGCCAAGACCCACAACGGGGCCAATGACAATCAGACTGCCGAGAGTCGGTCAGCCCCAAACGGAGAAGCTCAATCCCTCCGACAAGCCACTGACGATACGCCTTCCCAAGAAGGATCGTCACCCCGATGCAAGGTCTGACACTTCTAGCGAACCAGCCACTCCTCGCCCCACATCAAGTGCCAAACTGGGGGTCGCTAGTCTGCCAACAACTCCACGCTCTGCTCCATCAGCTGAACCTCTGACGATCAAGCTGCCCAGGTCATCCTCTCAGTCTTCATTTACACAAGGGATAGCCGAAGAGGAACCGGAGCTAGCCAAGTATGTGGCTGCCCACACTGATGTTCCCTCCGCAGATGATGTAATCCCCCTAGAAAAGATACCTTACTTCATCAATAAAGGGCTATCTTTGAACTACCTCGAGCTTAATAAGCTTTGTACAATGTACGCTATGGAACACGGTATAGGCACTCACCTACACACACAGGTGACAAATGTCTACACCACAATCCAGCTTACTCCAGCGGAAGACGCTTACCGCATAATCGAGGGAGGGGACCATCCAATCATCTTCGGCCGGAAGGACGATCCACATCCCTTCACCATAGAAGAAGTCGACCTCGGATCAGATGCCGGAAGACTGCCTCTGTATCTTTATAGCCCCCAATCTAAATATCTCATGCAGAAACAGGGGTATGATCTGGAAACGACGCCGGGTTTGAACTACGGTACTGGACGACGATTACCTTTGAAGCCCCCGGTCCCGGCTGGCAAACCACGGGACTACTATAGCAAGACTCGATGTGGATTAGGGTATGTAACACCCACGACGACCCCTGAAAGTTCAGATGAAGAATTTGATTGGCATTCACATTCGACCGGGTCACCAACTTCTGACTCTGATACCAGCATCGGAGATGTACTCAGACAAGTCTTGTCAGTCAACATGACATTCGCCGACGTTTATGAAGAAGACGAAGACATCCCCGAAATCCTCGAGCTAGAGCCGTGGGCCCAGCAATTGGATACGCAATGGAAAAAGCGGTTCGAACTGAGGAAACCTCCTACTGAAGATGAGGTTATCCAGGTCGACCTCGGCAGCGAATCTTCTCCAAAACCAATCTTCGTCAGTAAAAGTTTAACAGACGAAGAGCAAGAATCACTGCTGGAACTTGTCAAAGAATACATTGATGTGTTCACATAGAGCTATGAAGACATGCCGGGGTTAAATCCCGATATTGCTCTTCACAAACTCAACATTCGGCCGGACGCAAAGCCAGTCAAGCAACAACAGCGACGCTTCCGCCCAGGCATCATGGATGCGATCGAAACCGAAGTCAACAAACTGATAGCCAGCGGCTTCATTCGTGAGGAACAACATCCGGATTGGGTCGCCAACATAGTATCCGTCCTCAAGAAGAATGGAAAGATTCGAATCTGCATCGACTTTCGCAATCTGAACGAGGCATGCCCCAAAGATGAATTCCCCCTTCCTATCACGGACATCATGATTGACAATACCTGCGGCTTTGAACGTATGTCATTCATGGATGGCTTCTCGGGGTACAACCAAATCAAGATGTCTCCTGACGACGAAAAGCACACATCATTCTGAACACCGATTGGCACGCATTGCTACACAGTCATGCCTATCCGTTTAAAGAATGTTGGCGCCACATATCAAAGAGCCATGAGTATCATCTTCAGGGACCACTTACGCAAGACGGTGGAGTGCTATGTTGATGACATCGTCGTCAAGAGTCGCTGTAAGGGAGACCATCTGCAGGATCTGAGGACGGTATTCTGTTTTCCATAAATAAATTCACTTTATTTATTGTGTTTCTGGGAAAATTACAACTGTAAGAATCCGATCTAGAAGACGATCGCTTTATCCCTTAGACGATGTGAAGAAGAAAAGCTCTCAAAATTTCAACAGCAATTTAGATATCTATGTATCTGTACAATGAATGAGAAAAGAACTCTATTTATAGAGTCAAAAATAACTGAAAAGATAACTGTTTTCACAACCTGTGCATAGTTGAAAATCACGCAGGATTTAACATACGCAAGGTTATGGGCAGTTACTGGACGTGGCCTGTAACTGTTGGACACATGGCAATCGTGCATGAGTCGTGTACAAGTTACAGGACACGCAAGTGAGAGATTGGTGGCATGGCTGCCACGTACTCCAATTTAATAAAATCCATGCAGGCTTGTTGAGGACGAAATCCACGCAGACTTGGGTCAGAAAGCTTCAAAATCTACGCAGACTTGGGGCAGAAAGCTTCAGAATCCACGCAGACTTGGAGCAAAAAGCTTCAGAATCCACGCAGACTTGGGGCAGAAAGCTTCAAAATACACGCAAACTTGAGGAAGGAACATAAAAGTTCAAAATACACGCAGACTTGAGTCAGAACGGCCAGCTGTCTTGATTCGACGTACCTCGACTGACACAAAATCTCTGACATTGATTGCCTTTTGTCAGTCGCATTAAATGACAATAAGCTCTTTTGGTACGCCAACTTGATGAAGGCTGAGTCTTGTTGAAGAAGATTTCGAAAGTCACGCAATAGTCGGCTGTGATCTCTCGAGTTCCGTGCATACGTGGCACACGAGGAGATATTCTTTGACTGTCGTGCTGTCAGTCATAATGACACTCTGACAAATGATGAGCTGTCTCTCAGCGTGACTTTTAAACATTGTCTTGATCAACTCAGCGTGACTTTTAGACTTTGTCCTGATCAACTCAGCGTGACTTTTAGACTTTAGTCTGATCAACTCAGCGTGACTTTTAGACTTTGTTCTGATCAACTCAGCGTGACTTTCATTTTTTTTGAGGCCTACAAAACCCCCTTCAAAGTTTTCGAAAAAAATGATAAATTATTTCGAAATACTTTGAAATCGAGATGATAAAATGAATTTAGTCACGCCGAGATGACTTTAAAGAGAGATTTACTCCGAAATGATTGGACTGTTGGGATTCTGTGCAGTTAGGATCCCGTGCAAAGCTCCCAAATCGAGACAAATAATGATGTTGCCGTTTGGAATTCTTCATGAGCCTATAAATAGGCCATAAACCACTTCTTTGTTTCTTTACTGCTTTAGAGAGAGAATCTACAGAAGAGAAATTTTATCTTTCCCGACGAACTTCATCTTCTCCGACTTCTTCTTCCTTTTCTCAACAGCAATGGCTCCTAAGAAAACCGACGCTCAGGCCAAGGGGAAAGCTCCTGCGACTTCCTCGCGTGCCACCACTGACAGACTCCCTCGACGCGAAGTCACGCATCCTCCTATGCAGCGTAAGTGATGGATGGGGATATGAACTGTTGAAGATGACTTGATGAAGATGACTTTGATGAAGATGAACTCCACATAGAAATCTTAGGATCTTAAGACAAATAATAAACTTCAGAAATATATCCCCCCTTCTTAGGACAAAGGATATTAATAAAGTATGCCCCCTCTTTAGGGTCGGCCATACTTCACATCTTCGTGTTTACGAAGCTCTGTGTTTCACGCAAATGAGCATGGCTCTCATGACTCTGCGTGATTTTTCATGTATTGGCAGGGATGTCAATGTTTGAATTATTCATGCAGCTTTCATGACTCTGCGTGATTTTTCACATGTTGGCAGAAATGTCCATGTTGAATTATTCACGCAGCTTTCATGACTCTGCGTGATTTTTCACATATTGGCTGAGATGTCAATGTTGAATTATTACGCAGCTTTCATGACTCTGCGTGATTTTTTACATGTTGGCAGAGATGTCGATTTTGAAATAGTCACGCAGACTTCTGAGAGTCATCCTCTGGATAGATTAGTTTTGATCTGTCAGCGTATATTTTGTCATTTTTACTTCAATGTGATTCTGGCAATGATGCGTGACTTTTCATTCTAATCTGTCTAGACTTTGCGCGAATTAATCACATGCGTGAATAAATCATTCAGCGTGTCTTGATAGTATATCTGTCTGAAGTCTGCGTGACTTATGAAATTTCCTTCAAACACTGCTATTCACGCATAAGGCTCGTAGACATAGATTTTAGTGAAACACATCTGACCTTGTCTTCTTTTATTTTCTGTAGTGAACATCCGAAGTGAAGAGGCAGATTATGAAGGGCACCTGAGTTTTTCATTTAAACATGATTTATCTCATGTGCAATTTCCTCAGTTTGACCTTCCAGAAGCCAGACTGTCATTGTTGGCAAATCAAGACCATACAACTCTACTCTGTCTGATGAATGGTCAACCCTTTCAGAGTCTTGATTTTGTGTCCCACAAGAAACTAGCATTTCTGTTCGGGGATGCTATAGCACAGAAGTCCCAACCAAAGGGCATCAGAGAGAAGGTCTGCTTTTACTTCGAAGGTGATGTAAAACAGCCCATGTACTGGCCGAAGGTTTCTAGGGGCTTATCTATCATGAGATTTATGCATGCCAGCTATCCCAGAAAGATGTCCTGGCACTTAACAGAATATCAGCAGGCAAAGGCGAGCCGTATCATTTACATGAAGGAAGGATTCTTCAGTTCCCCAGAGAATCATGTATCCGTGTTCCGAGGTTTGAAGCCGGGATACGTACCTCCTGAAGACTCATCAATATTAATGCCATTCAAAATGCCTGTTTTCATAAATGAATTCATGGCAAACGAGAATGCATTCTACTCCACTGATTCGACGCCGAGGATGAACGACTTAATGAATCAGGAGAACGTGAGATGGAGGACTTTGGTCCATTGGGCTCTGGAGCAGTTTGAGAGTGAGCTGAAGAAGATAAACCTTTATGACGCGATCGTCAATTCCTCATACGGCTTCAGACCCAACCCCTTTCTGTTCCTGGCTTTGGTTGAGAGGTATAACCACAGGACAGGGACATTTATGACTCCCAAAGAGGAGATGGGCTTTGCCCTTCATGAGATGGAATACATCTCGCATCTGCCTTCAGGCACACTACCGTATGAAGAGTATGTGCCTACGACAGAAGAGCTGAACTTTCTGTCGGAGAAGAATCCAGAGATGGTACACCTATTTGAAGAGATGATGTGCCATTTCGGCACATGTACTCTGTATTATAAGAGTTCTAAAGATGAAGTCGGCAACCACATCCAGAAGTGGATGTCTTATCTTTTCCTGAACCATGAAAAGGATGAGAAAAAGATAAACGAGAAGAGATGGTACCAAATTAACTTCTTCAAGCCTCTCTCTGAGAGTGAAATCATTTATCTGCTAGAGAAATATGACTGCAAGGATTTCACGATCACTGAAGACTGGTATGAGTTTAAAGCTGGAACCACCTTCAGCTCGTATGTGAGACAGAGTGGAAAGACTCTGTCAAAGAACGGTCATTTAGCCGGATTCCTATCTCTTTGGTTAAGAAGATTCGCCGTTCCTGGCTCCAGCTCTCTAGACAGAATACATAGAGGCGTTATCTTTGCAGCGGTGCGCCTTATATATGGTTATAAGATAGACCTATTATCAGCGATGACCTGTAGGCTGAACCCAGGTCTTCGGAATTTTGTAACCAATATGCTATCTAATCAGAGGAGGATGACTGATGAGTTCCCGAGAATAGAGATGCCCTTCACATATCTATATGGTTGGCTTTTTCTGCATCATGACGGTCCGATACCTCCGGGAGCAGGAGGGAGTGGCAATCTCTTTTTGGAGAAGTACTCTGGAGAGACTTTCTGGAAGGTTCACACTCTTCCAGAATGCAGAAATATTCTGAATCGAGCGTCACATTGGTCCATTCAATGTGTCCCTCCACCATTGGGTTATGAGAGCATGCCCTTGAATATGATAGACGGAGATAAAGGGAACAGGCTAGATGATGTAGCCTTTCAGTGGTTGCAGAGAATTCGGCCCTCTCATCTAGTATACCGTCATGAAGAAATGACGTATCTGGAGCCGTATCTACCGAGCCGATTTGCCAGGCAATTCGGATATGACCAACTTCATGTTGGAAACGCCACCACCTGCCTTTTTGCTCGTGGAGGACTTATTGACGGAGCTCGGGCTTGGAGGTACTTTGCGGCTAGAGATACAAAAGCTGTATTCTCTATGCCTAATCCTTTATCCAGCACGGGGACGAAGATGCTTTACACATATGCTCGCTTCTATGTTTCGTCGAGCACCTTCATGCCGAGTTTCAATCTGAAGACTTTTGTTGCGGAAGACGACCCAACAAAGAGGTCGAAGAAGAAAACTGTTATTCAACAATTTTCTCCGGAACCTGAAGATGAGACAGCGGAGGTTGAGCCCCTATATGACTTATTTCAGGAGGGAAATTTTCCTGATGAAGTTCTTCCTCCCATATTTGTATCCCTTTCTAAGAGGAAGCGAAGCGATGAATCTGAGACAGTCTCCAAAAAGAGTACTAAGTCTCAGACATCTAAGAAGAAGAAGAAAGGGGTCTCAGTAACTGCCACTTCATCTTTAGGTGGCATCTCAGTTGACGAAGATGACGCCGCCGATAAAGACGAAGATACAGATGAAGACGACGCTCATTTGATAACAAGGAGGTCGAGAGGCAGGTATGTCAAGAAGACCGTTGGCAAAATGAAGGACAATGAACTCTTGGAAACGATTATGAGTGGAGGAGTCTTGCCAGAGATCAATGAAGCGGCTTCTACTGAGAAAATAGAATCTGATGATGTTCATCTTCCAGCAACTTCCGCTGAACAGCCTGAGGTAGAATCCACTCGAGCTCAGGAAACGACTGCTCCGACAACAAGTGGAGTAGCTACTGAACCCTCAGAGATGAGGATGATCCCTTTTGAACATGGGACTGAGGGCGTCATCCAGGCATTGGATGACCAGATTGAATATTCTGAAGAAGAACCAGCCCCGGCAGAAGTTATGGAACAACCGGAAGTTCCAAAAACTCAGGTTGAAGAAAACATTTCTTTGGCCAGAGGCGATGAAGACGTGTCAACGTCCGAGCTACCAGCTGCTGATGACTTATTAAAGAATGTTTGTAAAGACATCATTCTTCGAACTGATATTCCAGAAAAGACTGAACCGGCAGTCGATACTGAGCTTGCTATCATTACTGTTCCTGAGATTCATCCATCTCAAGGAATAGATGAAGATGTGAACATCATGGACTCCGGATCAGAGACTCATCCTGAAGCCGGGGATAAAAAAGAGTCTGAAGAAGAAGAAGAAGAAGCTGAAGAAGGAGATGATTGGCATGCTGGCACTTCTACTCCTTATGATGAAGATAAAGTCAGAGGGAACATAGTGGAACTCAGCCCCGAACCTGCTCAATCTCCGGACAACGCTCCAGTACCCAGTAATTCTGGAGCTGGAAGCAGCCACATAAAGCAGGTGTCGGACACCATCATGGACCGGCTACGAGAAGACGCAAGACTCCCTCACCACATAGAATATGAACCTCAGCCTGGTAGAATTTTATTCCAAATTCTGTTTTTACTGTTTCTTTTTTCTTTAGATGCTGATTATTTTTTCTTTGACTAGTAGGAACTGCTGCAACAATGAGTTCAACTCATGCTCCACTTGTCCAGACTGACGCTGATGAAGGGAGCTCGTACTTGCCAACTTCTCCAGCAACACATACTTCCGTTCCCAGGATAGAAAACATTCAAGCTTCTTCTTCAATGATGACAGCGACTCCTGGGTTTGAGACGGGACTGGCAAGAACTCTGGGGATGTATTCAGATATCATCTATTCATATCTGGATACATACTCCAAGCGTTTCTTGAAGGACGAAGCTATGCCCTTCTCTGAGATTCGAACTATGATCAATTTCCCGCTCATGGCGTTGCGACATGCTGGTTGCGAATCTCAATATATCTTCTTCGAACATCTCCTGGATGAGTTGGAAATAACTATCCAAAAATACTGGGAGACTAAGAAGGAAGACATTCATTCTTTAACGGTGGCTGAGATCAGTCAACTAGAGCATGAAGCCCAGTCCCGGCAAGCTGCATTAGAAGCATTTCTTGCCTCTTCTTCTGAGAAATTAGTAGAAAAGGGTGAAGAAATATTAGCTACTCGTCAGAGAGTAGAGCTTCTGGAGAAAGATAAAGCATCCAAAGCTGAAGAGCTGAAGCAGTTGAAAGAGGAGTTGGCTCGTCTTCAAGAGCGAATTGCTGTCATAGAAACAAAGCAAGCTGAGGTCATTGCTGCTTATATTTCTGAAGCCGAACGCTGTGAAACTCTTCAAAAGGAGCGAGAGCATATGCAGACAGAGCAAATTGAAGAAGTTAATCGTCTCCAATCTGCTATTATCATTTTTTATGAACAAAATGTCGCTGTTGAAGCAGCAGAAAAAGTTCGAAAAGCTCATGAAGAGAAAATGAGTATTGTACTCGATCGTATTAAGGAGTTAATAACTCCTAATAAATAGATCTTGTAATCAACATTTTGATTTTGAATAAAGACGAATGAGAACCTTTGATCTGATTTTATGATATATTTATAGAAAATATGTTCAGAGGTAAATAATACATGACACATTTCTATAGAATAGAATGTACAAATGAACTTTGTAATTCTATCAGATGATATTAAACCAGTGATGATCTTAGTTTAATACTGATTAGAAAAAATAAAATTCAGACATAAAAAAATATCTTTGAACTCAATTTTTCATGATCTTTGGATTCAAGAATCAAAAGACTAGATGTCATTTTCATAAATATGATACTGACATGGATGTTGAACGATGATGAATTATAAATATATGTGGGATGAACAGGAAAATCGACAAATGATGGAATGAACGGATAAACCGTCAAAAATGAATGGTAATGAACGGATGAACCGTCAGATGATGATGAATGAACGGGTTAACCGTCGGATTATAATGAACGGGCGAACCGTCGAATGAATATAATAAATGAACGGATGAACCGTCAGGCATTAATGAACGGGCGAACCGTCGGATGAATGTGATAAATGAACGGATGAACCGTCAGGCATTAATGAACGGGCGAACCGTCGAATGAATGTGTCGCTTCATTATTTGAGGAACTTATGTCTATAAATATAGCAGAAATCTGACAAGAACGAACACTTCTACTCTTCAACATAAAAAATGTCGTCTGAAGAAGTATCCAAGAATGCTGAAATCGCCCCGAAGGTTCAGAAGGGCACTGAAGAACACCATGCCGATCCAGTTCAGCCTAAGGAGGTAGAAGCAGGCGAAGGTTCGTCTACACCCAAGCCACTACGAGACATTCTGGACTTTCTGCTTGATCCAGGAAGGACTGAAGAAGAGGAATCCATGAGGATGGCTGCTTGCAAATTCCTCGTGGGTTTCAGCAAAGAAGTTCTCAGCTCTTTTGCTGATCGCATTTTCGAGAAGGACGACAGCGGGCCGCGTCCAAATGTAGAGAAGGATGATAGTGACCTTCCTTAATATCATGTACTATCATTCATGATGAAATAACATTTAAATTCATGAACTTGAACTTTGTCTGATGATTTACAAGTATTTATATTTATACATAATATTTTTTAAGGAATTTGCCATTAATAGGCATCATAACCTTTCGACCATCCAGTTCTGAGAGTTGATAAGCTCCATTTGAGAAGACTCGGCTCACAACATAGGGACCTTTCCACTTCGCATCGAACTTGCCTTTGCTCATATGAGTCATAGTCATAAGACGTCTGACTGCAAGAACAAGTTCTCCTTTTTGATAGGCTCGAACTCTGACTTTCTTGTTAAAAGCTCTTGAGATTCTAGCTTGATAGAATTCGATATTCTGTTGAGCAGATAATCGCTTTTCATCCAGAGCTTCTAATTCCTGAAGTCGAAGACGATCATTATTCTCGATGGTAAGTTCATTAGCGATTGCTATCCTTAAAGAAGGAATTTGAATCTCTAATGGAAGAACAGCTTCACATCCATATACCAGAGAGAAAGGTGTACATTTAGTAGCATTACGAACTGTAGTACGGTAAGCCCACAAACATTCACCGAGTTTTTCACTCCAATTACGTTTGTTAGTAGAGACAAACTTCTTTAAGAGTTTGATGATAGTTTTGTTGAAAGCTTCTGCTAATCCGTTAGCTGCCGGATTATATGCGGTAGAAGCTACATTGTTGATTCGATGATCGTCACAGAATCGAGTAAAGTTCTGGCTGACGAACTGTGGTCCATTATCATGAATAATGCGTCGAGGAACACCAAATCTATAGATGACATGATGCTTGATAAAGTTGACGACATTAGAAGTCTTCACTTCAGATAAAGGAATAGCTTCGGCCCATTTGGAGAAATAATCGGTTATTGCGAGAATAAACCGATGACCTTTTGATGACGACGGATTGATCGGACCGATAATGTCCATGCCCCAAGCTTCGAAGGGCCATGATGCTGCCATTGGATGTAGAAATTCTGAGGGTTGATGAATAAAATCCGTATAGATTTGACAAGCTTTACACTTCCTTGTATATTCGATGGCATCTGATACCATAGTGGGCCAATAATAACCCATACGTCGAATACGGTCTTGAAGTTTTGGTCCAGGCTGATGTGCTCCACAAATTCCATCATGTGCTTCGCGAATAATTTGTTGAGCCTCATCACCGGCAATACATCGAAGAAGTAAACCATCATAAGCTCGACGATATAAGATTTTTGTAGTATGATTGTAATAGAATCTGAGTGATCGTCGTCTGATAGATGCTTCCTCACTCGGATTATCTGGAAGAATATCATACAATACGAAATCTAAGAAAGGAAGTCTCCAATCTTTATCCGTATTCTGAGTCTCAGCTGAATTACTGAAGATGAATTCCATGCTAGAATCAGATGAAGATGATAATGATTTACGACTTAATCCAAATCCTCTTGTTGTGTTGACATCATGAGATGTTGATTCTTCAATGTCAACTGGAAGTCCTAAAGTTAGATTGTTTTCGAGATGAAATAATTCTCGATTGCAGACAACAATCATTTGTTGACGTCTAATCGGAATAGCCAATACTGCCGCAAGATTAGCAAGAGCATCAACTTCTGCGTTACATGCTCGCCTAACATGTTCAATGAAGAACCCTTCAAATGAAGAAGCCATAGATATAGCCGATCTATGATAAGGAACCAGATCTTGATGGCGAACTTCATAAGTACCCCTTATCTGATTGACAATGAGTTTAGAATCTCCATACGCTTCCAAATGTTGAATATTCAGATGTTTAGCGAGTTGAAGACCAATAAGCAATGCATTGTACTCAGCAATGTTGTTTGAACATGGCTGATCGAGAGAATAAGCTCTTTGAATAGCAAGACCTTCTGGCGATACAAGAACAATTCTAACTCCAGCAACAATATCACCATTAGGACCTATTCTTGAAGCTCCGTCAAAGAATAGACGCCAAGTAGGATCTTCTTCAGCAATTTGGTTTGAATCTAAGATTTCATCTGGGATTTCATCATAGAGTTTTGAATTCTCTGGAATTGAATGAGCAGCCAGAAAATCAGCTAAAGCTTGTCCTTTGACTGATTTCTGAGGGATATAATGCATGTCATACTGAGCAAGTAAGATTCCCCAGTTTGCCAAACGAGAATTTAAAACACTTGGTTTCTTCATCATGACTCGTATGGGTTTGATCCTGGAGATGACATGAATAGTCTGGCCAATGATATAATGTCGTGTCTTTTGAACAGCGAACATCAGGACTAGACATTCTTTTTCGACCGGTGAATATCGAGGTTCAGCTCCGGTCATAGTACGACTGAGATAGTAAATGGCTTGTTCATGACCATTTTTATTCTTTTGAGCAAGCAGTGCACCCAACGAATGACTCATTGCTCGGGTATATAGGAGGAACGGTATTCCTGAGACAGGAGGTACCAATACTGGAGGGCTCATCAGATATTGTTTTATATCATCGAATGCTTTCTGACATTCATCATTCCAGACAAAAGAAACACCTTTCTTCATAAGTTTATTGAATGGTCTACAGCGTCCTGAAAGATTAGAGATGAATCTCCTGATATAAGCGATCCTTCCTTGAAATCCTCGTAGCTCTTTTAAGGTGCGTGGAGGACGCATCTCTTGGATGGCTTTGATCTTCTCGGGATCCACGTGTATACCTTTCGAGGTAATGACGAAGCCGAGAAATTTGCCACTAGAGACGCCTAAGGACTTAGTAGGGTTCATCTTTAATTGATGTTTACGCATTAGATCAAAAATAGTCTTCAAATCTTGGATGTGATCCTCTTTTTGTCGACTTTTGACTGCAATATTATCAACGTAGCATTCGACTATTTTTCGTAAGTGTTCACGGAATATAGTGCTCATGGCTCGTTGATAAGTTGCTCCTGCATTCTTGAGACCGAATGGCATCACTGTATAACAGTATGTACCAATCGGCGTTCTGAAAGAAGTGTGTTTCTCGTCATCTGAAAACATTTTAATCTGATTGTACCCAGAATACCCATCCATGAATGACATCCGTTCAAACCCACAGGTATTATCGATCATAACATCAGTAATTGGTAGAGGGAATTCGTCTTTAGGACATGCCGCATTGAGATCGCGGAAGTCTATGCATACTCTGATCTTACCAGTCTTTTTAAGGACAGGAACTATATTAGCCACCCAATCGGGATGTTGTTCCTCTCTAATAAACCCAGAGGCCATGAGTTTATTGACTTCAGCTTCAATTGCATCCATGATGTCTGGACGAAATCGTCGCTGTTGTTGCTTGACCGACTTTGCATTCGGCATGATATTGAGTTTATGAGTTGCGATTTGTGGATCAAGTCCTGGCATATCTTCATAACTCCAAGTGAAAATATTAATGTATTCATGAATAAGTTTGATCATGTCTTGCTTATCAGTTTCTGAAAGACTTTCACTAATGAATATTGGTTTGGGGGATCCCTCTTCACCAACATCTATTTGAACAAGTTTATCTTCAGTCGGAGGTTCTTTTTGCTCGAATCAGAATTCCCATTGATTATCTAACCTTTGGGCCCATTGTTCTGATTCAGGTGAGATTTCAAAATCGTCTTCGTTTTCGTCATCTTCTTCAGAACTGTCAATGGTGACCATGTTGGAAGACATAATGTTGTAGTGGAAGTCACCAATACTTGTATCAGAATCCCAAGAGGTAGTACTAGAAGAATCAGATCTCTTATCTTCGTCAGATTCGGGATCTTCATGGATAGTATTGATAAAGGGAGTAGGAGCAATATAACCTAATCCGCATTTTGTCCTCCCATATTTCAGAGGAGGAATTCGAACATGCATTTTTCTTCCTTTTCCATTATTGAGGCCAGTTCTGAAGTTATAGCCCATATTTTTAATGATGTCCTTAGATTGCTGACTATAACGACGTAGTTGTAATCTTCCAGTATCATCGTTTTTGTCATCATCTTCTAAATCAGAAGGATTCTGGGGGTCTTTGTAGAAGAATATTGGAATGTCTTCTGGTTTTCTGTTAGGAACCAGAAAGTATGAAGTTTGTACTGATTCTAGGGATACGTCTGTATGAAAAGTCTGTACAACTCCTATGGTTATTGTTCTCAAGTCATCTAACAAATGCAAATAACTATGAACATGATTACACACATCAATATACTGCAAAGATGGAGACTTTTCATTAAATTTAAAAGCAGTAGTATTTACATTGGGAGAAGGCTGAGCCTTAGAAATTTTAGCCAAATCAATGACTAAAGGGGGAGAAGAAGAACGAGAGGAAGTTTTGTTTCGATTAAGATCGATAACAAATGGCTCAGAAGAGGTGAGCTCCCTTGAAGCTTGAGATGGAAGAGTAGTCCGCCCTCCAACAGGGATTACCAGAGTATCCTGTTTTATATGTGAAGATACAGGAACTGTAGTACGCCCACTGACAGGAATGATCAGTGTATCTTGAGTAGACGACTGAGGTAACGGAGAGATCCGTCCGTTCACTGGAATAATGAAAGAACTTTCTCCAGAGGATTTAGGAGATTGTTGCTGAGTAGTTCGACCTTTAACAGGAATTATCAAGGTCTCACTTTACGGATCCTCTTTCTCCATAGCTTGTATCACCCTTGTATACTCTTCTTTGTACATCCGGGAATCATTGAAATAAGCTTCAACCCCATGGAAAGGATTTATATCAGCAATTTCCTTTTGTACTCTTCCATTGCTGTCAATGTATTTAAAATACTGATGAAGAGTAGAAGGCACTACATTATTTTCATGAAGAAAGGGCCTCCCCAGAAGAAGATTATAAGATCCCACGATCTCGATCACATAGAAAGTGACTTTGGATCTGAAATCGCCTATCTGAAGTTTCAGATGAATCTTTCCCAAAGGCTCGCTTCGGCTTTGATTGAATCCCAGAATAGTAGTAACCGTCTTGGAAAGCTTGTGAAGAGGGATTTTTAGTTCATCCAATAGACTCTTTGGCATTATACTTATAGCAGACCCTGGATCAATGAGGATGCGATCTATCTTCATCGTATCGATATAACCGGTGTAGTAGAGAGGCCGATCATGTCGATTATCCTCCAGTAGCATGTCATCTTGTGTAAAGGTGATATTTGGGATAATCTCCAATACACTGTTGCAATGTAAGCAAGTGACGGGTTCTTCATCTGGCTTCTTTAATTGTACAAGACAAGAGTCAGCCTGAAGAAGTGCCTCACTTAACGTCTCCCGAGTCTCTTTAGAAAGACGTAGAAGTTCAAAGAGAGACATTCTAGCTGGAGTATTAGCAAGTTGAGCTAGAATATCGAAGTTATAAGGTTTCTGAAGCCCAAGAGGAGGGGACTTCTTGATTGGCTTATCAAATTGAGCCTGTTGTTTGCCTTTTTCAAGAGCTGTGGGCTTGGAAGGAGTAGGTTCAACCGGTGCAGTTGAAGGAACAGGTACAGTGGATGATTCTTCTTCAAGAAGAACATTAGGAGCATCTTTGTCAGCAGGAGGGATATCAGGAGTATCTTCAGGACTCTTGGAATAATCCTTTAGATAAGGTTTTCCTGTTCTAGTAGCACCAGCAAGTGCTTCTGATTTATCTTTTGATTCTGTGTCGGGAGTAGATCCGAAAGAAGTCATATGACATGACTTAGTTTTCCCAGCCTTCTTAGATTTTTGGGAAGTAGTCTTTTGAAGAGGAGGAGATTCAAAATCTGCTATCAGATCAGGATGAATCCATATGATTTCTCCTGTTTTCATAGTGATTGGTACTAATCCTTCAGACTGCGTTGGAGGAATATTTACTATTTCAAGAGTTGCCTTGGGAATAGGAACGATCCCGCTTTCAAGGAGTTGAGGAGGAAAATCTCCGAATTGTATAGAGACGACGTTGGAGGTGTCTGTCTTCTCTTTCGGAGTAAGAGAGATAGCTCCAGATTTAATCATTTCCTGGATCTTTCCTTTCAGTACATAACATGTACGAACTGTGTGACCCAACATTCTGTGGTATGGACAGTATTTAGGATGATCCGTCTTACCAGCTTCATCAGGTTTCTTGATTTCAGGTAATTATATTTTATTACCTTTCAGCCGACATTCAAAGATACCAAGGACATCATCGTCATCAAAAGAGTATTCTTCTTTGGGACGAGGTGCTCTTGGTTGTTGAGTCGTAGAGGCAGGAGGAGTTTGAACAGTTGATGCATCTTTACTCTGAAGATTAACTTCAAGGGTTTTTTTTTCCCTTGCGAGTATTGGATTTAGCATTATTGTTAGTACTTTGACCTGTTTCTTTGGGAGTCATCTGCACTCCTAAACCTTTGAAGGTTTCAGCACTAATTTCTGCGGCTTTGGCACTAACTATGAAGGAAGGCCAATCTTGAAATTGAGTAGATCCTGTCCACATGCTGATAATTGGCAACAAATTTGATTTGTATGTGTCGATGGTGACAGCATCAGGAGTTCCAAGAGGCATCTTCAGAGCTTCTCTTCGAAACCATTCAATGAATTCCTCTGTAGTTTCATTATTTTTCTGCTTGATTCTTATAAGAGCAGACATAGTCATGTCATTGAGCCCTTCATAGAACCGTTCAAGAAACATTTGTTTGAAACCGACAAATGAGGTAATACACCCATCCGGGAGACTTCTATACCATTCATAAGTCGTTCCTTTGAGACATCCGACGAACACCCGAGTAAGAAGGGCGTCACTTGGTTGCAACTGGTCAGTCATCACTTCAAAGTGATTAATAAATTGACTCGGAGAAGTGGTTCCATCATAGAATGAGATAGTAGGAGGCTTGTATTTAGGAGGATATGATACTTGCTTCCATTCTATTGGATAAGGTTGCTTGATGCCTAACCTTTGTAAACCATCCTTCTGTTTGAATGCCTCAAATTGAGTTCGGAGATTCCTTAATTCTTCAGTAACAACTCCGGATGATTGTGGAGTTGTAGCTTGTAGAGAAAATTTGGGAGGAGGAACAGCATTATAAGTACTACCCCCAGCTCCCGAGTGACTAGGAACTGGTTGAGCTTGCCCAGGAGTATTGGATTGTACTGCTGGAGGAACATGTACTGGACTTACACCAGTGTCAATTGGTATGGCGTCTGGTATAGTCTGTCAATTTTGCAGCTGGGTTGCCATGAGTTCATACATCGACTTCATAGTGTCAGCCATAGACTTCATTTGCTGTTCCAAAGAAGCAATTCTTTGTTCTTGAGGAGTCAAGGAAGAAGAAGGTTCATCAGTATTCCCATCGACCATATAAGTCATGACTGTACGAGGGATTATTGATGAACTAGTGGATGTTGTCTGTTCTGAATCATTACTTTGTGTATCAAAGTCATTTGTAGGAGAATTACCCCCAGTAGGCAGAGGTGGGAAGTTAGATTCTCCAAGAAATTCAGAATCATCTTTAGAAATAGAAGTTCTTTGACTAGAAGCCAAGACTCTTGCTCTGGTGCCTCTGTATACTCCATCTGGACTATCAATTTTACCTCCAGTATCCCGAGAGGTCATGTTAACAGAAGCAAACAGAGGTTCATCTTCATCAGGCATAGGTTCACACTGAATCCGGGTGAAGACAGATTGTCGTTTAGTTTGACATCTGCATTGCATCATAACTCTTGGCTGGAAGTCACATTCATGATCAATATGGTCATGATCCATTGATTGACATCTGCATTGAATTATGACTTTTGGCTGGAAGTCACATTCAGCATGGTCATGATCCATTGACACAGAATTATTCCTTCTCTTCTGTTGAAGATGTTCTCGTAAATCTGTCTGTGAAGATTGAGGTACATCAGAGAACATTCTTTGTGTATTTTTAGGAATATATTTCCGGTTCTTGGGTCTTGATGGCTCTTGATTATATAGAGAGTGATTAATGTGAGCCACATAATTTCTAGCATACTCTGCATCTGGATCTCTTGCTTTTGTTCCCGTTTGGTATGGTTGTTTGACACCAGAAGTGCTTCCCAAATGGATTTGATTAAGTTTTGCTCTTAGATCAGTTGGAGGTAAAACATTGGTTTTTGATACTTGGAGTTTTCCTTCCATTGATCTGGATATTTGCAGAGAAGGAAGAGTTGAACCACCCCCTTGATTAGGAGTTGGTAACAGACCTTCTTTTATAGACAAATTCTGTGCCCAATTCGAAGAAGTCGTAGAAGAAGACATTAAGAAATGTTTCTTCTTAGACTTACTCAAGTTTTGAGACATAGAATGTCCAGAAAGAAGAGTAGTCAAAAGACCATCTCCTTTTCTTTGACTAACAAAACTGTCAGTCAAAGCTGTTCCTGAAGTAAACACTACAGGAGTAGAAGAAACAACTAAAGAGTTATTTCTTTTCGAAGGGACTTTGTGTGCCATTTGTGAAGGAGCTTTAGCAAGACCACCCCCAGTTCTAGTAGAACTTGGCAAAAAAGAAGAGATAGCTAAAGAGCTATTCTTCTTAGATGATGTATACGGAATACACGCTGAAACAGGCTTGGTTAAAGAACCAGTGCTGTTAGCGTGACTTTTGAATTTAGAAATACACGCTGGGACAGATTTGGCTAAGGAGCCAGTGTTGTTAGCGTGACTTTTGAATTTAGAAATACACGCTGGAACAGGTTTGGCTAAAGAGCCAGTGCTGTTAGCGTGACTTTTGACTTTGAGATTGCACGCTGGAACAGGCTTGGCTAAGGAGCCAGTGCTGTTAGCGTGACTTTTGACTGTGAGATTGTACGCTGGAACAGGCTTGGCTAAGGAGCCAGTGCTGCCAGCGTGACTTTTGACTGCTGTCGTCTTCGAGCACACAAGAGCGTGCGTGCTTGTAGTAGAGTCCTTGCCAGTGTTAGAAGTAGACACTGTGGTAGAAACTTCACCATTGGTTGCCAACAGATTCTTAGGGACGTAGACAAATCGTCCCTTTGACTTGGCAGTGGTGATGGAGGCTGAAGTGGGCTTGCCACCCTTAGCCCGCTGCATTTCTTCGTAGGCGAGTTGATCGAACTGGATCGATATCACCTTCTTCGTCAAGCCGACTGACGAAGTGTCGCATTGAGTTGTTGCCATCTCAAAAGAGGAGATGGTTTTCCCCAGCAGAGTCGCCAATTTGTTTTCCATAAATAAATTTACTTTATTTATTGTGTTTCTGGGAAAATTATAACTGTAGGAATCCGATTTAGAAGACGATCGCTTTATCCCTTAGACGATGCGAAGAAGAAAAGCTCTCAAAATTTCAACAACAATTTAGATATCTATGTATCTGTACAATGAATGAGAAAAAAACTTTATTTATAGAGTCAAAAATAACTGAAAAGATAACTGTCTTCACAACCTGTGCATAGTTGAAAATTATGCAGGATTTAACATACGCAAGGTTATGGACAGTTACTGGACGTGGCCTGTAACTGTTGGACACATGGCAATCGTGCATGAGTCGTGTGCAAGTTACAGGACAAGCAGGTGAGAGATTGGTGGCATGGCTGCCACGTACTCCAATTTGATGAAATCCACGCAGGCTTGTTGAAGACGAAATCCACGCAGACTTGGGTCAGAAAGCTTCAAAATCCACGCAGACTTGGGGCAGAAAGCTTCAGAATCCACGCAGACTTGGAGCAAAAAGCTTCAGAATCCGCGCAGACTTGGGGCAGAAAGCTTTCAGAATCCACGCAGACTTGGGGCAGAAAGCTTCAAAATAGACGCAAACTTGAGGAAGGAACATAAAAGTTCAAAATACACGCAGACTTGAGTCAGAACGGCCAGCTGTCTTAATTCGACGTGCCTCGACTGACACAAAATCTCTGACATTGATTGCCTTTTGTCAGTCGCATTAAATGACAATAAGCTCTTTTGGTACGCCAACTTGATGAAGGCTGAGTCTTGTTTAAGAAGATTTCGAAAGTCACGTAATAGTCGGCTGTGATCTCTCGAGTTCTGTGCATACGTGGCACACGAGGAGATATTCTTTGACTGTCGTGCTGTCAGTCATAATGACACTCTGACAAATGATGAGCTGTCTCTCAGCGTGACTTTTAAACATTGTCTTGATCAACTCAGCGTGACTTTTAGACTTTGTCCTGATCAACTCAGCGTGACTTTTAGACTTTAGTCTGATCAACTCAGCATGACTTTTAGACTTTGTCCTGATCAACTCAGCGTGACTTTTAGACTTTAGTCTGATCAACTCAGCGTGACTTTTAGACTTTGTTCTGATCAACTCAGCGTGACTTTCATTTTTTTTTTGAGGTCTACATATTCGACCTGATGCAAGCGCACAATTTGAAAATGAACCCTACGAAGTCCTTCCTGGGCGTATCCAGCGGGAAGTTCTTGGGTTTCATCATCACCGCCCAGGGTATCCATGTAGACCCTGAGAAGACAAAGGCAATTATAGAGATGGGTCCCCCGAGAAATCTCCGCGAACTCAGAGGCCTCCAAGGGAGGCTAGCGTACATCAGGAGGTTCATTTCTAACCTCTCCGGACGATGTCGGCCATTCACCCACCTCATGAAGAAAGGCGTCTCGTTCGTATGGGACGAAGAATGCCAGCGGGCCTTCGACAGCATCAAAGAATATTTGTCGAACCCTCCAGTCCTGGTGGCCCCGGTTGCTGGAAAACCATTCCTGCTCTACGTACGAGCAATGGAGCACTCTCTCGGAGCTCTGCTAGCACAAAACAATGATGCAGGCCATGAACAGGCCATATATTACCTCAGCCGAATGATGATTGGGCCAGAGCATCGATACACCGCTGTGGAGAAGGAATGCCTTGCCCTAGTGTTCGCCATTCAGAAGACACGACACTATGTCACCGGACAAACGATACATGTGATCTCACGAGTCAACCCTTTCAGGGTCCTCATGACTAAACCAGGGGCACTCAGCTCTCGTCTCGCTACATGGGCAATATTGCTATCCCCCTACCATATGATCTTCGTCCCACAAAAGGCGGTCAAAGGTCAAGCCCTGGCAGACTTTTTGGTAGCCCACCCGGGTTCGGAGTCGTCCAGGATATATAAAGAGATCCCAAATGAGGTCGCCGACTCGCATGCAACCTCTCACGATGATATATGGCGAATGTTCTTCGACGGCGCTTCGAGAACTGACCTAAGGGCAACATTATCGTCGGAGTTGGGGTGGTGCTAGTCTTCCCTTCCGGATTGGTGATTAACCGCGCTTACTCCCTCACGGAATCCTGCTCTAACAATGTGGTCAAGTACAACGCTCTGGTCATTGGCCTCCAACTTGCAAGGGAGCTGGGGGTAGAATATCTTGAAGCATACGACGATTTTCAGTTAATCGTCAATCAAATTTGGGGCTCATACGAAGTTCGCCACGAAGACATGATCCCCTATCACCAAATAGCAATCGACATCATCTCGTCGTTCGAGGGGTTCTTCATCGAACACGTCCCCAGACTCCGAAATATCGAAGTCGATGCCCTAGCAGGTCTGGCCGCTTCCCTAGCAGTGCCGAATCATACCCATCAATCAGTAGATGTGAGAGGCCACGAGCTGGTCTGCCCCAAGAACAATGTTCAATTCGTGGCAAGTTATTCCGCTCAGGCGATTGATGATGCCCCAGATTGGAGACAACCATTCATCGACTTCGTCGTCTACGACATCCTCCCCGAGAACCCAAAGGAGGCCACCTCCATTAGACGGCGTTCCCTCAGATTCTTCTACGATATAGAGACGAAAATGCTGTATCGACGATCCTACGATGGATTATTGCTTCGGTGTCTGTCAAACGCAGAAGCCAAAGAAGCCGTACGAGAAGCTCATGACGGTGTCTGTGGGGTCCATCAGCCTGGTCCTAAATTGCAAGACCGTCTTCGCCGAATGGGCTACTACTGGCCCACGATGGTAGCAGATGCGATAGACTATGCTAGAAGGTGCAAAGCCTGCCAAGTCCACGCAGACTTCATCCACCAACCATCCGAATTTCTACATCTAACAGTGGCATCCTGGCCATTCGAAGCATGGGGGATGGACATCATCGGTCCGATTACTCCACCTTCCTTCCGTGGACATCGCTTCATACTTGCGATCACGGATTATTTCTCCAAATGGGCAGAAGCTGTCCCGCTTGCAGAAGTAAAGACTTCGAACGTGATCAGCTTCCTCAAGCATCACGTCATCTATCGCTTTGGACTGCCCCGGAGGATCATCCACGACAATGGTCCGTAGTTTGCAAGCCACGTCTTCTATCGGTTCTGCGACAAACATCGCATCCAGAATATTGCTTCGATACCATACAACCCGGCAGCGAACGGGCTGGCAGAGGCATTCAACAAAACAATCATCAAACTCCTCAAGAAGTTTGTCTCTTCCAACAAATGCAACTGGAACGAGAAGCTCGGTGAATGTTTATGGGCGTACCGTACTATAGTCCGAACACCTACCGGGAACACACCATTCTCTCTGGTATACGGGAGTGGGGCAGTTCTCCCATTAGAAACTCAAATACCCTCGCTCTGCGTCGCCCTCACTTATCAATTGACGACGGATGACAACTACCGACGCCGACTACAAGAGTTAGAGGCCTTAGATGAAAAGCGCCTCCTAGCTCAGCAAAGGATCGAACTATACCAAGCACGCATCTCTGGATCCTTCAACAAGAAGGTTAAAATCAGAACATTCCAAGTGGGTGATCTTGTTATGGCAGTCCGGAGGCCGATGATCATGACTCACAAGACCGCCGACAAGTTCCAGCCAAAATGGGAAGGTCCATTTATCATCGAGGCCGTATTCTCCAACGGTGCTTACCGCCTCGCCAAGCAAAACGGATACTTGCTCATGTTACCCGTCAACCGCAAGTTCCTGAAGAAATACTGTGTCTAGACGACAATTCTCCAAATTTTTGAGTCACGTACCCGCTGGTACCGCTGAACTTACCCTCATAATTCTCCAGATTCTCGAGTCACGTGCCCGCTGGTACCGCTGAACTCACCCTCATAATTTTCCAAATTTTCGAGTCACGTGCCCGCTGGTACCGCTGAACTCACCCTCATAATTCTCCAGATTCTCGAGTCACGTGCCCGCTGGTACCGTTGAACTCACCCTCATAATTCTCCAGATTTTCGAGTCACGTGCCCGCTGGTACCACTGAACTCACCCTCATAATTCTCCAGATTTTCGAGTCACGTGCCCGCTGGTACCGCTGGACTCACCCTCATAATTCTCCATATTTTTGAGTCACGTACCCGCTGGTGCCGCTGAACTCACACTCACCATTCTCCAGATTATCGAGTCATGTACCCGCTGGTGCCCCTGAACTCACACTTTCACAATATCGAGTCATGTACCCGATGGTGCCTCTGAACTCACATCCCGGTCACTCTTTCAGATAGTGAGTCATGTATGACCATACCTCTGAACTTTCTTCCTGAAAGAGATCCTCCCTCATGATCCACTACCCGCACTCCCAGTGCACAAAAAGGGTAACAGATCCACAAATTTCCAAAACGGCTATGTCCTAATTACCTCTGATTCGTTTCACTTCCGCCAAAAACAAATCACCCCCTACATAGAACTTTCATGTCCTCATTACCTCTGAGTCATTCTATGTACCCCCTCTTCATTGAGCCCACTCCTGCCATGTCCTCATTACCTCTGAGTGGGAAGGCTCCGTAGAAGAAACCTTCATACTCGCCATGTCCTCATTACCTCTGAGTAAGTATGTCGGTTCCCTTTCAACCTATTATCTGTACCCACAACCGGAGTACGACAAGGATAATAGGTCCACAAATGTCTTCTGTTGACCACAAATGTCCTCTGTTGACCACAAATCTCCTCTGTTGACCACAAATGTCCTCTGTTGACCATAAAATATCCTCTGTGAAGTCACTCCTGCCATGTCCTCATTACCCCTGGGCAGGAAGATTCCACGATAAAACCCTCATGCTTGCCATGTCCTCATAACCTCTGAGCAAATATGTTGGTTTCCTTTCATCCTATTATCCGTATCCTAAGCCAAGGTACGCCAAAGATAATAGGCCCACAAATATACTCTGCTAAGTTTCTTAGCATAAATCCACCATCTCATCATGCCCCGGGAGCCTAGTTGCTCTACGGCATTCTTTTTTCCAATACCGAGAGCACCTATGACCACTTTGCCATGGCTGTTTCGGATATCCTGACCAAACTTGTTATCCGTACCTAAAACCAAGGTATGCCATGGGTAACAGGTCCACAAAAAAGTCCCCAAGACGGGGAAAACATCACCACAATATCATAGGTATAACAAGCAATGCAAATGAAGGGTAGAATGGAAAGTACTCTTTATTTGAAGGAAGAAAAAAAAGCATTACATGTTTCGGGACCGCGTCCCTCTCAAAAAGGAAAACAAGAACAAAGCAAGAGGAAAAGGCTGACTATAGCTCAGCATTACACAATTCCAGGAGCCGGTTTTTCACCAACGCAGTCCCCCGCTCAAGCCTCCGTTTAGCTCAACGTTCGACTTCTTGGGACAATTGCTCCGCATCTTTCAAATACATATACGCCTCCCAGTCATTCTCCATTTTCTTCAGGGCAAGTTCCAGATTGGCAGAAGCCCTGCTAAATTTATCAGCCTCCTGGATGGCAATCCTTTTCTCAGTACAAGCAGCCTCCAACTCGGACTCCAAGAAGGCGAGCTTTCTTTGGAGCTCGAGGATTTGTTCCCGGGTGTCGGTTACCCCACGGGAGGCAGCCGCTTCCCGGGCCGCGCAATCTTCAATCCGACGGCTCCACTGATCATGCAACCGAGTCAAATCCCGTCGGTCCTTCAATATAGCCGGCTTAAGCGATTTTCGGGCAGCCATCACCTTCTCCACCGCGGTAATGAGGAAGTTGCGTTCTTGATTTATGACCGCGGGTAAATCAGTCTGTTGAAACATGCGAAACCGGGCTACGAGACGATCAGCTTCTAACAACTTAGGCTCGAGAAGCGTGGCCAGTTCCCCTCCACCAGGGAGAGTCCTAAGGATATTAATCTGGCCACTGGCACATCGACGGGCCAGAGTAAAGGGAGTTCTCCTTTCCACCGCGGCCTCGATCCCTCTATTTAGGTGACGGTGGAAACTGTCGACCACATCCTGGGAGACTTCATCCAAAACCTCTGTAGAGGATGGCGTCAGAGGGAGAGTGGCAGACAGTACCGAAGGAGTAGCTTCAGAAGTTACCGCCCCCCGCCACCAAGGAAGCAAACTCCGTGCGAAAAGATGCTTGAATGGCGGCTAGCTCCTCTTCCGCCGCCCGAAGAGCCTGGATGCTCGGCAGGGAGGAAAGGTTGACCCCCAAAACTACATTCGCAGAAGAGGGCGCAGGGAGCATCGTCCCTTGTCCCGGTTGTACGGCTACCGGGCCCCCCGAGCTCGACCCAGATGGAGGCCCCTCGATACAGGGAGGTTCCGCCAGACCCTCTCCGGTAGGGTCCGCCCCAGCAATGTCCATCACTGGGTTGGGACCTGAACATCCAAAGCAACCATTAATCGACGTAATCTGGAAAATAGGATGACGGAGTACATAGGCTTATTCACGAGTTATGGTTTGACTTGTATTACCAGGGAAAGAGCACGGAGGCGGCGGCTCGTTCACAGCCGGCGTAGTTTTCCCACCCACAGTGTCATTCTGTTGGGGTTCAGATGTCTCTGGGACGGGCGCGGTAAAACCCCTATCCCCCTGGGTTGAGGTCCCAGCAAGGTGGAAATCCTCGACCGCAACCGGAAGAACCCCAGCAGCAATGATAGCAGTACACACATCACTGACCAAATGAGACAGGACTGGATCAGCCTCGGCAATCGGGTCCTGAGGAGCGAGCTCATCCGACGCCTATAAAGCGCAAAAGGAACAAACGATTAGGCCATAACATAGAAGAAGAAGAAAGGAGATAGTTGAAACTCAAATCACCTCAGGAACAACGTCCACATCATCAATAAACAGCCTGCGACGTCTTACCGCAGCGTGCTTCGTGGAATAGGTTCGGTCATCAGCGGTAGTCACGCGCCTGCTTCGCTTACGCAAAGGGCCAGGCACTGCAGATGGTTGATCCTCCACCACCTCGTCAGACCAAGTAGACGGCTGACCCGTCGCCCTTTCATCTGGCATAATAGGGGGTTGATTTCCAACTTCCTCGTCCGAAGAATGCGACGAGTCATCGACGTCTTGTTCATCATCCTCCTCATCCGCCCTAGTGGACTCTGAGTTCGACGCAGGAACCCTGTTCGCCCCCCTCTTCCTCTTCTTGGATCCCTCTGGCTTCTCAGCCAAACCAGTGCCAGCAATGAAGCTAGTATTTATATCAAAATCGACAGGAGGCTTGCTCGCTACGACATGATAAAGGGCCACTATATACAAAATATCCCCTGCCGTCTTGGCATCGGGGACTGAGAAGCTGGCCCGGGTATGGACCGCATTATAATAATGCCAAGCCCGGACGCCATCGAGTACACTGCCCTCAAAGCTCAAGCAAGCGCTAGGACAATCCAGGAACAATTGACTATACCCAAATTGACGAAAAAATCTACTGGGCAGATAAGGCTCCAAGTATACGTTATTCCGGTAACGATACACCAGGTGCGCAGGGCGGATGTTGCATAACCAAAGAAGCATCTTCTCAGATAAATGTTGGGGAGGATCAACGCCGTCGACATGTACTCCCCTCACTTCCCTGGGGGTAAATTGAGAAAGAGAGACAAAAAAACTCGGGCCCGTCAACCCTCGCCAACGCCCTCCGGCAGGCTGGCATGGTATCATGTTCCCAAGGCTGATGACGGTATTGAAAAATGAAGGCGTTTTCAGTAGTAACATCTTCTCCGGTTCCTGGCCTCATCAACGACCAGTAGTGCAGTAATAACCATCCCATGAGGTAGTGGTATGGTAGTTCTATCCGTTCAAAGTCCAGCGTCGTATCACGAGCAATGACTTTGGATAAAAAGGCGCGGAGGCCGTGGTGTATGCTACACACCATGGCCGGGAGAAGGGCCAGTCTTACCTTGAAGACCAATTTCACAGCGGGGAGAATGAAATGGCGGCTGATCCTTTCCATAGAACCCGCGTCGCCCGAGACTATGCAATTGCGTAGCCACACCATCAAGAACCCAGCTAAGATCGCTTTATTGGACATTTCCCGGGTACCATAGTGGAAGTAACTGAGGGAGTCAGTGCGGCTCCCAAACCTGTCACGGGTAGACCTCGACCTTTTGACCTCCAATATCATGTCCTTCACCTCCTCCGGGGTTTGAGGACTTCGAGACGAAACTCGGCCGGAGGGACGTAACTTGAAAAGATACGAAACCCAGGCCGTGGTGTGAAGGGCGCTTCCTTCTGAGCTATTTTCTTTCTTGATAGCAATCTGGTGGCAGATGCTATGATGGCACAACAGTTCTTGGTACACGGCGACGAAACCAGGAAATCGTCGATCCAGGTCTTCGAATCCTTCGTTCGTCGGTGTATATACTTCAAAAGCTTCACCTCCCCACGGCAGTTTAGAAACAGCGTGCATCTCATGGAGAGCAAGCCCCAGCTCTCCCCCGGGGGCGAAAAAAGTCCCTGTACGCCGATTATACAGCTCCAAAAGAGCCATGAACAAAGGCTTGTTAATGGGCAACCCGTAGCAGGTGCCCCGGACGGCGTAGTAGAGGTCAATTCCCGAAGGGATTCCCCATACTTCCTCAAGATCCATGAGGTAAGATTGGCCCATGTAGGAATGGGGTTGATCCAATTTAGCAGCGACAACCTGCCCACAGGATAAGACCCCTTGCGAGCAAGCTGATTCAGAAACGTATCAGCTCGAATGAAAGTAAAGTTAGGACCAGTCACGTTTACAAAAGTGCCAGGGAGCAACCCCATCACACTCCGACTAACTGAATCCTTGCCCGTACATGCTGAACCGGTACGCCTGTTGTAGTGGATGTTGCCCACAAACATTCCCGGTTGGGTGGGAGTCAGAGAGCCCACCATTGTCCTGCCCAGCGGTACCATGTTAAACCACGAGAGGGGATAATGCCGCTCCATCTCGGGGATATGGATCGCCACTCCGTCTACAGAAAAGTCCCAGTTCTCAGAAACATCCAGCAGTCGGGAGTTCTTTATGGAAAAGGCATCCCCAAAGAGAAAAGCCGGTTTCAGATATTCTCCGTCCAGCTTTCCCGAATTCAGCATGGAACAGAGAAAGTGGAAAGGTTGGTTGTTAATGACAGCCACCCTCTCCTTAGGTTCATTAATGGGAAGCTGATCCACTATGTGTCGACTTAAGCCGTCGAGCCGCACGCCCACAGCAAACTGAGATGAACCCACAAGAAGCTCTCCTGCTGGGTTGGTTGGAAGACTCACTGAAAAAGGACAACACAAAACAAGATCAAAAGTTGGTTGCTGAACTCAAGTCCCTACGAGCCTATGCGGCTCGGATCAAACAAAGCCCTATGCGGCTCAATTACAATTGGGTTTCAGGTGGCACGGCCCCAAGGGAGCTTATGTGGTTCAGCCAACACAGCCTCATGCGGCCTAAATCAATTTGGGAGTTCCATAGGACATTAGTTCGATAGCTTATGCGGATCAATCGAGCACATGCGGTTCTAAGCAGGAGAGCTTGTGTGGCACTAAAGCGCTATACGGATCAGTTTGTTAGAAGCGTATGCGGATCAACCGAACATATGCGGTTAGAAGCTTATGCGGCTCCGTTCAAAAGAGACTTCATGCGGCTCAAAACCCTCTCATGCGGCTCAAACATAGGGTATCTCCTATGCGGCTCGGATACGAGAGGGTCATGCAGCCCATACAGCATATGCGGCTCTATTATAGCCGAACTGGGATAAAGGCTTGTGCATGAATATACAACAGAGCCATGGATTCTTAGGATTCAAAGTATCCAAATACAACCCTTACCGTTAAGGGCAGGATGGACATCATGGTGCACTTCGGGAGCAACGGCTGACGAGGAAGTCGCCTTCTTGCCCTTCGCGACGGCAGAAGCGACCTTAGAGGATTTGGGGGCCATGACTGATGACCGGAGAAGGGAAATGAGGAAAAAAAAAAGGCAAGACAGCAATAGTTGGACGAAGGAGGAAGTAAAGAAATCCCCCGACCGTACTCATCCATATTTATAAACAAAAGTGAAGCGTTTCGATCCCCGTGCATACACGAAGACCGACTCTTCGGTTATCAAGGTGTGCCGCCGAAAATGAAGGCCAAGCTCCTCGGATCCCGTACCGAAAAGTGGCCTTTAAAGCTGACAGCAAATCAAACAGCATTTAATGCAAAAGATTGCCATACGTGGCAATGATGACGTGGCCGAAAAGTCCCCTGCGGCTAAGCCATCCATGTGGCTGAACTATCTATGCGGCTTAAACGTCTATGCGGCCAGGACTTCATATGCGGCCAGAAGAATACAACCATGCTTCTTATTCAAAGTATTTCAATTTTGCAAATTGAAAACTTTGAAGGGGGTCTTGTAGAAGCATGAAAAATATTAAAGAAGGATCTATGCGGCCAGAAAACTCCATGCGGCTCAGGAAGCCCATGCGGCTCACAGGTTCATGCGGCACGAGGGGCTATGCGGCTCAAGACGTCCTATGCGGCTCAGAACAGGAGACACGTGGCTTGAAAAACAGTTCTCCCCTCCTGCATTAATGGCTGTGACGGCTGACAACTCTGAAAAAGTGGCAGCCCTGACACAAAAGTGGTAATTATGACTCTATCATAATGACAGACCCCTAGGGAAGTGAAGGAGATCTCTGACACAATCTCCCAAAATCCAAAAAATGCCACGTGGCCCTAACACGTGGACGATCATATGCGGCTCGAGCAAAGACTTCCCATGCGGTTCAGAATGAAGCAGTTCCATACGGCTCAGGCCGAAACAGTCTCATACGGCTCAAGCGGAGGCCTTCCCATGCGGTTCAAGAGGACCATTTCCATGCGGCCCAGGCGGATGCATCCCTATGCGGCTCGCAATGATCATCTCCATGCGGTTCAAAGGTTCGAAGGGGGGTAGCCACTACCCAAGCAGCCCTGACACGTGGCCCGAACCTTATGTGGCCCAAATCTTATGCGGCTCAATCTTCATGCGGTTCAGATCCCCCCAGTGGCTCCTAGGACACGTGTCCTAAGCCGATCAATCTCCCAGATTTATTGCAATCAGAGATTGGGTCAAATCTCAATAATCTGGGACACGTGGCAGGAGAATAAATCAAATTTATTCGCAGACATCAGAAGATTATTATAAGGAAGATTTATTCCAATCAGTATTAATTGCTGATGAGATTTGGTGTAATCTATACTTAATGGTCCAGATTCATCACAATCAAAACTAATGGCCTAGATTGACCAATCCACAGGCCGCCGCCATCTCCAAGGAGCAATAATTTGCAACCCTAATGATCACACCCCATTCCTATAAATAGCAGGGTGCCATTCCCTTGCAGGAGAGACACGCACACACAGAGAGAAGCGCACACAGGAGCACTTTTCGAGATCAGAGAGAGCACTAGAGTACTTGGAGAGAAGAGCAGAAAGAGAGCAAAGGGAGCATTTCTTCCAACGCCAAGCAATCTTCTGGAGCCAAGGCTGTATACCGATCGTCCAAGGAGTAAGGCAGGGCTGCCGTCGCCTTTCCAAGCCTCTATCGTCACCCTCCAGAATCTAAAATAAACAATTGTACTTAGTCTGTTGTACCTAGGCTTTCGTCCCTAGGCTTTTTTGTACAAGCGAGTTTGTAACGTGAAGTAAAACTCCAGTCCTCCGATAATTGTTCTGCTCTTTTATATTTTATGGCAAACAATGACGGCCAGGTACTTCGGTAGAGTCCATCGGAGAAGGAGGGAGGGAGCGTTGTCGGAGAAAGAGGGGGTGAGGGTGGAGGCATAATAGGATGAGCTTTAGGTCCTACTGCTTTTGATTTCTCTGTCGAAAAGCTGGGAGACATTGGTGGTGTTGGTGAGCAACTCCGTGCCTGATGGAGTTGTTGCGATGGAGGCAGTCAAAAGTAACTTGTTGAATGAGGAGGTTCGGCGCAAGCAAGTTGAATCGTCGCAAGAGTCCACTCTGGTGGCTTCCTACGGGAAGGGAAGACCCAAGTCATAGACGAGGACGGGGGGGGAGTTCTCAAAATCTTATGATTATGGACCGCAAGGAGGGCTGCTATCACTGTGGCAAAAGAGGTCATATCAAGAGGAACTGCATGAAGTTCAAAGCTTAGAAGGCCAAAGGCAAGGAAGATCAGGAGGATCTCACGGCGTTTGGAGATATCATTATCGCAGCGACCGACGCAGAGGAACCTTGTGGCATATGTTATGATGACGACTGGGTCACGGACACGGGGCGTCATACCATGCCACTCCATAAAGGAGGATCTTCACGTTATACCACGACGACAGGTTTTATCATGCCCCGACTCGGAAAATCATTCATCCTCGCTTTATTTCATTGAATTGATCGTTCTCGCTGGGGCGTGATGCCGTACGAGTCTGGAGTTATACTCATACAAGGCAAGATGACAAGTTCTCAAAATGGTTATCTTTGATTTTGTTATTAATAGCTGAAGGAACAGAGTATACGAAATAATTCTCTTTATTGATAAATGAACTGAGGTTACAAAAACTTTTAATAGTCCAACTGAAATTGTCGGATTGGCTTACAACACTCAGGTTCTCTCTTATCCATAAAAGATTTCATCATTCCATACATCATGTCTTCTATATCTCGGCCGCATCATTCTGTTGCAAGTCCGAGCGTCAATGCAGTCGTACGCCTCAAAATGCTACGGTATTCCATGCCTCAGTGCGTTCAAGTGAAGCTCCGCTGCAAGCAGATCATTTTCTGAACCTGTAAGTAATCTGATAGGATATTAGTACTAATCCTCTCGCGTACTGATTAGAGATCCACTTTACTAAACCGACATTAAGTAGATATATGAATCATGTAGCTTAACTTGTGATCTTTCTATATTTACCTTAGGATATGTTTCAAGGCATATTCGAAAGCAGTAAGGCATGTTATCTCATGGCAAGCATGTTATCGATGATTTGCATAAGCAAGCAGGCAACCAACAGAACTCTCATGTTGTTTCGTGACACCAACATCGATGCACTCACCCTTGTACTGATGCAAGGTGAATGCGCCGACCATTTTTCCCTGTCATGTTATAAGTGCTCTCTATGCAAGATCTCCGTGTGCCTGCACTTTCGGTCCACCGTTCCTTAACTATATGAAGGTCGTTGGCGTATTCGCGCCAGAATGGACTAACTTGTTTATCTTTTCTTTTCTCAAATTGGATAACCCGGCGTCCTTCCCGTACAGGTTGCTAGCCTCAAGTATCCGAAGGACGCCGAACTTACCATCAATTGCGGCTTATCATATCAGTAGCAGAACGTAAGTCATGTCCAAAAGATGTGCACCAACAATGATTAATATTCCTCCTAGGCTGAACGGTCCCGGTACCCCAGTATTTAACTCATTCGAAGGAAAACACCACGCACTCGTGCACGAGCAATATCTCAAGTCCATTTGACCATGCAACACGTGTCAGACTCATACAACCAAACATAGTCTTGAGTCCGAAACTCAAACTTCATGTCGTCTTGCATTTCTCTTTCTTTCAACGTTCTCACTCTTTCTATGTTCTCACATTCTTTATACGAGTTCATTCTTTGTTTCAATATTCAACGGAACCATGCCCCAACTCAATGTTCGTCAAACGAATGACCCGAAGGCCCCGAACATTCCGAGACACCATGCAACATTCGACAGTTTCGTCACATTCATGCCACAAATGTTTTCTTTGCAACGAAGCCATCTTTTATGATTCTCGTGCACGTACGCACGCTTTGACCCAATTTTTCTATATTCTTTGAGTCGTACATGCGATGCATGCCTCGATATCGTATTTTCATATTCTATGCCTTAGTGTTCAATATTCATGGCTCGTACACTAGGGCAGTTACCTCAATAGTCTTTCAATATGCTAGCCTTCTAACTCGTGTGCGGGGGCACGAATGATATGTACGCTGAGGCACTCGTCGATACAGTTATACCATGTTCTTATGGCTTGCGCACCGAGACGCTCGCCGTTGCGGTATTTCGATGTTCAATAGCGATTCGTGCATTTGATGCATGTTTTATTCAATTATTCTATCTAGTGTTCGACACGCATTATGATTTCTCTCCTTCAAGCCACGCTCGTGGACTCGATAGGTTAACTTAGCATACAACGGTTCATTTTACTTAGGCATGAAGAAGTAGAAAACAAGGGTCAAACTTCTTCCACCTTAAGTCGATACGTCTTGTCGTTTCGCTGAGCCGATGTGGCTCAATTTTATAACTTTGTTTGCACGACCAACTCTTCTGACTTAGCTATTCGAGCACTTTGTGTTACGTTAAATTATCCGACCGATTTGGCTTACCGTACCTATGCCTCAGTCCGTTGCGAGGCGATGATTTGGTTTGCGGACTCTGTCGCAAACAAGGCAAAATTTTGACCTCTTATATTTTAGCGTAAAAGTATAGCCTGCATACGAAACCAACTAAAATGAATATTCGTTCGAATCGGACTAATGCATTACATCGATTCAATTTCTTAGAATCTTCGAACCGACTAAATGCTTTCTCTCGGGCCAATGTAACTCTTGCATCGATCCTGACTTGATGCATTCCTTGGGTCAACGTAACTCTTGTATCGATTCGCATCGATACGTTCTTCAGGACAGCGAACTCTTCGAGCCAATGACTCAGCATAATGTACCATACGGAATGGGACATTACATAATATACCACATAAAATAAGGTTCGTCCTCGAACCAGAACCAACACTCAATCCAGTTGTTTTGCTAGATCGTTTTACGATCCCGTCCCACTATCGTTTAGATCATACAACTTAGTTTGGATCATACACATATTTTAGGCGTCCCACCAATATATGTATTTCAGCCAAGCCGAGTTGTAGGAAACTGGAACCAAGCTAACCGGTAAATTTTCAATCCTCGAATACTTTCCATCTCATACTCTCGATCAGACTTGGGCTCTAGTATTTATTCCCGTAATTCTATCGCATATGCATATTCGATGCATACGTGATCATCTAACAAAAGTCACGGCACATGATATGATTCAGAAATCACATTTCTTATTTCGTAAGTTTTATATGGACCATCAATTCTATACGTCGCATCAAGCCATCGCGTATCTGATCACAATAAGTCTCCGCAACGCCTTGCGTTCAAAGTTGCTGTCCAACTATTTCTGAAGTTTCACATTACAACTCATCTCGATACGATTTCTCTTTGTTGACTTGCAATATGCATCAACAATTAGGACTACGCCCGCTAGGTGACTTACTTAGACACCGTGCTCAAATTCTTTCGACACAACTTTTAAATTATCGTTGTATAAAGGCTACAATCTATTCGACACAAAAGTTCCATTCGAGTCGACGATGCTCAAAGGCAACAAATTATTTTGACACAAAGGTCTTTCTATGACGTGTCTTATGTTTGATTCCTATCGAGTAAGAATTCCCTAGCAAAATTTCCAACTTGTCCGTCTCACGACATCGAATATAAGTTTGATTCACGCAAGCTCAATTGCAAGGTGAATCCAAATTCAATGACACAACTTTGAAAGTAATTCTCTTATCGCTCGCTCTCGTGTATAGGACGATTCTCGAAATTGCCTATCCATATTACCAATATCGTCGACCAACATAATCATTCAAGCATTCATCCGACAAAGTCTAAAAATTCGATTATATCATTCTCAGCCGAAGCTATTCCATCAATTCCTAAAATAATTATTCGATCGCCTAGACTTATCATCAACATGCACCATATCATATTTGTTCTCGATGCAATTCCATATATGACATCATATGGGTTTGCAACATTTACTTTGATTTGGCGGTCAAGTCTTCTAGGGTCAGCTACCCCGAAGCTACGCTCAATAATTACGGATCAATAACGAAGAACAGTTACTACGAACCATGCTATATTATTTTGGAGCCAAATCACGTTCCGATAATTTCTATGGGACTACCCAAATTCGAACAAAATCGTTTCTATCTGCGCAACTATCCTCCAAGTAATTCATGCACTAATATTTATGATTTTGTAATTCACAAAATATCTACTTATATTGAGTTCGAGTCTTTCTACCCACGATCGACACCCGAGATGCTATACGCATCGAAACAATCGTCGATGAATTTATAGTCTTGCCCTGATCAATCACAAAGTTTATGATCAATCAGTTCGTCTCTTTCGTATTGCTATTTTCGAAAATATCGATATCGTAGGCCTGCCCCATTTTGTGTTCTCACCTTATGCTTACATTTTTTTGCGTATCGATTTTGATGTCATATCAATTTTGATAGCGCGAGGGTCAACTTTGAATATGCATCAACGTCGACTTAGCTCGCATTGCATACATTCAAGTTCTAGACGAACTTTTCTATATATATCAAATTATTTTCTGCTTTGTCGCATACTGTTATACTTCGATCGCGTAATCGAGTTACAGATTATACAACATCGAACCCTCGAGTTATATGATCATGTCCTCTAAGTTTCACGCGAGTCAGTCATACTCAATTGAGTTTCATCTCAATGTAACCAACTATTTTTTAGGCACGATTATCTGCATCAACCAACGTTTTCATCGAAGTCGCAAGTCATGCGATCCGATTACAAATTCGCATAGCCCAATATTTCTGTCGAGATCGCAAGTCGTGCGATCCGATTATAATTCGCATCGACTAACATTTGCATCGAGCTCGCAAGTCATGCGACTCGTTTATAACTTTAAGTTTCCTATCCCGTCGATCCGATTATTGCTTCAAGGGATAATCGTTTCGTCAGTCTCGGTCATTCAATCGCCTTATAAATTTCTGTCCGACGTATCATTCATTGATACAAGTCCCCGCACTATTGTTCCAACCGATTATCGAAGAACACTTGCATCAATATACAGTTATACAAATTTCCAATGAGTCTCGGTACTATCCGTCCGTTGTGGACAAACCTTCCGTAATTCACACAACGTGTCGATAGAATCTATCGCACAAGTGGTATTGCTATAACCCCTCTTTCCGAAATTTTGATAATATATTTTATTTATTTATTTGAATTAAATGGTGATTTTAGAATTTTTTATAAATAATTACTTAGTTAATTATTACGGTAGATGACTTTACCCATGATGGAGTTTTGAAGTACAAGATGACTAGAAATCGTGGCACGGATAGTGCAATGGCATGCTTCGACTAGTGTATTAGTCCTGATAGGGAAGGCCGAGCCATAGTGAGGTCCTAACTAAGAAAATTAGGCCAAGTTGCGACTTAACCCTTACCGAAGATTTATTTATTTATTAATTATATTATTGAGTTTAGGGAAACCGGTTGTACCGAACTAGTCTAGATTCGACCCAAAACAAGCCCAAGCCCATGTAGTCATGGGTACGTCCAATGACATACGTGTTGATGTAATTTGGTATGAGTGTGTTGTATTGAATATTTTCTAAATACTCGTTAATTAAATATTATAAATATTATTATTAGTTGATATTCAATGACATTTGTATAAAATAGGTCATTGTACATTTTAGAATTATTAGACTGCATATAATGGTATATATACACCATTATTGTTTTATTGAATTTCGTTATTATTATTATTTATTATCAAGGTTATTATTATATAATAATAATATTATAATATTATTATTATTATTGGTGATATTATATTTGTCAAATAAATGTTATATATATATATATATATATATATATATATATATATATATATTCGTATTTATATAAATAGGCTCGACACTAGGAATAGATGCTATTGGAAGTTATTTAGATTTTATGGAGAATATTATATTAGTATATATATATATATATATATATATATATATATATATATATATATATATATAATATATATATATATATATATATATATATATATATATATATACAAGTGTGTATATGGTTTTTAATAATGAAAACAAAAAGGAAAAAAAAACAGCAACCCACGAGATATTGGACCACCAATATCTCGTGAGTCACATACCAGGCCCAACCCGCGACCTAGAGTGTTTCCAGGCTCCAACCGAGTAAAGGAATCCGATCTTCCCCATGAGAAGTAGCGGCTAGGTATATAACGCGAAAGAGACGGGGGAGTTCATACGAAACCCTAACCCCACACGCAGCATCTGGCCGCGCACGCCACTGCTGCTTTACCGCGGGATGATCGACGGTCGTCGGGCAAGACCGTGCACGACCACGGAGGCACAGTGCGCGCAAATAGAAACAGCAACAGCAGCAGCGTGTCGAAGCTCCTTCGCGCGATGATTTCTCCGCCATCACTCCACCATCTTCGAACCAATTTCACAGGTCAGATCCCCATGTAACCCCCTACAAGCCTCTTTAATTAGATTATTTTATTTTGTGTCGAACACGACGAAATACGATTCACAAATCGACGTAAATCAGTCCCAAAACAGGACAACGGTTCATCCTCAACCTCTAGTTTGGAAGAGAGATTATGAACCAACCACTAGGAATTATCCAAAACCATTTGAAGGCAGTTATAGACAACCTATAGGGCTCTGCAACCCAACTTACGGAGTTTGATTTCGTCGACTGTACATCGAGAAATCGGATTCCCAATTTGGCAACAAACCTGTTTTTAAAATTATAAAATATTGAAAAACTCTTCGATACGACGTGCGTCCCGCCAATCCGGGCAACGTAGTCATGATCCGAAAGTATCGAAAGGTGCAAAATGGTTTATTGGACGTGTGGGATTTGACGGAATTCAAATTGGTTGCGTGTGCGCGACGAATTTGATGTGTATCCGTCGAAATTTATCGTATCGACCTCTGTACAAATTTCTCAATTACTTTGTGCACATTCGTCAGATCAAGACAAAACTTGTGCCAACAAGACCGTATCATTTTTCTGGTCCCGTATGCCAAGTTTGGTCCAATTCTGAGACAGTTGATCGGATCGCCATTTTGCGGACCTTACGGTCCGATTCAACGGGCGATTTTGTGCACGGGCCACCAGAATCCAACTTTGGACATACGGTTGAGTTCGTATCATCAAAACGAATCCGTAGACATGTAGTTTGATGGCTTTAGAGACCATTGACTCTGGCACGTTTTTCGGCAACATCTAGGCTAGTCTCCAAAGTCTCAACTAGCAAAGGTCAAAAATAACAACCATTACTCAAACAAATCAAATTAAATTCAAATTTTTCAAAATAACCAAAATACCCTCAAGCTAAAATGTGGTAGTAACACCGGCATCACCATTGACTCCGAACCGCCTGCCCTCATCGGTTCCTCCAGTGGCCGACCAGCAACAGCAGCGGCGCGCCGCAGCAGCAACAGTAGCAGTAGCACGAGAGGAGATCTCCGTCCTCACCATCCTAACTGGTCGGCATCCGCAGCCCCGCATCGACCGCGCCCCCGGGCCAAAGCCGGCGTCCGTTCCCTCGTGCCCCCTTATCCCGCCGGCGTCCGCCTCTAGAAATCCTAATTCTTTGGGGTTGGGCTAGCCCCAAGTAAAATTTGGGCTATCGCCAGTAAAATTTCCACTATATCGGGCTGTCCCCTAGTAAGGGTTAGCCCCTAGAAAATGTTAGGGTGCCCTTAGAATTAGCCTAGGCAAAACTTAAGGATAACCTATACAGCTTTTCCAATTGCCTATTCCTGCGATTGCACTTGTAGAGAGAGTTCAATAACAAAAGTGAGTAGGAATGAATGTGCTTCCTACAAGAGTAGCCCAATGCGCATTCGGCAGTTCCTACCAAGGACCGTAAGTAGTGAAATCACGAACTTGTGGTTTGATTTGTGGTTGTAACATCAGAGCTTGATGGAGTGTCTCGGATGGCAGGGGAAGAGATGAGCAGGTTCAACGGCTTATTTTACAAGTCCATTGGCAGCTTGAAAGCAGTTATGACATAAATCGACCTGGTGCAAATAGACTGTTAGTCCGAGGAAGTAAAGATGGATCACACTAGTCAGGAACAAATATTTACGCGAAGTTGTCAAATTTTGCTCTATGTTTAATCCTGATGTTGTTGTCGAGGTTGAAGAGATTCACACAATACTATGCTTTCCAGGGGAGGCCCTGGACCAGGACAGGCCAGACGACGGCCCAGGGGCCCCTGACGAAAGGGGGCACCAACATGGAACTGTCTATAATAGAACTAGTATGCATCATGTGCTTTTTTTTAAACAAAAAGTATTATGGTGTAGTGGTTACAGTGCTAGACTTGTATTTAAGAGGTCATTGGTTCAAATCTTGACTACAACAAATTTTTGTTTTATTTATACTTTTTTTACATTATGTATGGGGCCCATTTAGAAAAATTTACCTCGGGCCCCCAATTGCTCAGGGCCGGCCCTGATGCTTTCTTAATAAACTGGACTCCAACGATACTCCTTAAAGAATCATATTACAAACAGACAAATATTAAACTCGTTCTTCATTGCAAACGTAGTTACAATTTAGATATAACATTTACATAAGGGAGAAAGAAGGAGAAGACGATTGGAAAAAAAAAATCTTGTCAGTGTGATGAAGACCATCGTTGCTCAAATCAAGATTCGTCCTCTATTGATGATTTGTTCTCAGGAACCAGCAGGTTAACGAAATGAACTTCTGAAACGCTCATAGTCACCTCTATGTACAACTTGAATGGATTCACTGGACGCCCTTTTTTTCATTTTATTTCTCTCCAGAAGGAGACAAGAAGAGTCTTTATAGAGAGGGGTGGAAAATCCAACTCTAATTCTGGATGATATGGGATTAACATACCAACTCCCAAAGATTGAGATTGATTATACAAATCCCGTAATCTGTGCATATGCACATGATCCGCGTAGCCCACGGATGCACATAGCAGCACAACGATAATGCAGCACATGCACACATCCAATCATACGCGCAGCAGTGCATGCGCACATCCACTCATACGTGCATATCTGTGCATGCAACTAGCGTATAAAATGAGCACACAAGTGCAACGTTTGTACACAAGCGCCAACTCATGTCTGATGAGTACATACGAAGTACAAAGTGCGGCATTAAAGCGTCAATTTTTGCCCTTCGTCAGAGTTGCTAGCTTCTATGAGAATTTTCCAAAGAGATTGACAAAAACTTAATCTTTCCTTGAGGTATTTAACTAAAGTCTCTCTAGAAAAACAACCAACATGGCACCCACATGGCCCACCACTCTCCACATGTGCATACATCAATAACAAGTATAACTATATATCAAGATACTCATTTGGAGTATTTTTTTTATGTGGGACTATCTTTCTAGTGGTTCCAAGAAAACTATAACAATCTCCCACAAATCTCAATACATTGGCTAAGTGTTCTCCACAGTGACTACACATCATGCATTAGGATAAATGTCGCTTATGACTTGAATATTTTCGTAAGAGTTAAACAACAATATAGTACTTGAATGAACCGAGCCTTGTATTCAGTACCATAGCTACTATTTTTCTCACTCATACAATGACATCAGTTGTGCCTCTGGTTGCACATTAAATGCCATGTGCTGACATCGTCTCGTTGTATATATCTTGGGTATCTACAAGTTTACCCTTAAGATACGACATCCATCTCATTCCATACACTTTGGTGAGTTCTTTTAGAGAGTTCAAAATACCCAGCATAAAGCCTTGTGCTTTTTGGCGGTGCTACGTCGCTATGACATGACACAAAGTCGAGGCTCCACCTCCTATGGTGTTATACCACTGTAGTATGATGTCCCATGTTTCTTTGTAGTGCTTTACTACCTATCATGAAGTCTTGCGCTTCCTTGTGGTGCTACATCGTTGTGACATGATCCCAAGCCGATGTCTCAGTCTCATGTGGTGTCATCCCACTGTAACATGAGGTTACTGGCCTCGTGCTACCTAGCACTCTCCATTCTTCAGCATTATGCTGCATGTTTATGTGCAGTGCTATGCCGCTATGACATGGTCCGAAGTCGAGGCTTTATCTCATGGTGGTGTCACCACACTATATCATGGAGTACTAGCTCATTTGTAGTGCTGAGCTACATCATTCTTTTTGTGTATGAGCATGTTGTGAGGGAGATGCATCAATTTGAATCCTTCAATAAAGTAATAGAATAATCATTCAGTCTACAACTAAAAGAGAGGTATACACGGCTAAAAACTGAAGTTAGCTTAAGTTAATTGGTAAAACTAATACACAGAAGTCAGGATGGCCGAGTGGTCTAAGGCGCCAGACTCAAGTTCTGGTCTTCGAGAGAGGGCGTGGGTTCAAATCCCACTTCTGACATTTTTTTAATAAAATGTACTTTCTGCTTCCCGCTATCATTTCTAGGGTTTTCCAAGGGCGGGTTTCATGGCGACACCCGGCGATCTCCACCTTCATGTCGGGAACTTTGTCGGGAGGATCGAGGCCTGCGCGCTCCTTTCCCCACTTCGACTCGGACACGAAGCTCCTCCACGGAGTCTTCCGAGCCGACACCAATGGCGGGATCGGTCTCCTTCCTCAAGCCTTCCATGGATGCCTTTCCGGCTCAGGTGATAATCATTCTCTTCGTGATTCCTATGTCTGACGTTTTCCCTATTTTGGTATCAGTGCTATATTGCATGGACACGGATACAATTAACACCGAGACACAAGCTCGTTTTGGAGTGTGTGATTCCTAGCTTCAGTAAAGATGTCTCCTTTAGGAATACTAAATTGGGAGCATTAGAATAGGAGTGAGTATATGTAATACTAGGAGATTTGAAATTTCTGCAAAACCTAGGTATTGCACTTCTAAATTAAACAGTGCAGTCAATAGTATATTTGTCATCAGAAATGACTTAAAAATCTGCAAATATTTTATTTTTCTGATGCGCTAAGCCAGCGCGAAACTGGTATTAGTACAAAACAAAGACAAATTGATGAAAGAATTCCGCCCCAAACTTTGGGCTAAAGGCTTTGTCGCTTCTATCGTGTCACTAACATTTGGTTTTATACATCGTGTTTTTGGTCTTTATTTTTTAGAGTAAGGGCCGGTTAATTTTCTATCTGGCCTTCGTACTTATAAGCTGTCACTTAGAAATTTAGGAGCAAAACTACTTTTAAGGAAGCAACAATTTTTTTTAGTATTAATATTGTAAGTGCAGAGGAGTTTGAATTACAAGAAGGCGTGTTTACAGTTTTAGTAATTTTGAGAGGTTCTAAGAACACGCGGAGTCTCCCTGTCCGACTTGCACAATGTCATGGAGGAGAGTAACTTGAGGAGGATCGGCGTCAATGCTTACATGAGGCTCGGTACGAGTGAGCATTAGAGCGATGTTGTCCCAGCACAACTTACGTTCTTGGTTTCTGACCAGCTTCCTTTCTGTACAGATATGGACAAGAGGAGCTGACCACCACCACCTCCCAAAGGCGGCTTGGGAACAAATGCTAGTAACCCGTCTTCAATCGCCGGCTCCTCTCAAGTCCCAGTTTGTCCCCTCAAAACATGAGCAAGGAAGGGTTTGTTTGCTATACAACAAGTCTTGCAGGGTGAGCAACTTCAGAAAGGGCTACCTCCCAAAGAACTCCCCCTCTATTCCTCTCACACAAACGAAGGGGATACATGCGTCCTCACCAAGGGAGCTAAGAAGTCTCAGGCGCCACGCCGATCATTGCACCTTTGTAGTGTCTACGGTGGGAGGTCCGGAGGGCGTGCTGGAGCTCTTCTGGTATATGTTGTTCACCGAAAGTGTCTACGGGGACAAGCACAAGAATTCCCTCCAAGCTCATGCAAAAGACTTTGCTCGGGCCTCCATCTCCAATTGTCCACGGTGGGAGGTTTGGAGCGCATGCTGGAGGTCTCCTGCTATCTGTTGTTCACCGGAAGTGTCTAGGGGGACAAGCACTAGAATGCCCTCCGAGCTTGGGCCTCCATCTTCCAACCTTTGCTGCACGCTTCTCCCTTCTCCATGGGTCCAATGTATTTCATTTTGACTTATTTGGATGCTAAGTACTTTGTCTTCGATCATACAGGCGACCATTGCATCCTACAGTCTTCTTGACCTTAGTGAGGAAATTGAGCACATAGCTTCCTGTATTTCAGAGCGGGTGCCAGTTAGAACGACCTTCGCACTGCGAAGAGGCTAAGGGGAGGAAGTTCGGCCCCTCCTGTCGAAGTCAAGAAGTTGAACTCCAAGTCTAGAAGGCGGAAAGGGTCTAAAAGGCCGACTCGAAGGTACACCGGCGAAACACGTTTTTGTTCCAGACTGACTCGAAGTGTCTTTTTTTTTTTGTATAAAATCGCCTGTATACCGATGTTGGGACTAAAGATAAATTTTGGATGTTTTATTAGCACCGTTGGATCGTGATCAATGATCGAGATCTTTTCGGAAGTTGGGTGCTTTAAATAGGTGTTTCCTAGCCCTAAACTCAAGAAAACAATTTAAGGAGAGAATTTCTCAAATAGGTGCAATTTTCTAAGGAATGGAAGAGGTGAATTAGAGTTCTGGGGGTTGATTTGAAGAGAGATTCACAACCCTTGTTGTAGTTTTCTTCCCTATTTATAATTTTATGCATCAATTCATCACTCGGTGAATCTATTACAAGATTCACAACCCTTGGATGAACCAACATATCCAATCATTTCATCACACCTATTCAACCATTGGTGAGGCCATTCATCCAACATTTGGATGTATACTAGATACTAGGAAGCACATGCACTCCAAAATAACTGAGCTGACAAGTCGTGTCGGGCAAGTATTAGACACACGGCAGACACTCCAAAATCATTAGGACGCCAAAAATGGGTGCCGTGTCCGTGTCTTCGTGTCTTTAATGTGTCGTGTTGTATTTGTGTTCGTGCAACATAGACTAGATACTATTGTAGTATGTACTATACGTCGTTTTTCTAGGAGAAATTATGGATAACGTTTGTTGATCAAAAATATAAAAAAGTTCGCAGATATCTTAGATTTGAACTCATAACCAAATACATTTGCTTATTGTGATCTAACCACTAAGAGATAAAATGCTTGATGCATGAATTAGCAAATCAATAAAATATAAATATTTTGAAACGTAATATACTTTTTTTGGGGAACTACAAAATTCCAAAATATTGTCTGTTTCAATGGTCTGTTTTTCAATAGGCTGTTTGTCATGTGAGGTAAGTTTGGTGAGTTGATTCACTGGGTTAGGCTACCTGTAATTCGAGTAGGAAAGGTCACTAGGAATCAAACATAAGGCCTTATCCTAAGGTTCCCTTAGGCTGGTTTACATAAGTGGTGATGTCTAATTGACCAGATAAGAGACTAAATAAGGTTAGTGCAAATGAATTCAAATCATCATCATCATCCAAGTCTTCTTCCATCAGAATGGAATCAGTTATGGAGCATGAGAAATCTCCATACAAGATTTGACGAAGTTTTATGACCGGCTGTCGACCTGATTTCAATCTGTATGCTGGTGCAAAATTTCTAGCCAAGGTAGTTATGGGCAGAAGAAGGTCATGCCATGGGTGGGATTTCCTTGAAGTGTGGAACTTAGTTTGTGTTGGATTGTATCTCGTTTCCGGTTGAGCGTTCAAATGGGGGTGACAATAAAGTTGGTAATTTAGTCCCACATCGGTTAGGAGGTGGGATCATATTGTGTAGTTAATTGGAATTGCTTCAGGCCTTACATGAGAATTCTCTTTTAAGGCATATGGGCCCAATTCAATATTGCACCTCACAGGCCAACTCCTGTTCGGGTCACACCGTGTTCCCAACAAGTGGTATCAGAACCCATAGTTACGGGGCTAGTTTGGACGGCTCTAATTGGTTCGAGACAGGTGGTGCTGAACGTTCATGTGTATAATCGGATTATACAGGCTCTTCTCAAGGTGGAGTATGAGCATCAACTACAAGAATTGGCTTCAAAGGTTGGTTTGACGAGCCCAAGATGGAGCAAGATGTTGTGGTTGACACACAAGTGTGGTGTGGATGACCGTGTCAGGTTTGGTTCTATGGTCGAATGAATCGAGAACGAATCGAAATGACAATATGTTGGATTTCTTAGGTGCTCAGCTGGCAGGAACGAGCAAAGGTAGTCGGAGTGTGCTAAGGTTGTTCGGTTAGCGGAAACGAGCAAGGGTGCTCAGCTAGCCGGAACGAACAAAAGTTAGCCGGGTATGTAGGTTGTTCGGTCAGCGGAAACGAGCTAAAGTGAAGATTGTTGGATTGTATCTCGTTTTCGGTTGAGCGCTCAAATGGGGGTGACAATAAAGTAGGTAATTTAGTCCCACATCAGTTAGGAGGTGGGATCATGTGGTGTAGATAATTGGGATTGGTTCAGGCACTCGTTTAAGACATATGGGTCCAATTCAATATTGCACCTCATGGGCCAACTCCGGTTCGGGTCACACTGCGTACCCAACAGTTTGCCTGTAATTTTATCATTTGCACACTTCCATGATTCAGAAGGATACATATTTCTCTGATAAACATTAAAAAGTAGATCTGAAGATGGAAAAGAAGAACGTAAAACCATGGCAAAAACATGATGGAAGATTTAGTCAAGCATGCACACTGTACAATATTTGGAGATGCGTTAGACAGATCCATTATTTCCATGAGACAACCAGGAACTCATTGCACTTGGAACCCGAGAAGTCAACTTATCTGAATTGGTGAATAATTTGTGTCGAAGTTTGTCTGGTTCCAAATGTTTCCTGCTTATTAAATGGAATGGTGATTGCTGCAGATTCTAGTAGATCTAATGATCTAAAAATGTGTAGGAACTCCAGATGTGATCAGTTCCTTTTGTGAGGGATTAAACTCGAAGTAGAGTCCCCTTACATCATTGGAGTTATTGGTTATCCATATTAATAGCAGAGTAATTACAGATATCCTCATTGCTAATTTGGCAGTATTTACCTTTATAAAACACTTGTAGTTGATAATGTTGCTGTCAAATGAATATGCTCAAACCCTCGAGTTTTCATGAAATCAATGGGGTTAGTGGCATCATCCCATCAGATGCTATAATAATTCAGTGCGATATATTATTGGTTGGTGGCTTTCTTTTGTTTGCTTGCTACGGATTAGAAACTGTTGGTGCTTTCTTTACATGGAGAGAGCTAGCTCTCAACATGCCTTGTAAAATTTTAGTCCCACATCGGAAATGCACCATGAGTTATCTCAACATATATACTTGGGTGTGTTGTTGAGAGATGCACATGAGGTGGTGACCCTAAGGAGGGAACCATATGAGTGATTTTACTAGGAGTTAAGAATAAGGCTCCAAGGATTAAGCATTAATGCTTTTGTCATTCTCTTGGATTAATTCCATTTGGAGCTAAGCCCCAAAGGGGCTTAGCGACTCGGACTCGGGCTCGGGCTCATGGGCTCATGAGGCGTAATGTGGCGTTTTGTTGGCGCACTTTGCACTTAGCACGTCATGCGGCTCATGTGATCCATGCGGCCATGAGGCTCATGCGGCCAGGCTGCTGCTGCTGCCGCATGGAGGGTTCCGCTGACTGTGCAGACTACAAGTCAGTTATGGAAAGACTGATTCAATGCGATTAATTCAGATCCTATCTTTGTGGGATTTGAATTAATTTCGTTGCTATCTTTGTGGGATTTGAATTAATCTCGTTGCTATCTTTTTGGGATTTGATTCAATCTTTCCATAACTGAAGAGGCAGCTAGGGTTTCCACCCTCTCTCTATATATACTCTCTTCTGGCCTCCTTTGTGGCTACTACGAAAATTATAAGTCAGAAAAGGAGAAAGAGAGAGAGAGAGAGCTGCTGCCGCCATTGCAAGTCCATCCGAGGAGTCAGAACAGAGGTGACTTCGAGCGTTCCACAAGTTCTTCAAACTTGCTGGTTCCTGGAAGCAGTTCGTGTGGGGCGAATCTTGCTTTGAGCAACGGTGTTTTGACACCCCAGCAACTGTTCTTCATCTAATCTTTCTCTAGATTTTTGTACCTCGTTCTGTCCCAATTGCAACACGTTTGCAAGGAAGAATGAGAGATCTTCTCTTCTCTATTTTCCTCCTCCATATTGTAATCGGGTTATTTGGTTTCTGTATCATCGTAGATCTCTGTTGCATCTGTTTTACCATCTTTGATCAAGCCCCGGGACTAACAATCTCAAAGCAAGATCCGTGTAGATGGAAAACATTAATGCTTCGCTCCTCCAATCGGACTTCTGCAAGTTGGAAAAGTTCGATGGAGAGCATTATCAAGTCTGGAAGAGAAATGTTTACCTAACTCTTCAACTAAAAGACGTTGATCATGTTCTGTTGGAGGAAGAACCCTCTGTTCCAGACACTGGATCTACTGTCGCAATCAACGCGGCTACCAAACTCCAGGCCAAATGGAGAAGGAAAAATAGCATCTGCAGGCTTCTCATCCTGAATGCTATGGAGGACTCCCTGGCAGAATCCTACTCGAAGAAGGAACTTGCCAGAGACATATGGGAGTCTGTGGAAAAACTGTATGAAGAAGACAAGAACAGGAGCAAAATGTTTGCGGTTGAAAAATATCACAAATTGCTCTTTGAGGACGAGAAGTCCATGTTGCCACATGTGAAGGAATTTCTGAAGCTACGTCAGAAACTGGAAGCCGAAGAGATGTCCCTTCCCGACAAATTTGTCGTTGGAGGGATCGTCTCAAAACTTCCTGCTGGATGGAGTACCTTCTATGCAAGGATGCACAGAAAGAAGCTCGACATTAGCTTGGGAGATCTACTTCAAGAGATCCATGTTGAGGACGAGATGCGTTCCCAACAGAAGGTGGACACTCTGTCCAAACAGTTGGCTAAAACCAATCTAGTGCAGACAAGAGATCCCAAGGGGAAGCAGGCGGCTTCTCATCCCAAGAAGAAGGACTTCACTAATCTAAAAGTGAAGGGTCCTTCATTCAAGCAACAGAAGACTAAGTCCCACGTGACTTATTACAATTGTGGCAAGAAAGGCCACTACAAGAGTGAATGCAGATCCAAGCCTAAACAATCAGAGAAAGCTGAGTCTAATAAGGTTTCATTGGTTTCTAACATTGTTGCTATGATCGCACAGGTCACAACTGTTGGGGTTGACTCTGACTGGTGGATAGACACTGGTACGACTTGTCATGTCTGTTCTGGCAAGGAATGGTTCGTCACGTACCAGCCGATATCTGACAAGGTTGTCATGGCGAACCAGGCCCAAGCTGAAGTTCTGGGGATCGGGACTGTGGAGCTGAAACTCACTTCTGGGAACACTCTGACGCTTCAAGGTGTGAAGCATGTTCCGGCGATTGCCAAGAACCTGATCTCTGGGAGCCTGCTCTGCAACGCAGGCTTGAGGATGGACATCAATGCTGGTCAGATGGTGATGTCCAAGAAGGGAACATACTTCGGGAAGGCTTATCAAACCGAAGGAATGTTTAAAATTCAGCTTGTCAACCAGTTTGATGACATTAATGCAGTTGCATTTTCTGATTGTTCTCTTGAGTTGTGGCATAATAGACTAGGACATGTTCATTGTAAAAGAATTAACAAAATGTCTAGTCTAGGACTTATCTCCAAATGTGGGGTAAGGTGGAGAAGTGTGAAGTGTGTGCTCAGACGAAGATCACAAGGAAACCCTTTCATCGGGTCAATCGAAGCACAGATCTTCTGGAGTTGGTGCACTCCGATATCTGTGACTTCAAACATTTCTCCACGAAGGCCGGGATGAAGTATTTCATAACCTTCATCGACGACTTCTCAAAATATGCATTCGTCTACTTGCTCAAGTCTAAAGATGAAGCTTTCGAGAAGTTCAGAGAGTTCAGGGCCGAAGCTGAACGGCAGACTGGACAACAACTCAAGAGGTTGAGAAGTGATCGAGGTGGGGAGTACAGGTCTCATGAATTCGCATCATTCTGCAAAGAACATGGAATCATATGCGAGACTACTGCTCCATATTCTCCTCAATCCAATGGAGTAGCGGAGAGGAAGAACAGAACGTTGACAGAAATGATGAACTCAATGCTGCTAACCGCGGGTCTTTCTAAATGCTACTGGGGAGAAGCTGCATTGACGGCCACTTTTATTCTAAATAGAGTACCGTATGCAACTTCAGACGTAACTCCTCATGAACTCTGGTTCAAAGTCAGACCAAACTTGAATGTCATTCGAGTGTGGGGGTGTCTGGCGTATGTGAAGCTCCCAGATCTGAAGATTCAGAAGCTAGGGACAAGGACTACGAAGGCGATCTTCTTGGGGTATGCCGAGAAGAGTGATGCTCGGAGATTTCTGGATATTGAGTCAAATCATATCATCGAATCTCGCGATGCTGAATACTTTGAAGACAAGTTTGCAAAAGACAAAAACATTGTTCTTTCGGACATTCCGGAAAATGATGTAGGTGCAAATGAGACTGAAATCTCATATGAGCCAGTAGTCCAAGAAGAAGCTGTTGTTGATGAAACAATTATTGTACCAGAACTCGCAGAGCCGTCAGCCAAGCGAGCGAGGCGACCGAAAGACTTCGGAGATGACTTTGTCACCTATCATGTGAAAGCAGATCCGCTTACCTATGATGAGGCGATGAAGACCAGAGATGCTATCTTCTGGAAGGAGGCAGTGAATGACGAGTTTGACTCTATCACCTCCAATAACACATGGGTGTTGGTAGATCTACCTGAAGGAGAAAAGCCCATCGGATGTAAATGGATCTTCAAGAAGAAGATGAAGGCAGATGGAACTATTGACAAGTTCAAGGCCAGGCTGGTAGCCAAGGGCTTTTCTCAGAAACAGGGGATAGACTACTTTGACACGTACGCTCCAGTAGCTCGGATGACCACCATCAGGATGTTAATCGCTCTTGCAGCTATACATAAGTTGGTGATACATCAGATGGATGTAAAGACAACATTCCTGAATGGGGAGCTGACCGAAGAGATTTACATGCAACAGCCAGATGGATTTGTCGTCAAAGGTCTTGAAGACAGAGTCTGCAAGTTGGTGAAATCCTTTTATGGTTTGAAGCAAGCTCCCAAGATGTGGCATGAGAAGTTTGACAAAGTTATTAGGTCAAACGGCTACAGAGTCAGCGAGACGGACAAATGTGTTTACACAAAGTTCGCTGATGGAAGAGGAGTCATCGTTTGTCTGTACGTGGACGACATGCTAATCCTAGGCACGGACATAGGCTGTGTCACATAGACAAAGAAGTTCCTCTCAACCAAGTTCAGTATGAAGGACTTGGGGGATGCAGATGTCATCTTGGGCATAAAGATCATCCGGACAGACACTGGAGTAGCGCTGTCACAATCTCACTACATTGAGAAGATGCTCACACGCTATGGGTATAAGGATCTTCCAGGGATCGATACGCCATACAGGTGTGATCAGAAGCTGAAGCCAAACTCGAGGGAAAGCGTCAGGCAGCTGGAGTATTCTAGCATTATCGGAAGTTTAATGTACGCAACCACTGCCACAAGGCCTGACATAGCTTTCGCCGTGGGAATGCTGAGTCGGTTCACAAGCAACCCAGGGGTTGAGCACTGGAAAGCTGTGAAGCGGGTGATGAGATATCTCAAGAAGACTCAGACATATGCACTGCACTACAACGGGTATCCGACAGTAGTGGAAGGCTTCAGTGATGCTAGCTGGTGTTCAGAGGTGGAAAGCGAGAGATCCACAGGTGGATATGTCTTTTCCTTGGGTGGAGCTGCTATATCGTGGAAGTCGAAGAAGCAGACTATACTCTCTCGTTCCTCCATGGAATCTGAATTCTATGCACTTGAAACTGCAGCAGATGAAGCAGAATGGCTTCGGGAGCTCATGTATGATCTTCCAGTGGTTGGGGCTCAGATACCGGCGATACCGATACTGTGACAACCAGGCGCCTGCGGCGGTAGCATCAAATGACCTCTTCAACGGGAAGAAGAGGACTGTGCGGTTGAAGCACAGGGCAGTACACGATCTTATCAAAAGAGGTGTAATTGCAGTGGTTGATGTTCGGAGTCAGGAGAACCTGGCAGATCCGTTCACAAAGGGCCTCAAGCGCCAGTTGGTCGATGACACAGCTTGTAAAATGGGCTTGAAGGCATTCTGATAGTGTGTCTTTGTAATCCTACCATAAAGTTTTATGCTATTAGTTCAAAGAGAAATCTACTAGGCATCTAACTTTTGGTTCAAAGGAGGATCACTGACTGGGAAACTATCAGGTAACAGTGGGTACTTGTTCTCTGGAACATGGAAGGGATACGGACCCATAACCACTGTTGTCTACTATGTATTTTCTGTGGAAAAAACAGATCCGGTGGAAGGTTGGCTTAAACGCCTTAATGAGTTCTCAGGCAGAGTGAATGCCTGGTGTGCTTTACAGGAAGCACGGTAGCACTACAAGGAGTGAAACTCCATGCTACAGTGGGGTGACTCCACCATGAGGTTCCCAGGTAGGGGTAATGCCTCGGCCTTGCAAGCCAAGTCACAGCGGCGTAGCACCGCAAATAGGCAGGTAGCCTAATGCTGTATGACGTAATTAAAGAGTTGTAGACAGCACTACAAAGGGGAGGATGGCCCCATGTTACAGTGGCACGACACCACGATGAGGTACCCAGGTAGGAGTAATGCCTCGGCATTGCAAGTCATGTAGTTGCGGCGTAACACCGCAAGGAAGCCTTAGGCTTCATGCTGAGTAGATTGGCACTACAAAGAGGCTGAGACCTCATGCTACAGTAGTATGACACTACGATGAGGTTCCCAGGTAGGGGTAATGCCTCGGCTTCAGGACATGTCATAGCGGCGTAGCACCGCAAGGAAGCGCAAGGCTTCATGCCATATCTCTTTAATAAAGAACTCACCTATAGTGTATGGAAAGAGATATCAGGCCGTCTCTTGAGGGTAAACTTGTAGACGCCCAAAATTATACACTGAAACCAGGCTGGCACAGGGCCTTTAATGTGCAGCCAGAAGCACACGTAAGTACATTTTGTGAGTGGAAAGAATTATAATTGTGGTGCAGAATTCAAGGCGTAGTCCATTCTTGTATCACATTGTTATTTAACCCATGCGGAAAGATTCAAGTCGTCAGCGACATCTATCCTAATGCAAAATGGACAGTTACTGTGGGGAACGCTCAACCCTGGACACATATATATGTTGTGATATGTGGGAGATTGTTGGTGCTTTCTTTACATGGAGAGAGCTAGCTCTCAACATGCCTTGTAAAATTTTAGTCCCACATCGGAAATGCACCATGAGTTATCTCAACATATATACTTGGGTCTGTTGTTGAGAGATGCACATGAGGTGGTGACCCTAAGGAGGGAACCATGTGGGTGATTTTACTAGGAGGTAAGAATAAGGCTCCAAGGATTAAGCATTAATGCTTTTGTCATTCTCTTGGATTAATTCCATTTGGAGCTAAGTCCCAAAGGGGCTTAGCGACTCGGACTCGGACTCGGACTCGGACTCGGACTCGGGCTCATGGGCTCATGAGGCGTAATATGGTGTTTTGTTGGCGCACTTTGCACTTAGCACGTCAACAGTCATGCGGCCATGCGGTCCATGCGGCCATGCGGTCCATGCGGCACATGCGGTTCATGCGGCTCATGCAGCTCATGCGGCACATGCGGTACATGCGGCTCATGCGGTCCATGCGGCTCATATGGTCCATACGGCTCATGCGGCTCATGTGATCCATGCGGCCATGAGGCTCATGCGGCCAGGCTGCTGCTGCTGCCGCATGGAGGGTTCCGCTGACTGTGCAGACTACAAGTCAGTTATGGAAAGACTGATTCAATGCGATTAATTCAGATCCTATCTTTGTGGGATTTGAATTAATTTCGTTGCTATCTTTGTGGGATTTGAATTAATCTCGTTGCTATCTTTTTGGGATTTGATTCAATCTTTCCATAACTGAAGAGGCGGCTAGGGTTTCCACCCTCTCTATATATACTCTCTTCTTGCCTCCTTTGTGGCTACTACGAAAATTATAAGTCAGAAAAGGAGAAAGAGAGAGAGAGCTGCTGCCGCCATTGCAAGTCCATCCGAGGAGTCAGAACAGAGGTGACTTCGAGCGTTCCATAAGTTCTTCAAACTTGCTGGTTCCTGGAAGCAGTTCGTGTGGGGCGAATCTTGCTTTGAGCAACGGTGTTTTGACATCCCAGCAACTGTTCTTCATCTAATCTTTCTCTAGATTTTTGTACCTCGTTCTGTCCCAATTGCAACACGTTTGCAAGGAAGAACGAGAGATCTTCTCTTCTCTATTTTCCTCCTCCATATTGTAATCGGGTTATTTGGTTTCTGTATCATCGTAGATCTCTGTTGCATCTGTTTTACCATCTTTGATCAAGCCCCGGGACTAACAATCTCAAAGCAAGATCCGTGTAGATGGAAAACATTAATGCTTCGCTCCTCCAATCGGACTTCTGCAAGTTGGAAAAGTTCGATGGAGAGCATTATCAAGTCTGGAAGAGAAATGTTTACCTAACTCTTCAACTAAAAGACGTTGATCATGTTCTGTTGGAGGAAGAACCCTCTGTTCCAGACACTGGATCTACTGTCGCAATCAACGCGGCTACCAAACTCCAGGCCAAATGGAGAAGGAAAAATAGCATCTGCAGGCTTCTCATCCTGAATGCTATGGAGGACTCCCTGGCAGAATCCTACTCGAAGAAGGAACTTGCCAGAGACATATGGGAGTCTGTGGAAAAACTGTATGAAGAAGACAAGAACAGGAGCAAAATGTTTGTGGTTGAAAAATATCACAAATTGCTCTTTGAGGACGAGAAGTCCATGTTGCCACAGGTGAAGGAATTTCTGAAGCTACGTCAGAAACTGGAAGACGAAGAGATGCCCCTTCCCGACAAATTTGTCGTTGGAGGGATCGTCTCAAAACTTCCTGCTGGATGGAGTACCTTCTATGCAAGGATGCACAGAAAGAAGCTAGATATTAGCTTGGGAGATCTACTTCAAGAGATCCATGTTGAGGACGAGATGCGTTCCCAACAGAAGGTGGACACTCTGTCCAAACAGTTGGCTAAAGTCAATCTAGTGCAGACAAGAGATCCCAAGGGGAAGCAGGCGGCTTCTCATCCCAGGAAGAAGGACTTCACTAATCTAAAAGTGAAGGGTCCTTCATTCAAGCAACAGAAGACTAAGTCCCACGTGACTTGTTACAATTGTGGCAAGAAAGGCCACTACAAGAGTGAATGCAGATCCAAGCCTAAACAATCAGAGAAAGGTGAGCCTAATAAGGTTTCATTGGTTTCTAACATTGTTGCTATGATCGCACAGGTCACAACTGTGGGGGTTGACTCTGACTGGTGGATAGACACTGGTGCGACTTGCCATGTCTGTTCTGGCAAGGAATGGTTCGTCACGTACCAGCCGATATCTGACAAGGTTGTCATGGCGAACCAGGCCCAAGCTGAAGTTCTGGGGATCGGGACTGTGGAGCTGAAACTCACTTCTGGGAACACTCTGACGCTTCAAGGTGTGAAGCATGTTCCGGCGATTGCCAAGAACCTGATATCTGGGAGCCTGCTCTGCAACACAGGCTTGAGGATGGACATCAATGCTGGTCAGATGGTGATGTCCAAGAAGGGAACATACTTCGGGAAGGCTTATCAAACCAAAGGAATGTTTAAAATTCAGCTTGTCAACCAGTTTGATGACATTAATGCAGTTGCATTTTCTGATTATTCTCTTGAGTTGTGGCATAATAGACTAGGACATGTTCATTGTAAAAGAATTAACAAAATGTCTAGTCTAGGACTTATCTCCAAATATGGGGGTAAGGTGGAGAAGTGTGAAGTGTGTGCTCAGACGAAGATCACAAGGAAACCCTTTCATCGGGTCAATCGAAGCACATATCTTCTGGAGTTGGTGCACTCCGATATCTGTGACTTCAAACATTTCTCCACGAAGGCCGGGATGAAGTATTTCATAACCTTCATCGACGACTTCTCAAAATATGCGTTCGTCTACTTGCTCAAGTCTAAAGATGAAGCTTTCGAGAAGTTCAGAGAGTTCAGGGCCGAAGCTGAACGGCAGACTGGACAACAACTCAAGAGGTTGAGAAGTGATCGAGGTGGGGAGTACAGGTCTCATGAATTGGCATCATTCTGCAAAGAACATGGAATCATATGCGAGACTACTGCTCCATATTCTCCTCAATCCAATGGAGTAGCGGAGAGGAAGAACAGAACGTTGACAGAAATGATGAACTCAATGCTGCTAACCGCGGGTCTTTCTAAATGCTACTGGGGAGAAGCTGCATTGACGGCCACTTTTATTCTAAGTAGAGTGCCGTATGCAACTTCAGACGTAACTCCTCATGAACTCTGGTTCAAAGTCAGACCAAACTTGAATGTCATTCGAGTGTGGGGGTGTCTGGCGTATGTGAAGCTCCCAGATCTGAAAATTCAGAAGCTAGGGACAAGGACTACGAAGGCGATCTTCTTGGGGTATGCCGAGAAGAGTGATGCTCGAAGATTTCTGGATATTGAGTCAAATTATATCATCGAATCTCGCGATGCTGAATACTTTGAAGACAAGTTTGCAAAAGACAAAAACATTGTTCTTTCGGACATTCCGAAAAATGATGTAGGTGCAAATAAGACTGAAATCTCATATGAGCCAGTAGTCCAAGAAGAAGCTGTTGTTGATGAAACAACTCTTGTACCAGAACTCGCAGAGCCGTCAGCCAAGCGAGCGAGGACACCGAAAGACTTCGGAGATGACTTTGTCACCTATCATGTGGAAGCAGATCCGCTTACCTATGATGAGGCGATGAAGACCAGAGATGCTATCTTCTGGAAGGAGGCAGTGAATGACGAGTTTGACTCTATCACCTCCAATAACACATGGGTGTTGGTAGATCTACCTGAAGGAGAAAAGCCCATCGGATGTAAATGGATCTTCAAGAAGAAGATGAAGGCAGATGGAACTATTGACAAGTTCAAGGCCAGGCTGGTAGCCAAGGGCTTTTCTCAGAAACAGGGGATAGACTACTTTGACACGTACGCTCCAGTAGCTCGGATGACCACCATCAGGATGTTAATCGCTCTTGCAGCTATACATAAGTTGGTGATACATCAGATGGATGTAAAGACAGCATTCCTGAATGGGGAGCTGACCGAAGAGATTTACATGCAACAGCCAGATGGATTTGTCGTCAAAGGTCTTGAAGACAAAGTCTGCAAGTTGGTGAAATCATTGTATGGTTTGAAGCAAGCTCCCAAGATGTGGCATGAGAAGTTTGACAAAGTTATTAGGTCAAACGGCTACAGAGTCAGCGAGACGGACAAATGTGTTTACACAAAGTTCGCTGATGGAAGAGGAGTCATCGTTTGTCTGTACGTGGACGACATGCTAATCCTAGGCACGGACATAGGCTGTGTCACATAGACAAAGAAGTTCCTCTCAACCAATTTCAGTATGAAGGACTTGGGGATGCAGATGTCATCTTGGGCATAAAGATCATCCGGACAGACACTGGAGTAGCGCTGTCACAATCTCACTACATTGAGAAGATGCTCACACGCTATGGGCATAAGGATCTTCCAGGGATCGATACGCCATACAGGTGTGATCAGAAGCTGAAGCCAAACTCGAGGGAAAGCGTCAGGCAGCTGGAGTATTCTAGCATAATCGGAAGTTTAATGTACGCAACCACTGCCACAAGGCCTGACATAGCTTTCGCCGTGGGAATGCTGAGTCGGTTCACAAGCAACCCAGGGGTTGAGCACTGGAAAGCTGTGAAGCGGGTGATGAGATATCTCAAGAAGACTCAGACATATGCACTGCACTACAACGGATATCCGACAGTAGTGGAAGGCTTCAGTGATGCTAGCTGGTGTTCAGAGGTGGAAAGCGAGAGATCCACAGGTGGATGTCTTTTCCTTGGGTGGAGCTGCTATATCGTGGAAGTCGAAGAAGCAGACTATACTCTCTCGTTCCTCCATGGAATCTGAATTCTATGCACTTGAAACTGCAGCAGATGAAGCAGAATGGCTTCGGGAGCTCATGTATGATCTTCCAGTTGTTGGGGCTCAGATACCGACGATACCGATATACTGTGACAACCAGGCGACTGCGGCGGTAGCATCAAATGACCTCTTCAACGGGAAGAAGAGGACTCTGCGGTTGAAGCACAGGGCAGTACACGATCTTATCAAAAGAGGTGTAATTGCAGTGGTTGTTGTTCGGAGTCAGGAGAACCTGGCAGATCCGTTCATAAAGGGCCTCAAGCGCCAGTTGGTCGATGACACAGCTTGTAAAATGGGCTTGAAGGCATTCTGATAGTGTGTCTTTGTAATCCTACCATAAAGTTTTATGCTATTAGTTCAAAGAGAAATCTACTAGGCATCTAACTTTTGGTTCAAAGGAGGATCACTGACTGGAAACTATCAGGTAACAGTGGGTACTTGTTCTCTGGAACATGGAAGGGATACGGACCCATAACCACTGTTGTCTACTATGTATTTTCTGTGGAAAAAACAGATCCTGTGGAAGGTTGGCTTAAACGCCTTAATGAGTTCTAGGCAGAGTGAATGCCTGGTGTGCTTTACAGGAAGCACGGTAGAGCAGCACTACAAGGAGTGAAACTCCATGCTACAGTGGGATGACTCCACCATGAGGTTCCCAGGTAGGGGTAATGCCTCGGCCTTGCAAGCCAAGTCACAGCGGCGTAGCACCGCAAATAGGCAGGTAGCCTAATGCTGTATGACGTAATTAAAGAGTTGTAGACAGCACTACAAAGGGGAGGATGGCCCCATGTTACAGTGGCACGACACCACGATGAGGTACCCAGGTAGGAGTAATGCCTCGGCATTGCAAGTCATGTCGTTGCGGCGTAACACCGCAAGGAAGCCTTAGGCTTCATGCTGAGTAGATTGACACTACAAAGAGGCTGAGACCTCATGCTACAGTAGTATGACACTACGATGAGGTTCCCAGGTAGGGGTAATGCTTCGGCTTCAGGCCATGTCATAGCGGCGTAGCACCGCAAGGAAGCGCAAGGCTTCATGCCATATCTCTTTAATAAAGAACTCACCTATAGTGTATGGAAAGAGATATCAGGCCGTCTCTTGAAGGTAAACTTGTAGACGCCCAAAATTATACACTGAAACCAGGCTGGCACAGGGCCTTTAATGTGCAGCCAGAAGCACACGTAACTATACTTTGTGAGTGGGAAGAATTATAATTGTGGTGCAGAATTCAAGGCGTAGTCCATTCTTGTATCACATTGTTATTTAACCCATGCGGGAAGATTCAAGTCGTCAGCGATATCTATCCTAATGCAAAATGAACAGTTACTGTGGGGAACGCTCAACCCTGAACACATATATATGTTGTGATATGTGGGAGATTGTTGGTGCTTTCTTTACATGGAGAGAGCTAGCTCTCAACATGCCTTGTAAAATTTTAGTCCCACATCGGAAATGCACCATGAGTTATCTCAACATATATACTTGGGTGTGTTGTTGAGAGATGCACATGAGGTGGTGACCCTAAGGAGGGAACCATGTGGGTGATTTTACTAGGAGGTAAGAATAAGGCTCAAAGGATTAAGCATTAATGCTTTTGTCATTCTCTTGGATTAATTCCATTTGGAGCTAAGCCCCAAAGGGGCTTAGCGACTCGGACTCGAGCTCATGGGCTCATGAGGCATAATGTGGCGTTTTGTTGGCGCACTTTGCACTTAGCACGTCAGCAGTCATGCGGCCATGCGGTCCATGCGGCTCATGCGGCCATGCGGTCCATGCGGCACATGCGGCACATGCGGTCCATGCGGCTCATGCGGTCCATGCGGCTCATGCGGTCCATGCGGGTCATGCGGCTCATGTGATCCATGCGGCCCATGCGGCCATGAGGCTCATGCGGCCAGGCTGCTGCTGCTGCCGCATGGAGGGTTCCGCTGACTGTGCAGACTACAAGTCAGTTATGGAAAGACTGATTCAATACGATTAATTCAGATCCTATCTTTGTGGGATTTGAATTAATTTCGTTGCTATCTTTGTGGGATTTGAATTAATCTCGTTGCTATCTTTTTGGGATTTGATTCAATCTTTCCATAGCTGAAGTGGCGGCTAGGGTTTCCACCCTCTCTCTATATATACTCTCTTCTGGCCTCCTTTGTGGCTACTACGAAAATTATAAGTCAGAAAAGGAGAAAGAGAGAGAGAGCTGCTGCCGCCATTGCAAGTCCATCCGAGGAGTCAGAACAGAGGTGACTTCGAGCGTTCCACAAGTTCTTCAAACTTGCTGGTTCCTGGAAGCAGTTCATGTGGGGCGAATCTTGCTTTGAGCAACGGTGTTTTGACACCCCAGCAACTGTTCTTCATCTAATCTTTCTCTAGATTTTTGTACCTCGTTCTGTCCCAATTGCAACACGTTTGCAAGGAAGAACGAGAGATCTTCTCTTCTCTATTTTCCTCCTCCATATTGTAATCGGGTTATTTGGTTTCTGTATCATCGTAGATCTCTGTTGTATCTGTTTTACCATCTTTGATCAAGCCCCGGGACTAACAGAAACCAGTCATTTTATTATGCTGCTGATTGCGACCTGAAATCTTTCTGTAAATTCCATTCCATAAAGAGACCTTGTCTATTACTTGTGAAAAGACGCTGATATATTTTTGCCTCTTATGTTTCCAGCCCTCTTAACAGGGCAGTGCCTAATTCAAGTCCAATGACTGCTCCATTGCTTCCCTCGTGTTCAGGACCGTCCGGTGCAGCACCATTTTACCATTTTACAATCGTTCATTAGTTATGACTTTGCTGGGCAGAACCCTCAAAAAGGTAACTTTTACCCTCTGATTTTCTGTATCTTGATCCATATCTAATGAAGCCTAATTGAGAATGTCAGATAGCCATAGTTATACTTTACTTTGCCAAGGGCTTAATGTAGAAGGTGACTCTTTTGTGTCATATTCTGGTTTGCATTTATGCCGACATTTTCTAGAGCTCACATTTTCTAGAGCTCACACCGATCCTACCTAGGGACATACAAGTACCACGAGACTCCTTTATCTTGGAGTCAAGATGTTGTTATTGCCGGGTTACAAAGATCGTACAAACGTAATTGAAAAGAAAAAAAAACTAATTGGAGCGCTTTGGTCTTATGCAACCATATTACAAACTGACTCTGCTCAGACTACAACTTGAATGGAAATAAAGATTATAAATCATTGTAGACAGAAAACTCGCAACCACAAGTTGCTGGAAATAGAAAGCAATAAACTTTATGCAATCGTAGTTGCTATAATTAGAAAATTCATAAGAAGAAATCATTGCTGGGGTGATGAAGATCACCGTTGCTCAAAGCAAGATTCGATCCTTTCCGTCGATTTGCTCCCAGAATCAGCAAGTTCGTAGATGAACTCCTGGAACGCCCTTGTCCCCCTCGTTGTGGATCTCGAACTGGACGAACGGACGTCACTTTGTGGATCTCTCTGGCTGCTACTAGCTCTCCTCTCGTAGCAATATTTTTTCTATCTCATATGTCTCTGAAGAGAAGAGAAGAGAAGAGAAGAGAATATATACAAGGGAGGCACAAGCCAAACCCTAATCAACTGCCACCCACATAATTCAGAGATAATTCCGACATATAATGGGCGGTTACTAACCATTATCTCCGAATCCCTAAGGGTATGCACGGCACCCACGCGGGAACGAGCGCAATGACGCCCTAAAGCGTCATTTCGCGTCCGATACATACGTGCGATATGCGCCATCAAAGTGCCGCTTTGCGTCCGAGCCAGAGTCGCTAAGTCCCAAGGGAAATCCTAAAGAAATGAGTGACAAAAAATATGAATGTTTATTGTGTCTTGTGATCCTTGACCTCTAGGAAAAATACCCCACCATCTCAACCACTTAGGCTACGACTCCCCATGTGCACAAGTCAATAAAAGAAGAATCTTATATTGAAATACACACTTGGGGTTGCCGCATGGACGTGAGACTATTTTCTAGAATTCAAGACCAGAAACCCCAACAGATGTATCCATCATTATCCACACTTTAAGAGCTTATTAAAGCCATTCCGGATTAGAGATGGGAAGATATTTTCAACTAAATAGCTTCAATTCACCGAATTTCTACTAAGACGAGGGAGCTATCAATCATAATCTTGACACCAAATATTGGCAGGCTATCTTTTAATTTTAACATTTTTTGTCATGCTAAAGAAGTTTCTTTCTTTTCTTTTGGAATATTGAGATGGAAAATCCTGAGTGGACATAGACCATGTTCTCAAAAGAAAAGAAGTTTAGAAGCAAGACAAAAGCAACCACCTTTTTTTTATTAGCCTGGATTTAATGCCTTATCTTAGGGCCTAACAATTTGAATGCAATCTATGTAGTTAGACTTTGTGTGCAACTATGATAAATTTGCCTCTTCCACGTTCTATTTGGTTGATTATGATACTTTATACTGTAAAGGGATTCGCCTTTTTTTTTTTTCCTTGTTGGTCTTTTAAGCATCTTTTTCAGTTATTTCATTATTCATCTTAGAGGTTTTCTGAGTATGTTAGATGTATGTGCCTCTCGTACTTGAAGTATGTTGATGGACGCTGGACTGCTGTTTTTAGGCAATATTTTCGAGCTGCCAATACCAATTGCTAATGATATAAACCAAAAGTGTCTTTCAACAAACTATGCGTGTATCTTCATTCATTTCGAAATCCCCAATTTTAGTGCAAGATCTTTCAACAAACTATCGTGTATCTTGATTCATATCGCAATCCCCAATTTTAGTGCTAGTTCATCTGGAGCAGTATATGATCATTATCAATATCAGTGGAATAGCAGAGATGCTCGATATATTGCTTAGAAGTCTATTTCTTGAAGTAAAGGGAAATTACTCTGTGCCAAGATCTAGGCATGCATTGCATAGGAGATGCAGATTTTATAGATAGACAACTCAGATGGCTCTTATGACAATGGCTTTTGTAAGAGAAGTGAGTTCTCATATCTGAATTCCTTGCAAAAATAATAAAATAAATAAAAAATAAAAAATATCTGAATTCTTTGCAATAAAAGCAAAGTCAGAGAAATGAGGAATAATTGCTCACTTGGTTGCTTCCTACATATAAGAATATAGTCATTGCTTGTTGCGATGAACATTTAACTCAAATATCTAAATTACTTGAGACTTTATAAGCCTCCATCACCTGATCTTTGGTCTTGGTCGATTATCGGATTTATATGAATCTATGATCTTTTGGATGAAGCCTAGAACATATTATAGCAAATTTACATTATTTACATTTATTCTATTCCGAGTGCCAACTTTTGGTAAACAAAAACATTTAAGTTCAGATCAAGCCATGGGAATATGGTCTAAGATTTGTTAGTTTGTGCAGTAGGTAACCTGCTCATCACACCTAATCAATAACAGCCCCTTGTAGGTCTGTCCTTCCAGAAATTATGAAATTTCTGATATTCATTGAAAGTAGTGGGTCTAATTCCAAAAAACATGAATATAATTAGTCTAAATTAAGTGAATAACAAATAAAATTGGCAATCAGTTCTGTACAATAGCATACATCATTCAGACTCCAACAAGTATAGGACCAAATAATAGGAAAAGACCAATAATATTCAAAGATTCCCAAGAAAAAACATAGGGTTAATTGCATTAACCATCTCTATGTTTTACACTTATTACGCGGACCATCCCTCCCTTGAAACTAATTACACGGAGCCCCCCTATAGTTTCTATTTTTTATAAAAGCTAATAACACTGACCATCCTTATGATTAATAAAATTTATAAAGGAGATGGATGGTCCGTGTAATTATTTTGGGAATAGAAATAGTTCATGTAGTACTCACCAAAAAATAATATTCTTGGCGACTGTCATATTTTCCAAAGCCTGATTGATCCAAACTCGACATCTTCTTGGTGTCTGTCACATCTTAAAAGCCCAGAGAATCATCTATTCATTTATGACCACAAATATACAGAAGATGCACATATCAATTTCATCACACAACAAGGAAATATGAAAATTCACAACATACAATTTTTGTACATTATTCATGTTCTTGAATTGCATACAAGAACACATGCAAAGATTTGATTGCTGCGAAATTTCAAATGCTGAATCGTCGACGACACTCCTTTAGCCAGAGTAAAGATCATTTAGATTACATGTTTGACAAGCATGCATCAAAAGATTCAAGGAGATCATTCGAACAGAGATCATTCGTGATCGCACTTCCAAAGAAACCACAATTACTGGCGCAGAGAACCGGGCCGTCGCGCTTCTGGCAGCCAGTCTCGATGATGTCGTTCTTCCGGTTGCCCTCTGCCATGGCTTCGCAAACCACTTCTTGACAAGTCCAAGACGAGGCTCAGAAGCTAATTAGCCTATAAAATCATAAGATTAAACTTCAACATCTCTTACAAAACAGCAAAAAGTACCAAGATTTTAGAACGAACTCTCATCAAATAATGTTTTAAGAATTTGGAGAGAAATCCATGGAATCCTATGTTTGGTTGGAGATGGATTTGGATATGGAAACTATGACAAAATCCAGAACTTGAATTTGGGAGGAAAAAAAATAGTTTTCTTTAATAATTTTGTTAAAATATTTATTCTTTAATAATTTTGTTAAAAATTAGTAAATTAAAAATTAGTTATTCTTTAATAATTTTGTTAAAATATTTATTCTTTAATAATTTCGTTAAAAATTAGTTAATTAATAAAAAACTAACTAATAGTTAGTTATCATAATTATATTCTAAGTTAATAATTTATTAATTAATAATTTTATTATTTAATAATTTATAATAATCCTAATTAAAAATTTATTACTTTATTAATCATAATTATAATAATTTTATTAATCATAACCATAATCTTAATTAATAATTTATTAATTAATATCCAATTATAATCATAATTAATAATCTATTAGTATTATTATAATATTAATTAATTATTTGTTAATAACTATTTTATTATAATCTTAATTAATAATATTTTAATCACGATTAGAATCATATTTTATGATAATTTAATTAATAATTTACTAATCATCATTATATTAATTTATAATTACTATTTTTAAAATATTTAATTTATAATTAATTAAAAACTAACTAATATTTATTTAAAATTAACTAATCATTAATTATTAATCGTTAATTAATAATTTTATAATTATAATAATTGTTATTTATTTAAAAATTATTAATCGTTAATTATTAAAAATTATTAATTGTTAATTATTAAAAATTATTAATTGTTAATTATTAATTACTAATCGTTAATTATAATTTATAATTATTAATCATTAATTAAAAATTATTAATCATTAAATATTAATTATTAATCATTAATCATTAATTATAATTTATAATTTATTAATCATTAATTATTAATTATTAATCATTAATTATAATTTATGATTATTAACTATTAATCTTTATTTATTTAAAAATTAACTAATCATTAATTATTAATTTTATAATTACTAATCATTAAGTATAATTTATAATTATTAATCGTTAATTAAAAATTATTATTTGTTAATTATTAATTATTTATCATTAATTATAATTTATAATTATTAATTATAATTTATAATTATTAATCGTTATTTACTAATCGTTATTTATTTAAAAATTAACTAAATGTTAATTGTTAATTTTATAATTAATAATAACTAATCGTTAATTATTAATTTTATAATTAATAATAACTATAATTAATTAATAGCTTAATTATTGATCATGACTATATTCTAGTTATTAATTATAAATCTAAATATTTGGTTGGAGTTGGATTTGGACTTGGATTTAGATTTTAAAATCTATGATTTGAATTTGAATTTAAATTTTGGATTTTCAAATCTAAATCTAAAATCCAAATTCATTTATCAAATAAGTCCTTATGGCACAGTGTTATCCAATAGTTGTTAATAAGTGTAAGCCGGCAGCAAGAAATACACGCTCCCCTTCTCCACCGCCATTGAAAAGTATAATTCCCAATACCAACTCTACCCAAAAACTTGGCTTCCAAGAAAGTGAGCTACTCCCTAGTCCCCTTCCATAAAACCCTCCCCCTCCGCCTCCTAACCACAGCACCAGCCATGTCCCCTCCTTACTCCTCCATCATCCCCCTTATCGGGCCACCCGAAGCCCGCCACCAGACCCAAACCCAGACCCATCCCCAACCAGACCCGGGACCCGATAGCTCCACCTTCGTCTCCCTCCTCGACTCCTCCTTCAACAACAAGGAGCCCCCGATCCCGATGGGCCTCACCGAGAACAACTCCCTCACCCACCTCTCCTCCGGCAACCCCTGCCTCGACTTCTTCTTCCAGGTGGTCCCCGACACGTCCCCCGACACCGTGGTCTCCCTCCTCTCCTCCGCGTGGGCCCGGGACCCCCTCGCCGCCCTCAAGCTCGTCTGCCACCTCCGCGGCGTCCGCGGCACCGGCAAGTCCGATCGCGAGGGCTTCTACGCCTCCGCCCTCTGGCTCCACTCCCACCACCCCAAGACCCTCGCCCTCAACGTCCCCTCCCTCGCCCACTTCGGCTACATCAAGGACCTCCTCGAAATCCTCTATCGGCTCATCCACGGCGCCGACGCCCGGAGCGCCGCCAAGGAAGAGAGGGAAACCACCTGGAGAGCCGCACGGGACCTTCGTCGTCTTCGTCGTCGACAGAAGAAAAACGATAAGAATGGTAAGCAGCAGAAGAAGGACGCGGCCAGCAGGGAAGACCGGATCGCCGCGGAGCTATCGCGGGCCACGATCGCGTCGGAGAAGGCCGCGGGAGAGAGGAGGTCGAAGAGGACCGACCTGGCAGCGCGGTCCCTGGAGAGGTACAGCAGGGACCCCGAGTACCGCTTCCTCCACGACCGCATCGCCGACTTCTTCGCCGAGCAGCTGGCCTCCGACGCCGAGCGCCTCCGTGCCGGGAAGCCGTTCGACGTCGGCCTTGCCGCCAAGTGGTGCCCCTCCCTCGACTCGTCGTTCGACCGGTCCACCCTCCTCTGCGAGAGCATCGCGAGGAGGATGTTCCCCAAGGACCACCCCGACTACGCGGAGCTCGAGGACGAGCACTACGCCTACCGGGTCCGCCTCCGGCTGCGGAGGGACGTGCTCGTCCCGCTCCGGGAGGTGCTCGACCTACCCGAGGTCTACATGAGCGGCGGCAGGTGGGGCTCCCTCCCTTACAGCCGGGTCGCCTCGGTCGCGATGAAGAACTACACCAACATCTTCAAGAAGCACGACGAGGAGCGGTTCGACGAGTACCTATCCAAGGTCAAGGAAGGGAAGGCGAAGATTGCCGCAGGGGCGCTGCTCCCGCACGAGATCCTCTCCTACATCCGGAAGGAGGACGACGACGGAAAGAACGAGGTGGCGGAGCTCCAGTGGCAGAGGATGGTTCGGGATATGACGGAGAAGGGCAGCCTCAAGAGCTGCATCGCGGTGTGCGACGTCTCCGGCAGCATGGGCGGGACTCCGATGGAGGTGTGCATCGCGCTCGGGATTCTGACCTCAGAGGTGAGCGAGGAGCCGTGGAAGGGCAGAGTGATCACGTTCAGTGGAAACCCGCAGCTCCATAAGATTGAAGGGGGGTCGCTGAAGGAGAAGATGAGATTCGTTCGGAGCATGGACTGGGGCATGAACACCGACTTCCAGAAGGTGTTCGACCGCCTGCTGGAGGTGGCAGTGGAGGGGAAGCTGGAGAAGGAGAAGATGATAAGGACGATCTTCGTGTTCAGCGACATGGAGTTCGATCAAGCTTCGGCGAACAACTGGGGGACGGACTATGAGGTGATATGCAGGAAGTTCCAGGAGAGCGGGTACGGGGACTGCGTACCGGAGATTGTGTTCTGGAACCTGAGGGACTCGAGGTCGACGCCGGTGCCGTCGACACAGAAGGGGGTGGCGATGGTCAGCGGCTTTTCGAAGAATCTGCTGAAGCTTTTCTTGGAGGGAGGAAAGGCCCTCAGCCCGGAGGTCGTCATGGAAGATGCCATCTCCGGCAAGGAGTACCAAAATCTAGTGGTTTTTGATTGATATAGTACTTGTATGATCGATCACCCGGTGAATTACTAGGTTGGTTCTTAATAAGTGATGGTTCAATCTGCCTATTTGATACGAGCAATTGAAGTTCTTCATTTCTTTTAACTGGTTATTCTCGAATGTTTTTGATCATCTGTTGTTCAGCAATGCATGTGTTGAATTCTGATTCTCTTTATTATGATTAATGGAAAATAGTGTATATCTATAATCTATAATATAAAGCACAGTGGTTTTTTGGTCCGACCCATGTGCTTTGGTTCAACGATGATGAAAGGACTAAATTGCCCCTCTCTAAAACTCATTTTTGCTTTAGATTATAGACAACCCACTGTTTTTGGTTCTACCACATAAATAAAAGGACAAGTTGTCCCAACTTCTCCCTCACGTTCATCCCATCATCCCAGCATCTCAACTTCTCCCTCACATCCCTCCGAACGGCAGCGGAGGCGGCGGCAACGGGGCCTCCCCTCCGCCGGGAAGAATCGGAACTCCAGCTTATGAGCCTCGACCCGCAACACGAATCGGAGCAGCCGGCGGCGGTGAGGTTACCACGGAGGATCTTCGGGAGGCATTCTTCGGCAGGAGAGAAGTCACTCGACCCTTCTCCAGGTGGTGGTCCAGTCGGATTAGTCTTCGGAAAGAAGCAGCAGCAAAGGTGGAGCGACCTTCGGCCGTTGGATCTGCTGTTTTTGCGGTCAGATCTGCTGTTGCACACTACATGTTTGTTTAAAAAAAATTGTTCATGTCTGTGCCATTATGGCACGGGTTATCCACTAGTATAATATAAAGCACAGTGGATTTTTGGTCCGACTCATGTGCTTTGGTTCAACGATGATGAAAGGACTAAATTGTCCCCTCTCTCTATAAGAGAGGAGGAGGTCCCATGTTGGATGCGGAGCAACCAGTTGTTCCAACGGCACTCCCGCCTCTAGCTCCTCTAGCACCGCCCCTTCCTTCATCACCTCCGCTCCATCCTCGTCCACGCCATCGTCGCCGGCCTCTTCCGCAACCCCTTCGTCGCAAGCAGCCTCCTCCACCGCGCCGCCGACACTGACCCTTCCTTCGCCGTCTCCCTCTTCTCCGCCATGACCAACCCCAACCCCTTCTCCTTCAACACCGTCATCGCCATCTCCGCCGACCCACTCTCCATCTACTCCCAAATGCTCCGCTGTCGCGTCCCTCCCGACTCCCACACCTTCTCTTCCTTGCTCAACACCACCACCGTCGCCGCCGCCACCAGGTCGCTCCACGCACACGCCCTTATCCTCGGATTCCGGTCCGACCCCTTCGTGCAGACCGTGCTGCTCACCGCTTACTCTCGACGCGGCTCCGCCAACCACGCCCTGCGGGTGTTCGACGGAATGCCGCACATGGACGTCGTCTCATAGATCGTCGTCGTGAGGCCCCACGCCGTCCTGAACGCCGCCACCGTTGTCTTTGCCGTGTCCGCCTCCGCCGGGCTCGGGTCCCTGGCGCTGGCCCGGTGCCTGCATGCTTACGTTGAGAAGGCCGGGTTCGGAGGCCGCGTCTCCGTCCGGAACTCCCTGGTGCCTGTTATGGCACGGGTTATCCACTAGTATTTATATAAGCTATAGATATCTGTGTGATTAGGGATCAGAGTCTGTTGATGAATGTTCTCTCTATCCGGATTAATTTTTATATATAAATGTTATAGGGACACATTTTTTTGACACACTTATTGATGTGACATTGTTTTAGGTAAATTTTAAAGGCACTTCAAGTTTTACTTGGGACTAGTCCATTTTTTTTCAAATATTTACAAGTTTGTCACTCTCATTTGTTACTTGAGACTAGCCCACATTTGGGTATAAAATTTAGAGAAATTGAGTTGCACCCCACTTACTTTACTCTAATTCAAGGTGCACCCCACTGCTTTACCTTAATGTAAGTTACCCCCCACATTTCATGGATTCCGACCAAAATCGACGGTCAACGCGTTTGACTAAATTTTTAGGACAAAAATTATCCTTGACCTCGTGGGGGAGGACGGAGGAGCGCCGTGTGGGAGCGGGAAAGGAGCTGGGGCAGCGCCATGGGGGAGCGAGGGCACGAGGGAGGAGGGCAGCACCAGGGGGGGTGTGTGTGGGGGGGGGCTGTGGACGAGTGGGGGAGCGGAGACGGCGGGGGGTGATGGTGTTGATGTTGGTGAAGGTGAAGGTGAAGGTGGTGGTGGCGGTAGTGGTGGCGATAATGGTGGTGGTGATGATGGTGGTGATATTGGTGGGGGTGAAGTCCTTTAATATTATTAGAAATAGATAAAAATTTAAATTATAATAGATTTTTTAAAAATATATTTTACGTCGTACGTAGAATATTTTTTATTAATTAGTGGAGGGTATTTTTTTTCCTTAACTATCTACATACACAGTACTAGAGGATTTATTTTTATTTTTTATTAATTAGTGAAGGATGTACATACGGCTGAGACGACTTATTTTTGAGTTGTTTTCAAGTCCTATCAAATTCAATGCAGGTTCCACGTAAAATAAATTTTTTTATGGTATAGCTAAAAATATTTCAAATATTTAAATACATTTGAATTAGATTTGTTAAGCAATTTTAAAATTTTAATTTTTTTACTTCGAATTAAATTTTAAATTTAGTTTTTAAATAATTTTAATTTTAATTTTTAAAGAAGAGTAAGTTAGTTTTTTTATCCATAATTTTTAATAAAAAATAGTGGATGATTACATACGGCTTGGACGACTCATTTTTGAGTCGTTTTCAAGCCGCATTATAAAGAATGAGATAGAGATATATAAATCCAACTATTAAAAAGTATCTACAATGGTTGGACTTTGTATTTATTGGTATCCTATGTGCCATTAAACCAAAAATAATAATGACTTTTTCACTGTAATATTGTAAGTAAATATGAGGTTCGAAGCTAAAAGTCAGGAAGAACAACTGTTGCTGTGCGAAAAATAAATGGAGGTTTATTCTCATATAAAAAATTTCTAACAAAAAAATCAGAAATTAAATTATCCAAAATTAACATCAACTTATAGAAATTATTTATCTACAATATCTTTCAATTGAAATAATATTCGACTAAAAGAGATAAAGTAAAGTTGAACAAACAAGCATTTTTTGCGATCTTCACATTAAGAATTCTTCTAACATTCCAAGCTGTAAAATCATCAATCAATCTTTCATATACCTTCCAAAAATTTATTTTTAATAGAAATTAGAGCTATATCATTTAATATTTCTTGCGACAATATCAAGATCAAGACCTTTTAAGGCCTTTTGCAACTCATCGAAACGTCATTGTCCTTTAGTATCACGCACAATAAAAAATTGTATAAAGTCTCTTCTACTTTCATTGGAACCACAAATACATCAATACATCTTAATATCAAAGACATTTATTTTTGGTGACTAACATCAAGGATGCAGTCAAGAATCAATGAGAAGAATTTAGTTTTTTTAAAAAATGATTACACCTTTAGTTTCAGAAGCTAAAAGAAGTATCATCTCATTCTAGATATATGTCCTTACTAAGATAATGGTATTATGAATCTCAGTATCAAGAACTCGTCGAATATACTCTTTCATCTCCTCATCACATAGTACCCATCAATTAAATAAGACCCATAAAAATTTCCATAACTTTTTTAATAGAGCTTCTCATTAGTTCCACGAAATGCTAAGTTTCCGTCAACAAGATATTTCACAATGGCAAGTGCCCATGTTAGCTAATAACACTGATCAGCTCTTACGAATCTTTGTCAATTGTTTAATTTTCTTCAATATGATCCATAGCTCAATCCAAGTGCCCATGTTAGCTATGTGGTTACAACTTTTCTCATGATCTCTAAGCTTTGCAATAAGACGTCTTCAATCTCTGAGTCTCTGATCATTTGCTCATTGAGAGTTCATATGACCTTTCTTAAACAACTTGCAACTAAAACATAGTACTTTGTGAAGCTCTTTTGAATATACTAACCAATCTCTATCATGTGTTTGTCCATTCGGTAAAAACGAGTGTAATGCCTTGAAGAGAAATGTTTATTGTGTTATCCATAGGGCATGTCTGTATGCTCAAATCTCTCACAGGACCTCTTTCTGCCAACAAAACCTTCATTCTAGTATTATAACTATCTCAAATCCTTGGATCATAAATGTTTGATAGAATGAACTAAGTTGATTGTTCATCAAATAAAATATTCTCTTGCCCTCATGACCTACATAATCAACATCTGCACTGCCACTATCTTTTATATCTCCATGGGGCTCAAGATCAAGCATTATCATTTAGTTCCCATCACTTTGTTGTTCAGTAATAACATCTTCAATTGAAGGTTGTGGTTCTTTAATTATGTATCTATAAAGTACCCCTTTTTGAGATTGAATCAATTATTCAACTCTTTTTTTTTCTTAAGACATTTTTCATTATAACTATCCCAAATCCTTGGATCAGAAATGTTTGATAGAATGAACTAAGTTGATTGTTCATCAAATAAAATATTCTCTTGCCCTCATGACCTACATAATCAACATCTGCACTGCCACTATCTTGGGTAAATGAAAAAAAATCCCTCGTTAGATACCCGACTTTTGCATAAAAGGATCACATGCTCTTAAAATTCATAAAAGTATGAAATCTGCTCATTAGCCCCCCTAATGGTCAACTTAAGCTAACTGACGTTAAGTTAGGAGTGGAGTGACCGTTATACCCTCTTTAATATACACCTAAATCCCTCGTTAGTTCCTTTCTTTCTTCCCTAATTCTACGGTTCATTTCTTCTTCCCTAATTCGAAGACGGAGTGTCACGACCCGCACCCAGTGTAGGGGCACAAGAAGTGGGTACGTCCAGCCTACGCCGCAGGGTCGGCGGTAGAACGCTGTTCTAGGTCACTATCTAAACAACAACTGACGCAATTATATAATGTCCTTGTCAAAATCTCAACTCCGAACGGAGGACAAGTATAGATATAATGAAATCTCAATCACAGTCTAAGCACGATATGATAACACAGAAGTTTATAGCTAAGACTAAATAACAACAACAAAACCAACTACTAAATAATAATAATCTCAAATAATCTCAAAATAAAACAATATCTCAACTTATTACAATTCAAGTTCTAAAACATGAAAACTAAACCAAGTCTACTGGCTAGTCTCCCGATCACTCCTGAGTGTTGGGGCCAAAGGTAGCTAAGCCATCTCCTGCTCCAAGGCAAGTAGGGAAAATGTTCTCAGGACAATCATCGGTAATATTTTCAACAGGTCCAGTCAGGACAGGAACGAGCACAACTCATCTAGAAAACCCAAGTAAATGACAGAGAACTATAAAGTAGTTATAGACAGTTTTATTGATGAACATGGTAGTTTATATTCAGGTGATGGTATAGAGAAACAGTTAATATACAAGGAAAGTAAGGTAACTAAAACAAGAGAAGAATCATGGCAATGAAGGCTGTAAAATAAGATTCTAGCTGAACTAGAGTAACAGTCCAGATAGTAAATCTAAGACAAGTGTAAATCTAATGTAAATCTAATGTAAATCCAGTACAAGACGAATCTAATACAAGATGAATCCAGTACAAGATGATTTTAGTCAGTGATCAAGAATCCAGATAAGACCAGCTATATTCTAACAGTGTATTTTAAAATACCGAGATCAACATGTAAACGGCTGTAGGTATCAGGCACATCACCCACTGATCAGGCGAGGGATGGCTATGCTTCCAGTAGATTCCAGTTTGGAGATTCCAGATTTGGGGGTATGTCTACATGTCTTACTCAATATTTCCTCGCCCCGTAATACAAGTGAATCCAGAATTCGATATGAGAATTGAGATGAGTCCAGCCAAACATGATGATACCAGCAATGATTCCAGAATGATTCCAGTAATAAAGGCCAGACAAGATGGTATGTGTGTCTCATACATGAATCCAGAAATATCTATACGTATTGTAACAGAGAATCACATAGAACTAACTATAGCTAAATACAGTAATTGACAAGTAAATGAGAGAACTATCAGAGAATGTACTCGCCTGATACTCTGAAAAGAGTAGTGTAATATCAGATGTTTGCACCGGAGTCACAATTTCCAAAATAGAGCATTATGGGTTAAGATGTATTTAATATAAAGGTAAATGAAGTTTACAATGCAACTATATGATTTCTAAGCCAATCTAGGTCAAAGTCAAACTTGGTCAACTCTGGTCAATTGTACTAGTCAAACTAGGTCAAACTTTTAGGGTTTTGGGTCAACTCTAGTCAATCTCGAACTATTGGGTCAAATCTTGGTCAATTCTAGCGTTTTAGAACTTACACTTAACAACCTTGGTCCAACTTGGTCAAAAGTCTACTATTGGTCAACTCTAGACCTAAACAACATACACTAGGCTATTCTAACCTATATAAACTATAGGCTAAAATACTAGCACAACCCATACCTTAAACCAAACCTATAGCCAACACTACCAACTCAAACAACTAAAATAGGAAAACATCACATATAGATATAACATATGAAATCAACTATAGGAAAGATACCTATAATAGATATATATACAATCAAGTAAGTATATAGGATACACACAAGGTAAAGGAAAGAAAAGGAAGGAAATGAAATAGGAAGATAGGGACTGTCCCACCCAGTCCAAAACTGAAATGAATAACAATACATAGGTACATATATAGATAGGTATATACATGCATATTTACATACCTACATACATAGATATATACATACATAGGTATATACATACATATATACATCATATATATATATAAATAGATAGAGAGGGGGACTAGGTGAGGCATGCACAGATGTGTGTGTGGTGTCTATGTTCAGGAAAACATGGAGTAGAGGGTTTATGTGAGTGTGTATGTGTATATGTTAGGCTCTCTCTCTGTGTGTGTGTATGATGTGGGTTAACAGGAATGAGGGTGAGGGGTTAACTGGTTATATAAGTGTTCAGTCAAGCAGTCAATACATTGATGTATCCGAACCTAATCACCAATCAACTCATTCATAGGATCCCAGCCATGTAAGCTAAAACCCAACATGTATACATTACATTCATGTATATATAGATACATATATACACATATTTAAAAAAGGGAAGGAAAGAGACTGAAATGGAAAGGGAAATGAAGGACTGGACTGTGGAGGAGGAGGGACTGAGATCACCAATAACTGAGATTGTTCAGCAACTAGCTATCAATGTTCAGTTCAGTTGAAGGGTTAAAGCAAGTGGTTTACATCAATGCTCAAAAGAGTTCAGTACATGCATGAAGGGGTTTCCAGTTATTAGACAGTAATTGTAATGAAGGTGATTCAGTTTGCCGGTACAACAAAGTGTCAATGCAATTATCAATGTAACATGCTCGAAAACCAATTAACAACCAAATGAACATCACAATGTTTCCACAGGCAAAACCTAATATCCCTGACATGTTCGAATGTTAACAACATTGATTTAAACATTAATTAACAATTTAAAACCCATTAAATCTCAGAAAAATAGGATGAACAGTACAGTATCGAGAACATTCACATAAAACCCAAATTCGAATCACAAATACCTAAATCAAAAGTGCAGGGTGTCTATCAGGTAGGTGTCCATCCTAGGTGTGTCCACGTGTCTAAAAATCTTATGCAAACAGTGTCAAAATCTCAAATTAGCAAGCATCAGTGAAACAGTACACAAGCAGTGAACCAAGTGTCTTGCTGAGGTGTCGAGGGGTATAGGGACTCGTGTGTCCACCCTCGAGTCTCATGCTCGTGTATATAGGTTCGCCAATGATAGGGTTACATGCTCGAGTGTCTGCAACGTGTCCACGACACGCGTACACTCGATACGGACACCGTATCAGTACACATTTTTTGCCTGAACCAGTGTAGGAAAAAATGTATGCACGTGTCATAGCATGTCCGACACGACACGAATAGCTCTGGGATTTGGGGGCTAACTTGTCAGTCGTGGCCCCTATGTCCATGCCAAGTGGCATACGGCCACGTGGCCTGTGCTGCAAGAAAATACCCCCGAGCAGCAGGGCACGCGCACGATTGCTCGTGCAACGTATTCGTGTCCATTTTGGACATGGACATGACACAAAAATTGACTCAGTTCACACAAAATCCAAAGCACGTGCATAGGGCTACAAATTTGTTCAATTAGTTTTTGTAATTATAATGTTTTAATCCATTCAAGCATTTCATCAAACACATTAACATAAACACTGATACGTGTCCGAGACGGACACGAATTCCTAATAAACTTGGGCTACACCTAGAAGAACCCTAAATGAATGCATCTATGGAAAGAAACTAAAATTTAAATAGGTTTTATGGCATTTACCTATTGAGAGGAAATCTTAATAAAAAAAATGAGAAAGGGAAGGTGTTCTTCTTCAAATGCAATGGTCGATTTACTTCGAATCCTTGCTAGCTAGCCTCCCTTAGCATCCTCTACTATTGGGGATGATGATGCAATTGATTTGACTCAATTTGGGATCAATTTGGATAAAGGAGGAGGAATTTGGGGAAGAACAAGGTTAGGGTTCTTTGTAGAGATGAAAAAGAGGCAAGAATTTTGGGAGATGTGATTAAATAAGGGAAGGAGGCTATGATGGCTGTTGTAAAGGCTAGGGTTAGGGTTTTAGATGAGTGGCTAAGGTTTCTCCACTAATTTCTAGCTCATCTAAGGGCTCACATTGAAAGTAGGTTCTCTACACAAATATCTAACTAAAATATATACCCATAAATATCTAGATATTAATCTAACTTAGCCATTAAGTCTCTAACCCTCTAACTAAGCCTTCATGAACATCATTAGCATCTAGGTTATGTCAAAACTAGGTTAGTTTCTAATAAAATAATTAGCATTATAATAATCAACCAAAATCTATTTTCATCAAATAAGTCAAAAATGACCAAAATACCCCTAGGCTAAAAAGTCACAAATAATCATTCTAATCACATGGCTAGGCCTCCTTGGCCATGGTTAGTCTCTAGGTCATGCAGTCTCTAGGGTTTCATTAGCAACACATCAAAATCATAAGTCATGACTTAAAACAGTTTTAAATTGATTAAAAATCACCAAAATTCGTAATGTGATAAAAATATCAATAAATAAAAGATTATAATTACAAAAGTTCAAAATTACCCTCATTTGAAAAATTGGGTGTTACACGGAGAATAGAAGCTTTTGATTCGAAGACGGAGAAGAGAAGCTTCAGATTCGAAGAAGGAAAAGAAAACCCTAATGCAAGTGCTTTATCGTTCGTGATTCGAGATTCAGGTATACACCTAAACCCTAAGCTTCATCGTTCGTGATGAGTTTTTTTGGGGAAATAACCCTAGTTTTGGAACGATTTAGGAAAAATAACCCCAGTTTGGGGGAAAGACCCCAACCCTAATTTAGGGGAAAGAACCCTAATTTCGTTTGTAATTGTGTCTACACAATTACTGTTTGTAATTAGTTTTTATTAGTTTGTTATTAGTATGTAATTGTGTCTTCATCGTCCTATATTGTTCATAGGTTAACACAAGATGGGTACAAAGTATGTTCTTCACATGCTTGTTGGGGGTCGCTTTGATGTTGGTGACAAATATGTGGGTGGTGTCACGCCTCGATCCCAGAGGATCGAAGACTAGCCACTGGGTGTGATGTCGTATAAGTCTAGATTGCACTTGTATAAGGCAAAACCATTACAGTTCCTGGTATTTCTCAGAAAACATCGACAGCGCAGCAAAACCAAGTAGATAAATTGAAGTCACACAATATATTGAAGAAACATATCACTTTATTGATAATTATAATAGATTACAAGACTTGCAGCTAAATACAGAGTTTACAACTAATTACAAGACTTTGATTATCCAACTGAATATATACACTTACCCTTTAGGCTATAACTGAATATACCGACTTATTTACAATGAACTTGCCAATTTGGCTACAATCTTATTGGTACAACTGAGTTACACTGTTCCATACATTATGTCCTGTATAGAAGAAAACATCGTCTTGAAAGAAGAGCTTCTGCACACCCATCTGAATCATCGATGCCAAGCACCGATCAAACGATTTCCCTATAAGCAAGCACCTGTAATATTGCCCACAATGTGGGTCAGTACATCATCAATGTACTGGTGAGCGGTGCTGGCCCAACTCACCTAAGAAGACAACACTAATTAATCATGTTATAGAACATTATTAACAGTGATCTTTCTCGTTGCCTTAGGGTCAATTTCATATTTATAGCCGACAAGAAGTAAAGCATGCCAATCTTATAGCCAACATAATTTAAAGCATGCAGTTATCACCCTTTGGTGATTCTTACCCACGGTCGTGTAGCCATCCTGTACATTTATAATACTTACTCAGCCTGCACAAGATATTGTTAGAAACAATATCATGATTCAATATAATTATCACCGTTCAGGTGATTCTTACCAACAGCCGACATCCTTTCCTTTATTTGAGTAACAACTTACTCTGCCTGCATAAGACATCATTAGTACTGGACCTATCTATATGAAGGTCACTGGCGATACGCCATCTTGGACCATCTTACAGGCGAACGGCTTACTCCGAATGGGGTGCGAATCCATAGGAGGTTTCTGAAACACCGTGCTACTACTTCAGCAACATAGGATTTTGGCATCCTTTCAGTGGGCGGTAGCAAGCCCCCACTGCAAGTCCCGAAATCTCGATGTCAGTACGTCGACACCATCCTTGTTCCCCCTAGGATGAACTGGGTCCGTGACCGCAGATTACCGTTCTGGGAACTACCTTGTATACAAGTTTGTCCATGACCATACAAGTATATGCAACTTATCTAAGAAGAAAACATATAATGCATGATAAAGAAAACTAAGTAATTCAGCCACCATTCTCATTCGTATTGCTATCTTGTCATCTTTCTAGGGTCTTGGCATAATCAACATCCTACATCGGCGACGGGATAATAGAATGTTGTTATCCAATCCCTTTGCCATATCTTTGATACCATACATCTTTCCAACCAATTCAATGTACTCACTGTCCAATCCGTTGGGACTTAGCATCTATGTTACCTTCTATTCATCGAACTAAGGCTCGATATACTCACCGCCCAAGTATTTGGGACTTTGCTTCACCTGTCATGTATTTCATCGCAACATCGTACAAGCATGTAATTCATCTAGCAACAAAAGTTTAGTTCAGATGATTATTTATCTTTCATTATCTTTTCGAATTCCATGCAAGGTATTATTGAGCAACTCAATAAGAAATATAGCATACTATCCTTTATTTTAAGCGTGAAGCTAAAGGATCTTCGAAGGGTTCAATACTACTCACATTTATAAGATAATTCCTGCCACGATCGCATAGCCTTTCAAGCGATCCTTCGCATATTCCCAAGTCCAACAAGGCTTCATCGAACCAACCATCCATCATAAGGCATCTTGCGGGTCGGGGTACTACAATATATACCACTTAGAAAAAGTTTCATCCTCAAAACTTAAAACAAAACTCATCCCCAAAACTTCAATCGACTTTTTATAAAACTTCTCAACGATCAACTTGTACTATTTAATATTTCTCCGCAATCTCTCGATTGATTTCAAGTAATGTACCGTCTCGTTACAGCATCCCAATTGATTTAAAATAGTTTACCATCTTTGATCCTTCCTCCGACGCTCGTGCAAATCCTTAGCACATGATAATCCTCCCCATGGCTTCGTTTGACTTCAGCATACCACTTAGTTGGAATCATACACATATTTTAGGCATCCCAGAAATACATGCACTTCAGCCAAGTTCAGTGAAAGAAAAAATGAACGAGCTACGGTGTAACTTTTTTTTTCCCGAACATCAGTAATTCTTTTCGAGCATCTCGTATAATCCTACTTGTTTATTCAATATCCCAACCAACTAATAACATAATAGATGTTACCAATTCCAACTCGAAAAATTTTCCACAATCAATCCAAAATTTTCCAAAGTATTCAGACTTAGATGTATCAAGTATTCCTTTCAAGTTCATTGTCATTCATGCCACCTAAGTTGATAAATCCTATTACCACATTTCATTTCGATATCCCGATTCTCATCGATCAAATCTTGTACTCGTCATCGTTCGCGTCCATACACTTTGTTTGCGACTCATAAATTTCTCGATCATGATTCATCCATCAAATTGTACCATCATTCCACTATAGTAACATTTCTCGTTGTATTTGTAAGTCCATGAGTCCAAATTTATTTTATTTTATTTATTTATCTTATTGTTGACAAATTTAAGTTCTCTAATAGATCATTAGATAGGTTAAATAGGGAAGACTTTAGTTTTGCAAAAGGGAATTATGAAGGGGTCTCAATACAAACGTTCAGTTTTGAATTTAAACTGCTGTTGGCCGATCAATTAGAGAGGTTGATCGACGAGATCAAAAGATTACTCAGGACCTACTTTAAATCTAAGCTGGAATTCATGCTAATTATATGAATATGAATAGGATATGATAGAGCATTCACCCTTTTCTTATCAACCACAAGCTAATTGTTCTTCCCCATCGCAAGGAGCACTCGAGGAGGAGACGAGGTAATTTCAGGATATATCAAGTTCCATACCAACACTCATAGGTAAGTGTTATTCCTAAACCTCTAATGTCTGCCTTTCAAAAACATATGAGTAGTTGTGTGTCTCTGGGGGAATTAGACAAACATAGGCTAACAGGACAACCAGTAGGATCCCCTGATTTCCAAAACACCTATAGCAGGCAAGTATGGTTAATAGGGGACTTGAACCCACGTCCTTCAGATCTGAACCATGATCTGATAGACGGGAAAAGGGGGGAGAAATCGAGTATTGGGGGTTCTTTGTTCACCCTTTGACTTACCTGTAGTTGAAGACTCTAGTATAGAGACAATTTAGTATTGCAGAGATTTTGCTAAGAGGACTTTTTAGGGTTGAACACTCGGTATGGTTTTGCCCAACGAATCAGATGGTTATATGGCAGCACAGACATGCGCTGGTATCAGAGCCTGATGTCCTACTCGACGTTGAGTAGCATAGTTAGACCTCAGACTGTAAAAACCGACCCTTGGTATCAGAAATTCTGATACTCTTCATGACATCCATTATATCAGTTATAATTCAATCATCTAAACCATATATCAGGTGAACGCTTGATACCGAGCACGATACACAGGTATCAGAGAAAAATCGAACCCCTGAAACCAAGTGAAACCAACTTCATAACTGCATAATGGTAATCCGATGCTACTTGGTATCATACACATACTTGGGTATCAGGTTTCTAAAAGCCTCGATTTCCTTTAACACCGATACAATGTACATTGTAACAGTTGACACTATATATATATGTTATCAAGAGCACAGAGTTACCAGGATTAGTTAGTACAACTTTAAATTTCCATAAGCATCTTAATACTGTCATATAAAAATTCTTCTTGTATCTTTAGCCACTGTATGGCAGTTATGATATCCGATACTTGGTATCAAGGTGCACACCCGACTCTTGGTACCATATCCCCTATTTGTAGCAGAGGAATACCTAGTATCCAATTCGTTTTTTCCCGTTGCAAATACTTGACTTCTATCATACAATAAAGAACAAACATTTACAGTCATGATCGGGTACCCACTATATGCTGCTAGGTTAGGCCTCTCTTGTATTAGATAGCTAATGATAAGTCGGGTTTACTTGGTATCCAGTGAGTGATACCATGCAGACACCTTTGTAATTAATGATACTGACATAAAGATGTCCTATGACAAAACGATACCTACTGCCATTTGGCAATTACCTAGTAAAACTGGCCTTAGACCAACCTAGGCTTACCAAATACTGGGTAGGATTTCACAATTAAAGTCCAACTGGTACTAGAAATAGGAATGAGGTTCATGAGATCAACTCAAGATGGTGTCAAGGCACTAGACCATACATAGCAGCTATAGAAAAACCTCACCAATGTGAAGGCACCAGGTTAGGATTCTAGGAGATATTTTAGATAGGGGTATTATTGATTTATGATTAGTATAATGACATTGTAATATCCTTAAATAGGTTACTTGGACCTTGGCTCGGACTCCGACCCGTGCCATCAGCTCAGGATGCCAGGCGAGTACAGTTTGTTGTTTGTTTTCGATATTGATCTTTAATATACCTCATTGTTAGTCAATAGATATGTGATTTCCGGCTTTATGTTTTGTTATATTTTGTCGTGTCGGGGAGGTGAAGTACCAATGATATGTGATCTGACCTTATACAGTGTATACAATATAGACAGTGATTTATTATTGCATTATACCGTGTAGACAATGATTCATTATTGTATTATACCATGTAGACAATGTTATATTATACAGTGTAGATATCGTAGACAGTCGATTGCTGCATAACAATTGATTTCAATGAATCCCACACATAAGACATCCAGCATACATCACAAACATATTAACGCATCGCATTAATGTTATTCATTTTGGTATCTTTTTAGAAATTCAACAAAGTACATATATCACAGCCCACATATTTAGACTTATTGTATGGAACACCCAGTGGGCAGTTAGAAGGATCAACGGGCTTTCAGTCAAGGGAACAACTTAGAATAGTTTGGAAGCAACACGGAATAATCGCGAAAGCACTATGAGTCATCATAAAGGCAACTTTGATTTCATCGCGGAAGCAACTTTGAGTATTCGCGGAAGCAACTTTGATTCACCGTGGAAGCAACTTTGAATAATCGCGGAAGCAGTCTTTGAATCATCGCGGAAGCAGCTTAGAATTATCTTAGTAGCAATATTGATTTAAAACAAATCGAATAAAAATCCAAGGACGTAAAGCCGTGCTCTGATACCATTATGTCACGTTCCGATCCTGAAGGATCGAAGACTAGCCACTAGGCATGATGCCGTACAAGTCTAGATTGCACTTGTATAAGACAAAACCATTACAGTTCCTGGTATTTCTCAGAAAACATCGACAACGCAGCAAAACCAAGCAGATAAATTGAAGTCACACAATATATTGAAGAAACGTATCTCTTTATTGATAATTGTAATGGATTACAAGACTTGTAGCGGAATACAAAGTTTACAACTGATTACAAGACTTTGATTAGCCAATTGAATATATACACTTGCCCTTTAGGCTACAACTGAATATAACGACTTCTTGACAATAAACTTGCCAATTTTGCTACAATCTCACTGGTACAACTGAGTTACATTGTTCCATACATTATGTCCCATATAGCAGAAGATATCTTCTTGAAAGAAGAGCTTCTGTAAACCCATCCGAATCATCGATGCCAAACACTGATCAGACGATTTCTCCCATAAGCAAGAACCTGTAATATTGCCCACAACGTGGGTCAGTACATCATTAATCTACTGGCGAGCGGTGCTGGCCCAACTCACCTAAGAAGACAACACTAAATAATCACGTTATAGAACATTATTAACAGTGATCTTTCTCGTTGCCTTAGGGTCAATTTCATATTTATAGCCGACAAGAAGTAAAGTATGCCAATAACATAGCCAACATAATTTAAAGCATGCAGTTATCACCCTTTGGTGTTTCTTACCCACGGTCGTGTAGCCATCCTGTACATTTATAATACTTATTTAGCCTGCACAAGACATTGTTAGAAACAATATCATAATTAAATATAATTATCACAGTTCAGGTAATTCTTACTAACATCCGACATCCTTCTCTGTATTTGAGTAACAACTTACTCTGCCTGCATAAGACATCATTAGCACTGGACCTATCGATATGAAGGTCACTGGCAACACACCATCTTGGACCATCTTACAGGCGAACGGCTAACTCCGAATGGGGTACGAATCCATGGGAGGTTTCCGAAACACCGTGCTACTACTTCAGTACCATAGGATTTTGGCGTCCTTTCAGTGGGCGGTAGCAAGCCCCCACTGCAAGTCCCAAAATCCTGATGTCAGTACGTCGACACCATCCTTGTTCCCTTAGGATGAACCAAGTCCATGGCCGTGGATTACCGTTCTGGGAACTACCTTGTATACAAGTTTGTCCATGACCATACAAGTATATGCAACTTATCTAAGAAGAAAACATATAATGCATGATAAGGAAAACTAAGTAATTCAGCCACCATTCTCATTCGTATTGCCATCTTGTCATCTTTCCAGGGTCTTGGCGTAATCAACATCCTACATCGGCGACGGGATAATAGAATGTTGTTATCCAATCCCTTTGCCACATCGTTGATACCATACATCTTTCCAACCAATTGAATGTACTCACCGCCCAATCCTTTGGGACTTAGCATCTGTGTTACCTTCTATCATCGAGCTAAGGCTCGATATACTTACCGTCCAAGTATTTGGGACTTTGCTTCACCTGTCATGTATTTTGTCACAACATCGTACAAGTATATAATTCATCTAGCAACAACAATTTACGTTCAGGTGATTATTTATCTTTCATTATCTTTCTGAATTCTATGCAAGGTATTATTGAGCAACTCAATAAGAAACATAGCATACTATCCTTTATTTTAAGAGTGAAGCTAAATGATCTTCGAAGGGTTCAACACTATTCACATTTATAAGGCGATTCCTGCCACGATCGCATAGTCTTCCAAGCGATCCTTCACAAATTCCCAAGTCCAACAAGGCTTCACCGAACCAACTATCCATCATAAGGCATCTTGCGGGTCGGGGCACTACAGGTGGTGTTGTATTGGAACTTAAAGAATTTCTTCTCAGTGATGAATTCTGTTGGTTTGACCTGGATGGTCTATGTGCAAGTGCTGGGGTGCAGGCTCCATGTGAAATTTATTTCTATGACCCTGTGGATGGAATGAAGACACAATTATTGGGTGACAATAATTTAATGAGCTGCTTTGCAAAGTTTCTAAGCCTATGTCTTCTCAAATTTTATGTATAAGGGAAGCTCGATGAGTCACTTATTGATTACAATGATTATGAGTCACATGTTACTGATTTTAGTGAAGCATCTATAGAGATGAAAATAAAGATGGATGATGATTATTGGGCAAGTATTAACTTGATTGCAGGGGCACCTGAACCTGTGGCTGAAGAACAAAAACATGTGGGTGAAGAAAATGTAGGTGAAGAATATGTTGGTAAAGAACATGTTGGTGAAGAACATGTGGCTGAAGAACATGTGGGTGATGATTACAACATGGAGGATGAAGAAAGAGTTGGTATTGACTCACTACCAGAATAAGTCAAATCAGTGACGAAATTAGCGACTCTGAAGGAATACGTCGCCAATATTTTGCATATTAGCGACGTCTTTAAAAGACATCGTAATCCGACACTATTTGCAACATCCAGCGACGTCTACCGACCAACTTTAATTCCATAAAAGATAACGTCGCAGAATAGTCGGTAAACGTTGCTATATTTATTATATTAGCGATGTTTAGTGACTCCAACATAAATATGTCGCTGTATATTAAGCAAATGGCGACGTTTAGCGACGTTTCTATAAGTCGTCGCTAAGTTTTTAATATAGGGCATCGGGTTTTCTTTTCCCTCCACTCAATCGAGCCCCAAATTTTCGAACCCCCCTCTCCCTCCCCGACCTCCAGCCCCCCTCCGGCTACAGCCCTCCTCCGCCGCCTCCAGCCCCCCTTCGCCTACAGCCCCCCTCCGCCTACAGCCGTCCTCCGCCGCCTCCAGTCCCCCTTCACCGTGACCCCCCTCCCCCTCCGCAGGCGCTCCTTCCCTCCCCTCCGCCTCTGCCTTCGCCTATGGTTCTCCTCCCCTCCGACGACCCCCTCCCGATCAACCCCTTCGGTCTCGATAAACCCTAACCCCCACTCTTGTAGTATAGACATCGACACGACACACCACGATACACACACACACTAACATAATACTGATACGACACACACATACTGACATGACACACACTATCACAAACACATGGACACCTACAGATAACTGATAATTCATTGTGTATACTTCTGGACACTAATATACCCATGTATACCCTGTTCATATGGTTCTGTAACTTGGCTACTCCCATGTATACAGAGGCTTCCAATATAGGTTAGCTGCTTCCTATTTATAATTTTACTTGTGTTAATTACATTTGTTGTTTCCAAGATTCATCCCTCTATACTCGAATCTGGAACTTGGATTGATACCTACATAATGTGTTATACATATATAGGTCACTATATCATATATATATATTATATTATATATATATGTGTGTGTGTGTGTGTGTATGTGTGTGTATACACTGACACAGGACACAAGACACACAATGACACATGACACAGGACACAGGACACACAATGACACATTGACACGGACATTTAGTTAAATTCAATTTCAGTTTAATTTTTTATATTTAGTTAATTTTTAAAATATGTATAGAGATTATATTCCGTTTTGATACATAATGAGGAATTTGTCATGTATTTGAGGTTATAATGACATGGACACAACATAGATACATAAATGAGTTAGTATATCAGAAATAAATAAGTTGTAACCGACACAGATGTTGGAAGTAGTTTTGTGATAATCTAAGGAAGGTTATATGTGTATGACGGGTCCTAAATTTAGGCTATCTAAGGAAGGTTGTATCCAAGATATATTTTGATATCTAAGATACGAAACATACGTATCCATCTAAGTATATATGTATCTATATTTATTTTTTGATATCGAGTATCGTAGTACCTAAAGTGTATCCTAGAAGTAGGTTATAATGACATTCGACTGGCGAGGGTCCTAAATTTAGGCTATCTAAGGAGGTTATAATGACATTCGAGTGGCGAGGCAGAAATCTATGTACGGCATTTGCTATAAGAAATTTGCATTAATCTACGGTACGACATGGTGATCAGGACATAGTCCCTGCAGCCATTCGACTGGCGAGGCAGAAACTATGTAGCCGTAGATAAAGTTGACTATCCTCCGACCCCCATTCCTCGGCAATGATGATACGACAACCTATCACTATATCTTTTAGTAGTAGATGATGTCTTAGTATTACATTATGTGGGTTCATCTTGATTCTGTTACATCCTTCAGATACTAGATTCGATAAGAACATATGCTACACCTTATGTACAGAACATAGATGATTCAAACTAATATATGCTAGAATGAATTTTGGGTTGTGTTCTGAGCCATTCGTCCCCACACTTGAAAATTAAGCATGTAAAATATATCATTGAAGAATATAAAACTTGTGGTCGTTACTGCAGAAAGTACAGACCGACATGAACTGACGCACGAAAAAGAGGGGATCAAAGCTGTAACAAGTAAAGTTGTGTTTTGGATGTTCTACTCTTGTAAGCTCTTTGTTCACAAAGCAAGATATAATGAATACAGAACAAGTATCGAGTTTATAACTCTTGTAAGCTCTATACTTGAGTTACGAACTCGATACTTGTTCTGTATTCTTTAATTATAGCTTGCTTTGTGAACAAAGAGTTTACAAAAGTTCTTTTTCCAAAGCACAATTTTACTTGTTCCAGCTTTGAGCCCCTCATTTTCGTGCGTCAGTTCATGTCGCTCTTCACTTTCTGCAGTAACTTCCTCCAATTAACCTCCATCCCTCGGCAATGATGATACGACAATCTATTTTGATTCTGTTATTATAGTAGATGATGTCTTAGTATTACATTATGTGAGTTCATTTTGATTCTGTTACATTCTTCAGATACTAGATACGATAAGAACATATACTACACCATATGTACAAAACATAGATGATTCACACTAATATATGCAAGAATGAATTTTGGGTTGTGTTCTGAGCCATCCGTTCTCACACTTGTCAAAAAATCGAATATAACTTTTTTATCTGCTTTCGAACAAATCGAATATAACCTTTTTACCTGCTTTCGAAAATGTGTTCTGAGCCATCCGTTCTCACACTTGTTCCTTTTCTGGAATTACAAAACATATATGAATTATACATTGAGTGTCAATCTTTGCATAATTATCTTAAAATTGATATGAATTACTATCTGTGGAACCATTTGTGGATGTACAATCGTTATCCTGATGACATGTGCGATGTGCGGGATAAATTTATACAGGGTCTGCAACAGCTCCTGCAGTTTTCCAAGGCATTCCCTCAGTACATGGACCGCACAAAAATTAAGTGTCCATGTGTGAGATATCGCAACTTGAAATATCATTCAGAAGTGGATGTGACATATCATTTGTATTCGAGGGATTTTATGCCAAGTTATTATCAGTGGACCGCACACGGAGAACTTGTTCCTTTAGCATCCGAGCCGGAGCCTTATGTGGAGCCTTATGTAGATGTCCACGAGCATGCTGATTACGACCAAGGGTGGACAAACATGGTTTTCGATGCTGCGGGGCCTAGTTTCGATCCGAACAATCAATATGCAGCTAAGGAGGCACCGAATATCGATGCTGCAAAGTTCATGGAGTTCCTGGAGAATGCAAGGACTCCTTTATATTCTGGTTGTGATGACCATTCACCGTTGGAGGTGATTACAAGACTGCTGAGCATAAAATCAGATTTCAACATGTCTCAAGAATGCTACAACCGAATCCTAGAGTTAATTAAAGATATATTGCCGGAGGGTGCCAAGTTACATAAAGACTTCTACCGATCTAAGAGAATGGTGAGATCGTTCTGGATGGGGTATAAAAAATTGATGCATGTCGCAACGGATGCATGTTGTACTATAAGGACGACAAGGATGAAGATGCCTGCAGATTGTATGGTGCTGATCGCTTCAAGGCAACTAGTACAACAAGGACTTCTGGTGCACGCTTGCCAGCAGATTCGATGCACTATTTGCCTTTGACGTCGCGGTTGCAGAGGTTGTTTATGGCAAAGGAGACAGCTGATAATATGAGTTGGCACAAGCGGGAACAAATAGATGGAATACTGGATCATCCATCCGACGGGGAAGCATGGAAGCACTTTGATCGAGTGTATTCCGATTTTGCTTCGGAGCCGCATAATGTCAGATTGGGGCTTTCCTCCGACGGTTTTACCCCATTTGGACTTTCGGGCTCACAATATTCTTGTTGGCCTGTGATTGTTACTCCGTACAACTTGCCGCCTTGGATGTGTATGAAGACTCCTTATATGTTCCTAACTGTTATTATTCCAGGTCCGAAGAACCCAAAGAGGAACATCGATGTGTACTTACAGCCCTTGGTAGATGAGCTGAATCAGTTGCGGGAAGTAGGTGCAACCACATATGATATTTCCAGAAAGTAGAACTTTCAGATAAGGGCCGCACTAAAATGGACCATCAATGATTTCCCAGCCTATGGAATGTTATCGGGTTGGAGCACCCATAGTCGTCTCGCATGTCCGTATTGCATGGATCGCACTAAGGCTTTCCGTTTGAAACACGGAGGAAAACCGTGCTTCTTCGATTGTCATCGACAGTTCCTGCCAAAGGATCATCCGTACCGGAGGAACAAGAATGCTTTTCGTGCTGGCATGGTAGAGAAGTCCAGTCCACCGCCGTGGTGGTCCGGGGACACGATTACATTTCGGGAATTCTTACCCCAAGTCGTTTGGGATCCACTGACAGAGCTTAGCATATTCTTCAGAGATCTTTGTTCTACTAAGTTGCTCATCTATCGGCTTGAAAAGCAGGAGGACATTACAGTAACATTGTGCAAGCTTGAGAGGGTGTTCCCTCCTGGAATCTTCGACTCTATGGAGCATTTGTCAATTCATCTTTCCTATGAGGCACGTGTTGGTGGGCCCGTCGGTTATCGGTGGATGTACCCGTTCGAGCGCCATCTAAACCACCTGAAGAGGAAGGTGAAAAATAAGGCATGGGTCGAGGGTTCTATTTGTGAAGCCTATGTCCTTGAGGAGATTACAAACTTTTGTTCAATGTATTTCAAGCCTCATATTGCTACAAATAGAACAAGAGCTCCGAGGAACGACGATGGAAACATAGAATATAATGATGCATTATTGAAAGTCTTTAATGCTCTTGGAAAGCCTTCTGGAAAACTGAAAAAAAGATATTTGAATGATGAGGAACTAAGGGCTGCCCAGTTATATATATTACTCAATTGCGAGGATGATGAAGTGGAAAAGCTAGAGTGGTAAGTGAACATCTTCAACGTTCAAGTCATCTATTTGTTGATTACGTTATTATAATTTAACTATTTGACCGATATTTATTGGTTTTTAGCAAATTTAATGATGAGGTGAGGTCAAGTAGACCATACATTACAGATGAAGAAGTAGAAGAAGAAATGAGACTTCATTTCCCGTCTTGGTTGAATGCATATGTAAGAAGCTATTTAGAATCTTCCTCCATTTGTATTTGCACAAGAAATAACTTAACATTAAACTTAATTTTGTATCTTCTCGTGTTTAGGTCAATCGTCCGGACGTCACCCTTGAGAATGAATCTATTAGAACTCTTGCCAAGGGACCAATTTATGCTGTCAAAATATGGCCAAGCAATTGCGTGAATGGGTTTAAGTTCAAGTCAACAAATGCTTCCATCAGAGATAGCTTCCTAGATCTTGATTCCACAAAAAACAGTTGCTTGTGTATCAAATCTACAAACTACAAATATATCACTCCAGGCAATGATTTCTATGACGTCTTACAGAAGATTGTGGAATTGACGTATAATTATGGCACAGAGCCTGCTAAGATCGTGTTGTTCAAAGTTGATTGGTTCGATCCGATACAAGATTAAGGATGGAAAATTGACAAGCATGGTCTTGTGGATATTAACTACGGTCGTCGATACCAATGATACGAACCATTTATCCTAGCAAGTCAAGCTCAACTCGTATATTTTACAACATATTCTAGACGGGGAACAACGAGGTACGAATGGTGGGCAGTATACAAGACTAAATCCAGAAATACCTACGACATCGACGAAGTGGCTTATCAGGAGGACAAGCTGCCTCTTGTACCAAATACAGTTGATGTCGGCTCAGCAGAAGTTCCTTATTTTATGTCTACTTGTGTAAAAGAGGTACAAGTATCCGGAGGGGAAGACGAAGGAGATGCTAGTGAAGATGAGGAGGAAGAGGAAGAGGATGAAGAGAAGGAGGCAAACGAAGAAGATGAATTTTCAGAGGATGATTGAGAAACTGTGATTTCAATATATTCATATTTCTGTAATCTTAAATTATGAACTGTGATCATTTCTATTAGTATTCAGATTTTTGTAAACTTAAATTATAAACTCTAATGTATGCAGATATTTCTAAACTGTCATTGTATTTATTTATATTTTTAATCATATGTAATTATCAGCATGGCAGGACGACGTAGAGGCATAGCAGGATGACGCGGAGATAGGTCAGGACGAGCCGTATCCTTAGGTGGGCAGAGAGCTCCGTTACCAGAGGATGGCTCTAGACCATCGTCTGACCCGAGCACTCCATTATACCATACGGTCGCAGGTCCGGGTGGCAGTACACCTGGAACGAGCAGTTCCAGGCTTACTGATACTCCTTCCCCTAGCCTTCCTACCGCTGATGGCAGCATGGAGGGTGGGAAGAAGGTGGAGGAGGTAGACCCTACTTCCGCCCGTGCGGATCCATACCAGAGCGACCCTCCATGCGCACCTCAGGACGAGACGAGGATGGAGATTTGGGCCGACGGTCCTACGAAGTAAGTTAAATGAATATATATATATATATTTTATGCATGTCTATATATATATATTTTTTTTTTGAAGAAGAGGAATTTATTAATGTATAAGGCGCAAAATGTTGATGCCTATACAAGTAAGAGCGCCACGCACAAGAAGGCAAAAGACCAGAAAAGAAAGGACAACAGAGACAAGAATCTAAACAAAACACCGAGCCAGAGGTGACTAGTCCCAGGCTACCTAAAAGCTGTCTACGGAGTGGGAGCAACACCTTCGGATCCTACTGATCTGGCGCAGGACCTCGGAGATCAGATGATGAGGTTGGAGTGAACGACCTTCGTACCTGAATTTATTTCGGTTCTTCCATAGTACCTAAATCCCAGCGACTGCAACGATCTGTCGGCCGTGGGAGGTTCCCCAGCTGGCCAAAAGATCGTTGAATCCCCCTAGAGGATGATGAACTCTGCACCTGTTGCCCCATATCTGCATCGATAGATCGCCAGCAAGGAGGACGTGCTCTACCGACTCAGCTTGAGGAAAAGTGCAACAGTGACATCTCAAAGCCAAGCTGAAACCGAAAGACGCGATTGAGTCATCTGTAGGAAGTTTCCTTCTCTGAGCTCTCCAGACCAGGATCGACCATTTAATGGGGATACAGGATTGCCAGAAAGGGACAATGAGAGGACACGGAGTGCCGGTCCCTTTCGCAATGAGTCTGGCAGATGCTAGTAAGAAAGCGCCGTTCGGAGTCGGGGTCCACCGCAAGGAGTCTGGCTCGTTGGTAATCTGCAACTGAGCAGCAGCAAGTCTGTCTGTCGCTTCCTGTCCGAGCCTATTGTGCACTCTGTCCCAATTCCATCCATAATCGGTAGCCCACAGATCGTGGATCTCCCCGATGTGGGGATGTTGAGTGTTATATAGCTCATCGCCCAGCCATCGCTCGTAGCTCATCGAAGCGTGGCCGTTACCCAGCTGTAGTCGGATAAGAGGTTCGGCAAGCGCCTTACCGCGGGACATGCGATGCCAGGTGGTAGAGGATCTGCTGGTAACTAAAGCAATCGTCGGGTGAGAGAGTCTGAAATATCTGGCCTTCATGAATCTGGACCAGAGAAAGTTGCCCGAGCGCATTTTCTACCATAACTTCATGGAGCATGCGTCCACTAGGTGGTCCAAACGGGTCAGTCCCAACCCGCCCTCTCTGGTGGGTTTTGCCATAGTGATCCAACTGGCCCAGTGATAATTATCTTCCCCATGGCTACTCCCTCAAAAGAATTTAGCGAATAGGGATTCTATCGAAGTGATGACCTTCTTAGGGGGGCCGCATACAGCCAAAGAGTATATGGGAATGGAGGAGAGGACATGCCTAATTAAGATCAACTTTTTGCCGGGCGAGAGAGTGGCGTTGTGCTAGCCCTCAATCTTCTTTCTGATAGAGCTCATCATGTACTCGAAAATGCTGGCATTCGACTTACCGTACACCAACGGGCAGCCTAAGTAGAAGAAAGGAGGATAAGCTGTGGTGAATAAAGTCAGGTTGGATAGCCTGTTGGAGTGGATCATGTCCACTTTGTGGTGGGTGTAGATGACACTCTTGGTTTTGTTGACCCGTTGACCGGAGCATTTGGCGTATCTCTCTAGCATTTTGTGGACTACTTCCACTGAACCAATATCGCCAGAGGAGAAGATAAGGACATCGTCCGCGTAGGCAAGCTGAGTGATAATAGGGCATCCGGTGGTGGTGTGATAGTGATTGAATTGATTGTTGTTGGTCATCTTGTTGAGATTTCTACTGAGCGCTTCGGCAGCGATGATGAATATGGTGGCAGAGAGAGGATCGCCCTGGCGCACGCCCCGACTGGATGGAAAAAAACTTTTCGCTTGACCGTTGATGACAGTGGAGAACCTGGAGTTGCTGATGGACCTGTATACTATGTCAATCCATGGTTCTGAGAAGTCGAAGGCTCTGAATACCCAGATCATGAATTGTCAGTCCAGGCGATCATACGCCTTTGCCATATCCAGTTTGATCACAACATTGCCTCCTCTATCTGGGAATTTCATACAGGTGACCATTTCTTGGGCGAGGAGGATATTGTCCATGATGTTCCTCCCCTTGACGAATCCGCTCTGCTCGTCGGAGATGATCTTGGGTAGTTGGTTGGACATGCGATTAGCGATGATTTTCGAGATGATCTTGTTGGTGAAGTTGCATAAGCTTATGGGCCTGAAGTCTCTGAAGGTTTCTGGATTATCTTTTTTAGGAATGAGAATGAGATTCGCCCTGGCAATGGCTGTCGGGTATCTCGTACCTTGGAAGAAAGAAATGGTGGCTTCAAGTAAATTCGAAGCGATGATGTCCCAACAAGTTCTGATGAATGTCCCAGAGAATCCGTCAGGCCCGGGGGTGCTGTGTTCATCTAGCGTCCAGACCGCCGCCTTTACTTCCTCGGCAGATGGGGTGACCATGAGCATGTCGTTGTCAATTTCGGTGATGATAGCGGGGACCTTGGAGAGGAAGTCGTCGTCCTTGACGATCGCCTCTTTGGTGAAGAGGGACGAGAAGAACCGTGCCGCCGCCTCATGAATGTTTTTTTGGTCGTGGAGCTGGGCGCCATTGTCATCAATGATACGATGTAGGTTAAGCTGTTATCTACGACCCTTGACACATGCGTGGAAGAAGCCAGAGTTGCGATCCCCTTTTAAATCCCATGCAAGCCTGGCTTTTTGTTTCCAGAATTCAGTCTCAACCTTCAGTCTAGACTTGAGGATGGCTTTAGCAAGGTTAAGTGAAGCCCGAGCCTCCGGGGTTCGTTCCATAACGAATCGGCTTTCTGTTCTGGTGATATCATCCTCAGCGGTGCTGCTTGAAAGATGTTGCCAAACGTGGCCTTGCTCTAGGAGGAAAGGGCCTTGCCGGTGGCGGAAAGTTTGAGCACCACTCTAACCAGGGGGTCTGGGTCATCAGATGAGTTCCAAGCAGCTGTAACGACTGGGTTGAACTGAGGATGGTGCCTCCAGAAGTTCAAAAAGCGAAAAGGTTTTTTGATGTGTTGGGAGTTACTTTTGATTTCGATGAGGAGGAGGGAGTGATCCGATTTTGTGGAGTTTAGGTGAGAGAGGTTGGATATGTTTCCCATATTTGCCCATGGTCCATTGATCAGTACTCAATCCAGATGAGAGTATTGTCGGCGGTGACCTTCCTGCATGTTGCACCAAGTGAAAGCCTTGCCGAAAAATGGGAGTTGGGTGAGTTGAGCGTTGAAGATAAAGTTGTTAAAGTCTTCCATGGCCGGGAGGGGGGACGGGCGACCCCCGGACTTCTCTGAGCTGCAGGAGATGGTGTTGAAATCTCCGAGGCAGATCCACGTGAGGTTGTTGGAGGGAAGGTGCGCGGCTAATAGTTGGTCCCAGAGCAGGCGACGCTCCAAAAAGTTGCAGCTGCCGTGAACTGCGGAGAGAAGGGCTCGGGATCGCATCAGCGGGTGTTCAACCCACCAGGAAAGGGTCTGCCTGGAGTCCTGAACAAGGCCGAACTTGATGCCAGCAGAAAAGAAGATCCAAATGTCGTGGCATCCAGCGATGGCAGCCGCGAATCCGAGACTGAGTCGAATCCCGTTAATTCTTTTCTGAGGGTTTTTGGGTTCAATGACGACAAGGATGTCAATTTTGTTGGTTTTAGTAAGGCTGATGATTCTTTTCAGCATCGATTTATTCGCCAGACCTCTTACATTCCATGAAAGAATGTTAAGCATTAAGAGTGGGAGGGGGGTCTGAGTTGTGGAGCTTCGCAGCTGACCTCGTGGTCCTTGTCGGGTGTTGTCCTTGTTTGTTCTTGTCTTTCTTCTTGTGTGGTTTGTTTTTGATTTTGATGTTGTTTTCTAGAGGGTCTGATGTGGTCCCGGTGCGGACTTCTGGGCTGCTCCTGTGTTCTTCCATCCTCGTGTGGTCGACCTTGATTTTGGATCCGTCAGAGTCGGGGTCCAAGAATCCTGCTTCCTCAGCTTGTCGAATCCTGTCTGATATATATATATATATATATATATATATATATATATATATATATATATATATATATATTCATGAAAAATATATATATATATATATATTTTTTATATATATATATTCTTGAATATAATTATCGTTGTATACAGATATCGTCCATCGTCGGTACAGAGAGCGTTGGGCTCCTTTCTGAGGTCCAACTATGGGTGTCCGTGGATCAACTACTCGGATGCCTCAGAAGAGAGGAAGGCATTCTGGTTTGCCCACTTCAAGGTAATTAAAGATAGTTAATTTAGTAGAATTAATATAATTTTAAGCATTTTTAGAACTTATTATTTTAATTTATAATTCTTGTAGAGGACCTATTTATATCCACCACACCGGTTCGAGCAGATTGAGAGGCAGTTTCCTGTCGTCGCCGTCAAGCTGATCCGTGATGCAATTGATGATCAGAAAGCTCGTCAGCGCTTCGGAAAGCCAATTGCTGGTTGGATCACGCCTGACCAGTGGACCGCGATGAGGGCTCGATTTGAGGAGCCCAGTACAGAAAGCGGTCGAAGAAGGCGAAGGTGGCTAGGACGAGGGCCGAAAAGTGGTGTGGTGGATCGATTCCTATGATGGAGCATTTTCGTCGTCTGGTATGTAATTTATTGCAATATATAAGATTTTATTAATAGTAGAAAAGAAATTTTTTTATTTTAATAAAGAATAAAATATAACAAACACGCAGGTACAGAGGGGTGAGGACGCAAACATAGTGACCGTCTTCCTGGCCACCCATCGGAAGGACGGAAAGCTCATCGACGAGCGGGTTACTCAGAGCTATGTAAGTACTAATTTAGATTTTGTTAATTTTAACATAACTTGAAGAATATACAGATAACCATATAGTTAATAATAATTAAATACTTTAGACGTTTATTACGCTAATTTAGGTAAGTACTAATTTATAGAGATGCATAATTTTCTAGGACGAGTTTATTAGGCTACGTGAGCGTGCGAGTGCTAGTGCACCTGCAGAGGGAGGGGTTGGTACATCGCAGCCCTCTCCGCCTCAGTCGGAGGACGAGCTCTGGAAGACCGCCATTGGTGGTCTTCATAGGGGTACGTACTACGGTACGGGATCCTACTACGCATTTGTTGCGATGCAGGCATCCAGGGCTCCCTCTGCCAGTGTGCATTCACAGCCCTCACAGGCCGAGTCAGCCCGAGTCGAGGATACCATTGCCCGCCAGATTGCTGAGCTGCACGATGATATGCTGAGGAGGATTTCTGAGCAGCTAGGGTCTCAGGCGCAAGGGGACGCTGCGTCGGTCACCGCACGCTTTGACGAGCTCGAGCGCACCATGAGGGACGTACAGGGGACGCAGGAGTCCATTCACGGTACCGTTACTAGGATAGTGACTTGCATGGAGCAATACAGCGCCAGACTGCTAGCCCTAGAGGAGACGCGGACACACCCATCTCCAGCGGTTACACTGCCTCCTTCTCCAGCGGTTACACTGCCTCCTTCTACAGCGGTTACACTGCCTCCTCCTTCATCGTCGTCGGTGGTTCTTACACCGGAACAATATGCTTACCTTCTTTCCAGGAGCGGTGATGCTCCTCCTGATCAGCCTTAGTCGACATATTGTTGTGTGATGGCCCATTGTTGGATCTTTTATGTGTTTCTACATACATTGTTATTGTATTATATTTTTGGATACTTTGTGTTCGTGATTGTGTTTCATATTGTTTGACACTGTTGTTGAATTTTTTTTTTCATATATTTGTGTTTTGCTATTACTATCTTCTACCAGTGTTGAGTGTTCCACCGAAGGGGTCGGCAAACTCAGGGAATTCTACGGAGGGTTGCGCCAGGGCTTGCATTGGCCAGTAAATGCTGCTGCAAATGCTGCTGTAGGTGCTGCTGCAAATGCTGCAAATGCTGTATTTTTTTTAAAAAATTCCCAAATTTAGCGACGTTCAGCGACGTACAACGACGATAAGAAATGTCGCTAAATAAGTATCGAAACGTCGCTAAATATGTGTCATCACGTCGCTGATCGTCGCTAAACGTTGCTACCGTGCTGACTGGCAAAACCGCCATTTAGCTATAGATGTCCCAATACGTCGCTATGTGTCGGTAATATAGCGACGTGCCGACGTCGCAGAACGTCGCTAATGTCCTGATATGCCAGGTCAACATGGTTGTAATGGGCGTCGCAACAACGTCGCCAGGTGACGTCGGTAAAGGAAGTCGTTGTAAGTCGCTATATCAGCGATGCGTCTTCGTTGCTAATTGTCGTTGCAATAGCGACGTATTGCGACGTTTTAGTGTTTATCGACTAGGTAAATCGCGACTACGTCGAAATGTCGCTAATTACGTCGCCAATACGATTTAGTGACATATCTGCCTATTTTAGCGACATTCTTCGGCGTCACTGATTCGACAGATTTTAGTAGTGACTATAGTAGTTTTGTACCTGATGAAGATATTGACCAAGAGTCTGAGTATAATTCCAGTGATGAGTTGGGTAGTGTACATTCCACAGAAGACAGTTGGGGGGATGAATAGTGCGAGTTGGGTTCTTCAGAGCCTGTTGTGACTCAGAAAAGCTTGTTGAGAGATAAAAATATGGATATTCATGTAGAAAAAAGGTTTGCTACACATGAAGCATTCAGGAGTGCTTTGAGGCTCCATGCCATCAAGAACAAGTACAATATGAAGTGTGTACACAATGAAAGAAGGAGGGTAACAGCTATATGTTCAAATGAAGCTTGTGAGTGGAGGATTGATGGAAGTGTTGTAGGTGAAAATGGATACTTTGTAGTAAAAAAATTCCAGTCTGCCCATTCACAACATTGTGCTGAGGTGGACATCAACAAACAAGCCAGTGCTACATTTCTTGCAAATAGGTATGTGCTTATGTTAGCTTCTTATGTATCTTCAATTGTTATTAGTTAACTGTAGAGTATTCTTAAGTATCCTTATCTAGAGTATTCCTTATGTTATTAGTTAACTGTTATGTATCCTTAACTGTTAGCTTCAATTGTTAGCTTCAATTGTTATCTTCAATTGTTATCTTCAATTCTTAGCTTCAATTGTTAACTGTTAGCTTCAATTGTTAATTGTTAACTTCTTATGTATTTTATTAGTTAACTGTTAACTGTTAGCTTCTTATGTATCTTATTAGTTAACTGTTAGCTTCTTATGTATCTGTTAGTTAACTGTTAACTGTTCTTATGCAAGCAGGTATGTCCACAGGTTTAGAAATGATCCAGACTGGAATAATGCTGGATTTAAAAGTCATATTTCTGAAGATTGAAGTTTCCAGACATAAAGTACACAGGGCAAAGCAGAAGGCATTGGACATGATTAATGGTGATGCCAAAGAATAGTATGCTTATATAAGAGAGTATGCCATGTTGGTGATGAAGACAAATCCTGGGAGTTTTGTTAGGGTAAAGGGAGAACTAGAGGCTGATGGAAAATCAACAAGATTTGTGAAGGTTTTTTACACCTTGCATGCAGTGCTAAAGGGCTTCAAAAAAGGTTGCAGACCATTCATCGGTCTTGATGGATGTTTCTTGAAGATAGAATACAAAGGTGAACTTCTAAGTGATGTTGCTAGAGATGGAAACAACTGTTTCTTTCCTGTTGCTTGGGCTATTGTGGAGATAGAAAACAAAGAAACATGGAATTGGTTCATGGAGCAGCTGTTGGAAGCACTTGCCATAGATGGAAATTCAATCACTTGGATTTCTGATAGACAAAAGGGCTTGTTGGATGTCTTTCATAATCTTCTTCCTCGTACAGAACACAGATTTTGTGCCAGGCACGTACATGACAACTTTAAGAATAAACATCCAGGTTCCAAACTTAGAAATCTTCTATGGGAAGCTTCAAATGCATAAACCTTAGCTGATTTCGATATTGGGATGGATAAGATGAAGAAAGTAAGCATTGAAGCTTACAATTGGTTGCAAAAAGTGCCTGCAGGACAGTGGTCAAAGCATGGATTCAGAACTCAATCCAAATGTAATCTTTCAAGCAACAATATGTGTGAATCATGGAATAAACACATATTGGTAGCAAGAGACAAGCCCATTATCTGTTTGCTGGAAACTATAAGAAGAATGCTATGGCAAGGTTCCAACATAAGAGAGAAAAAATGGGGGCTCAAGATGGGTTACTTGTTCCTAAAGTTGTATAAAAGCTTGAAGAAGTCAAAGAGGGTTCCAAAAGGTGTATGGTTATTGGCTCTGGATTCAACAAATATGAAGTAATTCAAAGGAGAACCAATGATTCAGTGGACTTAGAAGCTAGGACTTGTACTTGCAGAGTACGGGAACTCACAGGTATCCCTTGTGAGCATGCAGTTGCATGTCTTAAAAAGAAGAGGCATTCAATTGAAGACTATGTGCATAAGTACTACCATAAGTCTACCTACTTGAGGGCTTATGCAGAGCCAATCAATCCTTTTTCAATGAGACATTTAAGGCAAATACCTGGGGTTGTGCCTATGATCCCTCCTGTGGTACATAGCCTAACTGGGAGAAGGCAAAAAAGTAGGAAGAAGCAACATGATGAGACTAAAGAAAGTAAGAAGGATGCAGAAAAATGCAAGAGAGCAACTGTGACATGTGGCAAGTGCAAGACAGTTGGACATAATACTAGATCATGCCAAAATCCTTATGTGGAGAAGGTGGTAGTGCCAAAGGGCAAGCCTGGTAGGCCTAGGCTTTCTAAGTCTACCCTACATGTTTGTCATGGTGATCCAACCCCCAATTCATGAAGGTCAGTATCTCTTTTCCTTTTTCTTTAAAGATGTCTATACTACATTGTGCATTTTAATTATTTGTTACTCATCTTTTCATAGGTTGTAGACAAGTTAAGGGTCTTTATCATTTTGGTGACCCATTTTGAAAGTTGGCAATGATGACTTGGAGTTATATGGGTATAAGGATCTGTGTGTGGGACAAATGATGAATTTTGTGGCTGCTCTGTCTGTGGCTGCTCTGTTTGTGGCTGCTCTGTCTGTGGGCTGCTCTGTTTTGCTATCCCAAAATCCTTCACGCACTGACTCTTTTGAGCCACTAGCTCTACCTCATTTTGTCATGCTGCTGTCCCGACCTCATTTTGTCATGATGCCGTCCCTACAGGTTCCTAATTCTTCTTCATTTTATCATATTCTTTCTTCTCAAATTTTACTTCATTTCATCAATTTTATGAGATACTTCCTTTTTTCTGCAGTTTATATGTGCAGTTAATATGTGGGAGCAAAATAAGTTAATATGTGCGAGCAAAAGCAGTTAATATGTGGCAGTTTGTATATGTTGGTCTTTGTTGAACTCTCTTCACATTTTGTGTTTTGGATGAAGAATGTTGTTGAACAATTGAACAAATGGTTATATATGCTGGTCTTTATATATGTTTGTCTTTGTTGTCCCTACCGCATTCTGTTTCTTCACATTTTATGTGCAGTTTATATTTCTCAGTTTATGTTTTGGATGAAGAATCTGTGCCAGGGTGCAGTTTATGTGTTCATTGCTCAGTTTATATGTTTTGATTATGCTCAGTTTTGAGGGAAGAACTATGCTCAGTTTATATGTTTTGGTCATTGCTCAGTTTACGTGATCTTGCTCAGTTTATATGTTTTTGGTTATGCTCACTTTATTTTTGGATGAAGATTTTGTGCCAGGGAATATGTTCAGATTACGTTGAACTCTCTTCATCTGTTTATGGCAGTTAATATGATGGCCTTTGTTGAACTCTCTTCATCTGTTCATAAGCTCAGTTTATATGTTCATGCATGTTGAAGTATGATTTGTTTTGGAATATCCACATGTGTTTTGGATGAAGATTTTTCCCACATAAACTACTTCATTCAACAATTACAATCGTCATACAAATATATAAACATAACTATACACGTTATAAAACCAAAAACAAATTGCAAAACATGCATGTTGAAGTATGATCTTCGTTCACTTGTCGACATCGCTACTGTCGATTCTCTAGAAGAAATTAAACGTTGGCTTCGATGCTCCTTCAATTCTTTCATTAAATTCCACATTAGAGTCTGATAGTGCTCTGGAAGTTTATCATCCTCCCATAGCAGAAATCCACAAGAATTTGTTGGAAAATTTGCACACCCATAGAATCTTCTTCCCGAGTTTGTTTGCCTCCACGAAGTCTTTAATGGACTAATTAATCCACAATGGCCGTAAATAAAATTTTCTCGATTTCTACTTGAATGTCGTGAGAACGAAGATTGTGAGCTAGAAGCCATAACTTCTACTTTGGATGAACACTATTCGAAAAAAAATTTAGAAAATAATTAGCAACAGATTTATACATTGAATGTAAAATTCTAAAACAATCAAGAAAGAATAAAGGCTATGGCCAATTTCCAAACCTCTCGACTGTTCTCCCACCCCACAAACCGCTGTGGCCAATTTCCAACCGGCTGGGCCTTATATAGATCAAATAGACAGGGGCATTTTGAGTGTTTCAATAATTTTTTTTAAAAAAATTTGACTTCTAACGGCCACTTCCAACGTCTATAGACAGGAAGGGCCATTTTGAGCAAGTCATAAATTGCGAGAGTCTTTATTTGCTAAATATGGCTAGTAGGTCTTTCTATGCAAAAGTTGGGTATCTAACGAGAGTTTTTTTGTCATTTATCCCACTACCTTTTATATCTCCATGGGGCTCAAGATCAAGAATTATCATTTAGTTCCCATCACTTTGTTGTTCAGTAACAACATCTTCAATTGAAGGTTGTGATTCTTTAATTATGTATCTATAAAGTGCCCCTTTTTGAGATTGAATGAATTATTCAACTCTTTTTTTTTCTTAAGACATTTTTCATTCCCAGAGACATGTTTATAAGCTATTGCAGACAAAAAAAACTTAAGAGTTAGAACCTAGAATTGGAGGGCAATAATTATTAAGCCAAACCTCTGAGTCTTCTTCTATAACACAATTACACAACCATTAGGAAGGCTAATAAAATAACTTGTCTACAGCAATATTAAGACATTCAATGGATGAGTTATACTCTGTATAAAAAAAAATCAACATATTGATATTATAACCAATAAAGCATCGATCAACTTGTCTACTCTATACATGACTACATACCTCAATATCTCTGACAAGTAGATTTCACGCTTCTCTACATCTTTTTTTTTAGTTTCTAAAAGTGAAGGAAAAAAAAATTGATGAAAGAAAAAAGAAAGGTTGAAGGAAAGTTTACTTTTTTTTTTGATTAAAAAAGAAAAGAAAGGACAACCATTTTAGAGGAGATAGGAATCAAGGTGTGTATTGGGCCGGGCGGCCCGGAACCCGGCACTGAATTGGCTCGGTCAATAACGATCTGGTTCGGACCGGGCCCAGTCAGCGGGTCAGCCCAGCCCACAATGCACCCGGGTTCAGACTGGGTCCTAAGAAATGACCCGGTAGCCCGGCCCGTACTCCTAATTGGGTTCGGGCTGGACTCAATTTTCTCAAGCCCGTGGCCCAGCCCGATGCATATTCGGTAATAAAATGAAACAATTATTGGAGATGGAGGTTATGAACCCAAGACCTCCACAATGGATTCCTATCAAATATCATGCTAACCACTAGCACAACTAGATTTGTGTTAGAAGTTAAATCTAGTATTAATTCAAAATTGTAACATATATGGTTTTTTTTTAAAAGTTGGATAGCCCGCATGCTAATCTTGGCTCGACTTGGCCTGAACGTATTCGGTTCTGGGTCCGAACTGGGTTTATAGTTTTATTTTGAAAGCCTGAGCCGTCTTTCTTTCCGGGCTGGCTCGGCCTGGCCCGAAACTGATCAAATTCGGCCAAACCACATGCCCGGCCCAATAGACACCATGAGATAGGAACTATCATATATCCTATAATTATATTTTTTAAGTATATATTTTTATGTTTTCTAGAATAGTTGTGTATGTAGAATAATGACTGTAACAAAGACTTAACTAAAATCGGGCCAAAAGTTTAATTTTATTAACTTATATATATATATATATATATATATATATATATATATATATATATATATATATATATATATATATATATGACCTCTAGCCTGGTAGTTAAGAGAGATGTATGCGGCCCGAGTGGTCAGGAGTTCGAATCCCAGTGGGAGCGATTCCAGAAATAATTTACCTGGTTCCATATATATATATATATATATATATATATATATATATATATATATATATATATATATATATATATATATATATATATATCACTACTAAAATCTGCTTAATTGGCGACGTAAATTTAGCGACGTTAAAAAGATGTCGCCAAATTGTGGACTTTAGCGACGTATAAATGAAACGTCGGTAAACGTCGCTACTAGCGACACAAATGGCGACGTGACAACAACGTATACTAGTTACGTGAGCTAGTCGTCGCCAAACGTCGCTAAAATGTCGCTAATTTCGACTGTTTTAGCGACGTTAATAGTAACGTCGCTAAAGTCTAACTAAATTAAATTCCCCCCCTCCCGAATTCATTTCCCCCCATCCATTTCACTCTCTCACTCTCTCACTCTCTTCCTCCGGCGCTCTCGCTCTCACTCTCTCCGGTGCTCTCGCTCTCACTCTCTCCGGCGATTTCACTCTCTCCGGCGACTCTCCTCTGGTACATGACTTCCTCTCTCTCTCTCTCTATTTGTTGTTGGTGGTTGGGGGGGTGCTGGTGGCTCGGGGGGAGGGGTAGGGGTGGTGCGGGTGGTTGGAGGGTGGCTGGGTGGGTGGGGCAGGGAGGGGTGATGGCGGCTGGGGGTGAGGGCGGTTAGGGTTCGGGTTCGGGTTAGGGTTAGGGGTGGGGTTAGGGTTAGGGTTAGGGAGGGGTGAGGGCGGTTAGGGTTAGGGTTAGGGATGGGGTTAGGGTTAGGGTTAGGGAGGGGTGAGGGCGGTTAGGGTTAGGGTTAGGGTTCGGGTTAGGGTTAGGGGTGGTGTAGGGGTTGGGGGGGCTGGAGAGGGGGGGGGGGGGGGCTGGTGGGGGAGGGGTTAGGGATAGGGTTCGAGTTAGGGTTAGGGGTGGTGTAGGGCGGGTGCGGGGGGGGGGGGGGGGGGGGGGGGGGTGTCTGGGTCAGGGGCACCGATAGTGCCGAAAAAACTAATAATTTAGTAATAGTTATTTATTTTTTGACACCGAAAAATGTGATACTCCGATTCAAAACCACGTACCGATAGTGTCGATATTTGTAACACGTAGTTTTGTTGGTTGGTTAATTTATAACACGATAGTGCCGATATTTGTAACACGTACCAATAGTGCCGATATTTATAACACGTAGTTTCCTTGATCCCGATACTCATAGGAATGGTCCCGAGTCACGGTAGTATGTAGTATATTCGTTTTAGTTTGTAGTATATTCGTTTTAGTTTTTAAGTTTTAGTTTTGAAGTTTATTCGTTTTAGTATGTAGTATGTAGTAGGAATGGTCCCGACTCATAGGAATGGTCCCGAGTCACGGTCGTAGTATGTAGTATGTAGTATATTCGTTTTAGTTTTGAAGTTTATTCATATTTACAGATATCTAGAAATGGCTATATCCATGTATCTGCTAGACCGTTCGTGGATGTATAACCGCATTCGAGATGACAGGTGCAGTGTACGAGATGAATATATCGCTGGAGTAGAACAATTCCTCCAATTCGCGAAGGCGTTTCCTCAAACCATGGACGACGTGGACATTAAGTGCCCGTGTGCAAAATGTCGGAACATGAAGTTTCAACCAGAATTGGATGTGACGTATCATTTATACACAAAGGGTTTCCTTCCGAATTACTACCAATGGACCGCACACGGAGAGCTTGTACCTTTAGCATTCCAAGCGGAGCCTTATGTGGAGCCTTATGTGGAGCCTTTTGCGGAGCATTATATGAATGTCCACAACCGAACTGGTGTCGACAACGAGTACGTGAACTTGGTCTTCGACGCTGCGGGGCCTAGTTTCGATCCATACAATCGTGACGCAGCTGAGGAGGCACCGAATGCCGATGCCGCGAAGTTCATGGAGTTGCTGGAGAATGCAAGGACTCCTTTATACCCTGGCTGTGAGAACCATTCACCGTTAGAGGTGAACACTCGGCACTTGAGCATAAAGTCTGACTGTAATATGTCCCAAGAATGCTACAATTTTGTGCTCGAGTTGATTACCGATATCTTGCCGGAGGGTGCCAAGTTACCGAAAGACTTCTACCGCTCTAAGAGGATGGTGAGATCTCTCTGGATGGGATACGATGTTACGCCCCAGAACCAGAATACTGGAGAGCGGGGGCAGACATAGCCAGCTACGTAATCCTAAAGTACGTTAATACTCTGAAATCACGTATAAGCTGTCAAGACATGGGGGTTACTCTACAAGCCATCAGTCAACCCTATGGTTTAACAATCCTAGGTATCTCAATCACAGGCAATTATACAAGAGCAAAGAGTACGATCATCATCCATACAATAGTAAGGCCTCCCGAACCATATATACATGAATGATCATGAAGCCAGTACCACAGAGCTGATGACTAGCTTAGAGTGCTAGTCATACATGATAAAGACTAGCTATAGTCTAGAATACACATATCATGTTTATGCCCGTAGGCTACAACATCAAGGAAAATACCAAAACACGAGCTAAACACGTGCTCGGGGCTAAACGTTACAAGAGAAGAATTTACATGTCTGTGGGAGAATGAAAAAGAAACCCACTGAGGCACTCTGGTGCTCCGGCTGGTCACCGTCGAGTAGATGGTACGGTAGATCCTTCGGGCTCTTCTATCAGAACCTGGCCATGCAAAACCAGTGGGGTCAGACCCCAAATAGCAAGTACCACAAAGGAGGCCGAACTATGAACTTAAAACCAGCAATCATTAGCAATCAACAAGCAAATAAGTAAAGGAGGATCGGGATTTGTGCAGTACCAATGCACTCACCCCGATCATAGAGAGACTGTAAGTAAAGCATCATTGAGCGTAAAGTAAACTGGAGAACATGTTAAGGTGACAATCATTGCAACCATTATCGAGCAGGGCAGGTGATATACGATGAGATAACCATGGGACTATTCAGATATCCAGGTTACAACCCGTAAACCAAACAAGGACCGGAGTTGTAACCCTTCGTCTAAACGGAACTTGGTTTCTCCCACCATTTATCGGCAAGATAAAATAAGAACTCAGGACATGTAACAATCATGTACAAGATCAAGACAAGACTAGACAGATTGAACTCCATGCAACATTCACGGCCAAGCAATAAGTACGGCTTGATACTTTAACTAACTAGGGTTATCACAGGCCTAGTTACTAGCAAGATGCAGCGAGATTCTTCCAAGTCCAGTTACCCGCCTGCTGCTACCTGAGTGACCCCAGCAAAGAAAAGGAAAAAGATAGCATGATATAGCAGACACACTGTAGTAAGATACATGTGTCCTAAGGTACCACACTCGACGGCGGGCTGGAAGTGCGCTCATCTCGACGGATAGCAACAAATCCCATGTATATATATAAGGCCGGGATCAAAGGGGAAATAGGTAACTGGGAAAGTCTCTCCATGAACTACTGGATTTTTCTAGTAATTAGCCTTAGTCCATTTCAATATGAATCCCTGACCGTGGAAAACCAGGGATTCATGTCCTAGACATGATGCAAGACGAGACGGGTTCATTTGTACAAACACAATCACCCACGGTGTCAGGATACTAATTAATTCTTGTCAGGAGTGCGCCACGACGGACCACTATCATTATCATTATTACTTATCAAGAGTGCGCCACGACGGGCCACTATCAAGAATTATCATGTCAAGTTATCATGTCAAATTGTCAGGTCAAGTTATCATGTCAGGAGTACACCACGGCGGGTCACTATCAAGTCATGTCATTATCAAGGAGGAGAGAAACTTGCACAATTAAATAATAATATATATAATATATATATTCTTGAAGCCAAGAAGAAACTCTACAACTTTTATGTTGGGAGTGGGAAGAAATTCTGACCACAATTTAGGCAAATAAAACATTTAAACAATCAAAGTGGGACCCATGCGGTCCAAAAGTGGGAGAACAAACATGCGGTCAAAGAGAGTGGGAGGCCACCCATGCGGCCAAGAAACAATAATTAGACCATAAAATCAAATAAGACAAAAGATAGTGGGACCCTCATTAAATGCAAACTCCCACTCAAGCAAGTCAACTAAAAGAAGCTATGTGGGACCCCCCACAATTAATGCAATAAGAAAAGTTCACGTGAACCATTTAAATATTGGTTCACGTGGCCAAGCAATGATGACATATAATAAAATATATCCTGCAAGTACAGGCAGCTCAATAGAATCCATGCGATCCAATATTAAATTCAAAGTCCAAAAGTACAATGGCCATGCGGCCAGCAAGTGGGAAGAGGCCATACGGCCAAGGATTATATTCATGCGGCCAGCAACAATGTAAAGGCCAGGCACAAACTAAATATTAATATACTATGGGACCAAAATATCTAAGGCCAAGAGTGATGTTGACTTCATGCGGCCAAGCATGAACATTCCTCCTGCGGCCAAGTATGCTAAAAAAATACATTAAATGCAATCCTAAGGACTAAAGCATAAAAATATAAACATTAGGGCCTTAAATGCATAATGCATAAAAGTAATGCATTAGGATTTCAAACATAAAATATGAAATAGCAAGGTCTTAAATGCATTAATCATTAGGCCTTAAGAAGCTTTATGCGGCTAGCTTATTCCAAAGACATGTAATCAATGCATTAAGCATAATATATTAAACATTAAGGTCTTAAATGCAAAATATAAAGCGTTAAGAAGCCTTATGCGGCTAGCTCCTTTCCAGGATGCTTCAACCAAGCTTTTAAAGCATAAAGGACAAATGTTTTAACCAAGCATTTAAAGCATAAAGGACAAATGCATAAAGGACAAAATGCTTTAAGAATGGGTTAATATTGCATCCAAAACCCATGCAGCTAGCTTCAGAACTCATGCGGCCAGCAAAGGATTTCTTAGGAAAAAAATGTAAGGAAAATGCATTAAGAAAGAATGCATGAAAAATTGCATGATAAGAAAAGTACAATTAATTGCTTTCTTTAAAGCCTATGCGGCTCATTCGAGTGCCATATGTGGCTCCACTTACAATTAAATAAATAATAATTATAAAAAGCCTTACAATTAATTCTCATGCGGTCAAGACAAATGGCCATGCGGCTCAGGCAATATTAAATAAATGCCTGCAAAAGAAACTAAGTGCATGCAATGAAGCTGCATGGCCATGCGGCCAGGAAATATAAATTTTTGTTTTCCACAGAGAACATGTCCATGAAAAATACCATGGCCTCCATGCTCCACCAAACTACATTAGGAACCCCAAATCCAGACTTCCATAGGTCAAATTTGGGTAAAAATGAAATTCTCTACAACATGGAACCATTAGTTGACAAAAGTATACACATTTAACAGATCAAGACTTATGAAAACCGAAAGTACCACAAAGTTAGATCTACCACAATCTAGCCATAAAAATAGAAAACTCCAAGTTCTAAACATGCTTAGGATGTAACAATAAAAAGAATGGAACAAACGAAATGGAAATCGTCCGACATTCAGCAAGGTGTACTTGCCTCTCTCTCCAATGGCTAGGGTTTTGGTGGAAAAGAAATGAATGAGGGTGAATGAGGAGGGAGAGAGAAAAGTGGCTTATATAACAAGCTCAAGTGATCTCCACCATTCATTCCTCTCCACTAAATCTAAGCCATACACTTCATCTCATGAGAAACCAAACTAAACCAAACCAAACCAAGTCAAAGTGGAACCGAACCAAATAAAACCAAATCCAAGTTAAACCAAGTCATGAAATCCTACACTTAGGAAAATTTTAAAATATCACGCAAATCGATAAATATGAAATACGGCTCAAATAAACACGTATCCGTATAAAATATCGATACAGTGAGACGGGTCTCACAACTCTCCACACCTTAGAAAAATTCCGTCCTCGGAATTTTCTGAGGCTAGTCGAGCAAGATAACAAAACAAAAGCTCCAGGAAACTCAACAATCTCAATAAATCAAGCATGGCAAGTAAGTAAGTAAAACAATCAGTAATGTAAATAAATGCGTAAGCGGTAAATAAATGCACAAGAACAAATACAATCATGATCAAGAAGGGCTGGAGGCATATGGATCAATATGTCTCCTGAGACAGTTGTGTAGAGACCAACGTCCTCGCTGGCCTAAACTGATTCCAAAAAAAATAGATAAAAGTCAAGCCTCAAGGTAAGTCGGTACCAATGACTTAGTTCAAGACATGACTCTACCCAGGATGTGTCATCGTAGTTAAAACAGATGCATGAACTTTATCACCTGTTCCAAGATACGAAGACAGAAGCGACTGGCTGATTGGGATGGACTAACATCTCTGCCTGCATGCTGAGACTGATCCTCCATAATTGGCCTGGCTGAAGAATGCTGAGCTGCCCTCGGCAAAACACGAACAAGATAATCATAATGATCAAGAACAGTGCCCTTAAAAGTTGAAGGACACAAGATCAAATCATGGAAACAGGAATGATCAATGATCAAAACAGATATCAAGTCAAGTATCAGAGGTAGAGAATAATCCGAAGGAGATCAATAAGGATAATCGTGATTGAGATATCTAAACATGGTAACCCCCACAAATCTAAAAATCGAGACCTGCGTGGGCCACCAGTAAAACCATGTCACGCCCCAGAACCAGAATACTGGAGAGCGGGGGCAGACATAGCCAGCTACGTAATCCCAAAGTACGTTAATACTCTGAAATCACGTATAAGCTGTCAAGACATGGGAGTTACTCTACAAGCCATCAGTCAACCCTATGGTTTAACAATCCTAGGTATCTCAATCACAGGCAATTATACAAGAGCAAAGAGTACGATCATCATCCATACAATAGTAAGGCATCCTGAACCATATATACATGAATGATCATGAAGCCAGTACCACAGAGCTGATGACTAGCTTAGAGTGCTAGTCGTACATGATAAGGACTAGCTATAGTCTAGAATACACATATCATGTTTATGCCCGTAGGCTACAACATCAAAGAAAATACCAAAACACGAGCTAAACACGTGCTCGGGGCTAAACGTTACAAGAGAAGAATTTACATATCAGTAGGAGAATAAAAAAGAAACCCACTGAGGCACTCTGGTGCTCCGACTGGTCACCGTCGAGTAGATGGTGCGGTAGATCCTTCGGACTCTTCTATCAGAACCTGGCCATACAAAACCAGTGGGGTCAGACCCCAAATAGCAAGTACCACAAAGGAGGCCGAACTATGAACTTAAAACCAGCAATCATTAGCAATCAACAAGCAAATAAGTAAAGGAGGATCGGGATTTGTGCAGTACCAATGCACTCACCCCGATCATAGAGAGACTGTAAGTAAAGCATCATTGAGCGTAAAGTAAACTGGAGAACATGTTAAGGTGACAATCATTGCAACCATTATCGAGCAGGGCAAGTGATATACGATGAGATAACCATGGGACTATTCAGATATCCAGGTTACAACCCGTAAACCAAACAAGGACCGGGGTTGTAACCCTTCGTCTAAACGGAACTTAGTTTCTCCCACCATTTATCGGCAAGATAAAATAAGAACTCAGGATATGTAACAATCATGTACAAGATCAAGACAAGACTAGACAGATTGAACTCCATGCAACATTCACGGCCAAGCAATAAGTACGGCTTGATACTTTAACTAACTAGGGTTATCACAGGCCTAGTTACTAGCAAGATGCAGCGAGATTCTTCCAAGTCCAGTTACCCGCCTGCTGCTACCTGAGTGACCCCAGCAAAGAAAAAGAAAAAGATAGCATGATATAGCAGACACACTGTAGTAAGATACATGTGTCCTAAGGTACCACACTCGACGGCGGGCTGGAAGTGCGCTCATCTCGACGGATAGCAACAAATCCCATGTATATATATATATATAAGGCCGGGATCAAAGGGACAACAGGTAACTGGAAAAGTCTCTCCATGAACTACTGGATTTTTCTAGTAATTAGCCTTAGTCCATTTCAGTATGAATCCCTGACCGTGGAAAACCAGGGATTCATGTCCTAGACATGATACAAGACGAGACGGGTTCATTTGTACAAACACAATCACCCACGGTGTCAGGATACTAATTAATTCTTGTCAGGAGTGCGCCACGACGGACCACTATCATTATCATTATTACTTATCAAGAGTGTGCCACGACGGGCCACTATCAAGAATTATCATGTCAAGTTATCATGTCAAATTGTCAGGTCAAGTTATCATGTCAGGAGTGCACCACGGCGGGTTACTATCAAGTCATGTCATTATCAAGGAGGAGAGAAACTTGCACAATTAAATAATAATATATATAATATATATATTCTTGAAGCCAAGGAGAAACTCTACAACTTTCATGTTGGGAGTGGGAAGAAATTTTGACCACAATTCAGGCAAATAAAATATTTAAATAATCAAAGTGGGACCCATGCGGTCCAAAAGTGGGAGAACAAACATGCGGTCAAAGAGAGTGGGAGGCCACCCATGCGACCAAGAAACAATAATTAGACCATGAAATCAAATAAGACAAAAGATTGTGGGACCCTCATTAAATGCAAACTCTCACTCAAGCAAGTCAACTAAAAGAAGCTATGTGGGACCCCCCACAATTAATGCAATAAGAAAAGTTCACGTGAACCATTTAAATATTGGTTCACGTGGCCAAGCAATGATGACATATAATAAAATATATCCTGCAAGTACAGGCAGCTCAATAGAATCCATGCGATCCAATATTAAATTCAAAGTCCAAAAGTACAATGGCCATGCGGCCAGCAAGTGGGAAGAGGCCATGCGGCCAAGGATTATATTCATGCGGCCAGCAACAATGTAAAGGCCAGGCACAAACTAAATATTAATATACTATGGGACCAAAATATCTAAGGCCAAGAGTGAAGTTGACTTCATGCGGCCAAGCATGAACATTCCTCCTGCGGCCAAGTATGCTAAAAAAATGCATTAAATGCAATCCTAAGGACTAAAGCATAAAAATATAACATTAGGGCCTTAAATGCATAATGCATAAAAGTAATGCATTAGGATTTCAAACATAAAATATGAAATAGCAAGGTCTTAAATGCATTAATCATAAGGCCTTAAGAAGCTTTATGCGGCTAGCTTATTCCAAAGACATGTAATCAATGCATTAAGCATAATATATTAAACATTAAGGTCTTAAATGCAAAATATAAAGCGTTAAGAAGCCTTATGCGGTTAGCTCCTTTCCAGGATGCTTCAACCAAGCTTTTAAAGCATAAAGGACAAATGCTTTAACCAAGCATTTAAAGCATAAAGGACAAATGCATAAAGGACAAAATGCTTTAAGAATGGGTTAATATTGCATCCAAAACCCATGCGGCTAGCTTCAGAACTCATGCGGCCAGCAAAGGATTTCTTAGGAAAAAAATGTAAGGAAAATGCATTAAGAAAGAATGCATAAAAAATTGCATGATAAGAAAAGTACAATTAATTGCTTTCTTTAAAGCCTATGCGGCTCATTCGAGTGCCATATGTGGCTCCACTTACAATTAAATAAATAATAATTATAAAAAGCCTTACAATTAATTCTCATGCGGTCAAGACAAATGGCCATGCGGCTCAGGCAGTATTAAATAAATGCCTGCAAAAGAAACTAAGTGCATGCAATGAAGCTGCATGGCCATGCGGCCAGAAAATACAAATTTTTGTTTTCCACAGAGAACATGTCCATGGAAAATACCATGGCCTCCATGCTCCACCAAACTACATTAGGAACCCCAAATCCAGACTTCCATAGGTCAAATTTGGGTAAAAATGAAATTTTCTACAACATGGAACCATTAGTTGACAAAAGTATACACGTTTAACAGATCAAGACTTATGAAAACCGAAAGTAGCACAAAGTTAGATCTACCACAATCTAGCCATCAAAATAGAAAACTCCAAGTTCTAAACATGCTTAGGATGTAACAATAAAAAGAATGGAACAAACGAAATGGAAATCGTCCAACATTCAGCAAGGTGTACTTGCCTCTCTCTCCAATGGCTAGAGTTTTGGTGGAAAAGAAATGAATGAGGGTGAATGAGGAGGGAGAGAGAAAAGTGGCTTATATAACAAGCTCAAGTGATCTCCATCATTCATTCCTCTCCACTAAATCTAAGCCATACACTTCATCTCATGAGAAACCAAACTAAACCAAACCAAACCAAGTCAAAGTGGAACCGAACCAAATAAAACCAAATCCAAGTTAAACCAAGTCATGAAATCCTACACTTAGGAAAATTTTAAAATATCACGCAAATCGATAAATACGAAATACGGCTCAAATAAACACGTATCCGTATAAAATATCGATACAGTGAGACGGGTCTCACATACGAAAAGATCGATTTCTGTCAGAATGGATGCATGCTTTACAACAAAGATCACAAGGATGCAGAAGTGTACGGATTCTGTGGTGCTGATTGCTACAAGCTAACTGCTGCAGGCAAGTCTAGAAGACCGACTGCTTTAATGTACTACATACTGTTGATGCCACGATTGCAGAGATTGTTCATGGTAAAAGAGATTGCCGAAAATATGAGTTGGCACAAGCGACAACAGATCGAAGGAGTGTTGGATCACCCATCTGATAGAGAAGCGTTGTGAGCCCCTGTTTTTTTAAAATTTATTTAATTAGTGTTAATTAATTTTTAATGTCACATTTAGCCTTAAAATATTTATTATGATTTTTAGGAATTTTTTTAGAATTTTTAAATGATTTTTAAATGAGTTTTAAATATAAAAATATTATTTTACAATTTATTTAAATGTTTTAATATCATTCTGTAATTTTTAGAATTGTTTTTATATCAAACAACAATTTATTAAATTGTTTTAATATCTATTTGTAATTTATTAAATTGTTTAGAAGTCTTTTTACAATTAGTTAATGTGGAATGCAAATTTTATATTTGCATTTAGACACTAATAGAGACTGTGTGCAATTTCCTAAACTACGGGGGCCAAATTGTAAAATCCTAATCAACCCACCCCCGACGACCAGACTGCCCGACGACCGCCGACTCGACTGCCCCCACCATTTTCGACCACCCCGACCGACCTAGGACCGCCTTAACCGACCTATAAATGACCCTCCTTCGACCCCAGACCAAACCCTAACCCTATCCACCACCACGACCACCGTAGTTCTTCTTCTCTGGCGAAAACCCTAGGTCCTAAACCCTAACTCTGGCGTACCCTAGCACCGCCTCACCGACCATCGTCGTCGGTCGCCACCACCACCATTCGATTCGCCTCGTCGAGTCGACCGCAGCACCACCCGAGCGCCCCGACCACGACGCCTCCTCCGCCCAGTCGCCACCCCGACAGCAACCCAACTTCGGACACGTACGTATCAGTACTGTCTCCGTGTCGTATTTGCATCTCGAATTCACGTAGGTGACTCGCCAGGACACAGACAATCTATTGGTAAGCTTGGACACGGCCGAATCAATTCATGCGTGTCATGCTGAGTGTAGACACAAGACACTGTGTCGTGTTTCATAAGCCGTGTCCCTAACTGTCAGGACACGGTATAGCATAACGGGTCGGGTTTATTTCTTTAGCGGGTTAAAAACCATTAATTAAATTAAACCCTTTATTATTAACCCAAGCCCCACCCTGACAGCAGGCCCGTTCAGGCCCACTGGCCAGCGGGTGGGGCTCTAAGTATTCACCCTTCCAGAATAGAGGGCCGAGTTCGAGCCCTCTGTCTGTTTTTCTTTTGTTTTCTTTTATTTTTTTGTTTTATTTTATATATATATTTATGTATATGTATATGTATATATATTATTATTATATATACTGTTTTACGTGTATATATACACTGTATTTATATATATATATATATATATATATATATATATATATATATATATATATATATATATATTTTATATATATATATATATATTTATATATATATATATATATATATATATATATATATATATATATATATATATATATATATATATATATATTATATTTAGTACTTATTACATATATATGTATTTATGCATATATATGTATATATGTATATATGTTTATATATATATATATATATTATTATATATATATATACCATTTTATATATGTATTTTACTATACCTAAAAAAAATATGTATTTTACTATACCTAGTGTAAATTACTTTTCTATGAAAATATACTTGTCATATTTATATGACCATTATGTATAATTTTTACCCTAAAAAAATATTAGTAATTATTATGTATTTGTACGACTTTGTATTTTTGTGTATTTAAATTACTGCAACCATTTGGGGTCCAAGCCTAGCATTGGTTTTTGGTCTCAAATGTGTTTTCATACATTCAAGACCTGTAAAAATCATATTGGACTTGATTCATGGCCTTGGGTCATGTATTTAAACTTTGGTTCAAATTATATACATGGACAAAATACGCAGATAATTAATTATTTAATTTCAAATTGTGTGCAATGCTATTTTGAATTTCTAAAAATACTTTAATTGCTGTTAAAATTCTGGAAAAATAGTATTTAGATACTATGTTAATTTAGCAAATTTAGTATAATTTTTATAGTATTTAATTATAGTTTGCCACTATCTTGGCATATGAAACCAGAACTCATTTTCTGTATACTTAGGAAAAGTAATTTTTATAAAATACTTGTACTGGTTAATAAATTCCAAAAAAATTATAATAAATTTCTATAATTAACAAGGATCATTTTAGTACTTTATTTTATATAAAATTAAGCTTTTTGTCTATCTCAAAAATTATTGGAACACAATGTTCATTTGATTTATTTATTGAATAATTACGACTTGCAACTTTTTGTGCTATTTTGAGTTTTAGCCGTATTGAACCTCACCCTTCACTAGTGTAAAGACCCTATAAAGTTAGTTAAAGTAGTGTGTCACCCCACATTGGTCTCCTATGCTAAAGTCATCATTTTGGCTAGGTGTCCAGTTACAAGTCGTGTTTCACAAATTAGTGTCTTAGTGTTTTAGCTTAGTGTAAAAACTAAGTTTATGCATTTATTTCTACAGTGACAAGTTACCAGAAATCTATAGCACTTTTATCGTAGCTTGCTTTGCTTTGCTAGAGGCAAGTACTTTCTACAAACTTTACATACTGCTATAAACCATAAACTGTGATTCACCAACCATGTTAAATGCTGATCCTTGGGGTAGCAAGTTAAAACTTTACATGTTGTATTACTTTCAGTCTCTGCCATGTTTAGGATACTTTTCATATCTCTCACATGCTTAAATAACGGGTTAAGAGAAAACTGCTAGTAGTGTACGTGATCATGACCCCCTTCTCCGTATGTATTTACCGAGCACCGTTACATTCTATATGTATCTGTGTCGTATGTCTGGTCCCGTATTTGTGTATGGATGTACACCGATACCATTAAGTGTACGTATGTACACTTCAAAAAATTGATATGTACCACTGTACATCCTGATTACCTATTGACTGATCACTCACCTACTACAGTTTCAAGCTTTAAAAACAATAAATTATTGCCATGTAACAAAAAATTGAATAAACATGATATGTCATTTCTTTTCATCACATGATCAGTAATATATGTTTGTTAGATTCAGTACTTGCTCCCGTCCTGACAGGATAACGTTGTAGGTGTCCTTACTGAGGAGGAGTTACTCTGTGACTCATATTATGGAGATACTGCCGAGGACCCGACTTTGCTTTACGAGGATGTTCCTGCGGGAAAACTCGCCTAGTTTGCGTAGTCACTTGGGATACTTAGTGTAGTCATGTATTAGACTACGTATTTTGTAACTGGACATGTATCCAGTTTTACATTTCAGATCACTTGTACTTTGGACTTATTTCTATATGAGACGACTTTTGTGTTTGGAGCATTTATGACTTTTATTCACTTATAGAATTGTTAGCACATTTAGTCTTATCCTGTTGTCTTTAGAACAGCTTACTACGTTTTATCTCAAGCGTAGGCTGGACATGACTCGGCCCGGCCCAACAATTTGGGTAACGGGTCGTGACAAGCGTGGAAGCACTTCGATCGAGCATATCCTAATTTCGCTTCTGATGCGCGTAATGTAAGGTTGGGGCTCTGCTCTGATGGTTTCACCCCATTTGGTCTTTCAGGCTCCCAATATTCATGCTGGCCGGTAATCCTCACTCCGTACAACCTACCGCCTTGGATGTGTATGAAGACACATTACATGTTCTTAACTATTATCATCTCCGGTCCGAACAACCCGAAGAGGAACATCGACGTGTACTTACAGCCGTTGATAGATGAGATGAAGCAGCTATGGGAAACAGGGGCGTACACGTATGATGCTTCGAAAAAAATAGAATTTTCAGATGCGGGCAGCACTAATGTGGACAATCAACGACTTTCCGGCTTATGGAATACTATTTGGATGGAGCACTCATGGTCGGCTTTCATGTCCGTATTGCATGGACCGTACTAAGGCTTTTCGTTTGAGACACGGAGGAAAGCCATGTTTCTTTGATTGTCACCGGCAGTTCTTGCCGAAAGACCATCCGTACCGTAGGAACAGAACTGCATTCCGTGCCGGAGCTATGGAGAAGGGCGATCCACCACCAATGTGGTCCGGAGAGGACACATGGGAGCAAGTAAAAAAAATCCCAAGTGCTATTGAAGATCCTACAACGAGCAGCCATTGCGAGGGATTTGGCGAAGATCATAACTGGACCAACAGGAGTATATTCTGGGATCTGCCATATTGGAGCACAAATCTGATTAGACATAAGCTTGACGTCATGCATATCGAGAAGAACGTGTTTGATAACATAATTAATACTGTAATGGACGTCAAGGGAAATACAAAAGACAATCAGAAGGGTAGATTGGACTTAGCCAAATATACAGACGTCCTACATTGCACATGATAGACAACGGAAGGGAAAGCTTTTGCGGCCTAAGGCAATCTACTCGCTGGACAAGGAGGACAAAGTGAGACTTTGTAGATGGATCCAGGACTTAGAATTTTCGGACGGATAAGTCTCCAATCTAAGAAGGTGTGTCGACATAAAGGGGTGTAAACTGACCGGAATGAAGAGCCACGATTGCCACCTATTCATGGAAAGGTTAATTCCTGTTGCATTTCGAGAATTATTACCGCCGGTAGTCTGGGATCCATTAACAGAGCTTAGCATATTCTTCAAAGATCTTTGTTCTTGCAAGTTGTTCGTCGATCGTTTAGAGAAGCAAGAGAATGACATTGTGGTAACACTTTGCAAACTTGAGAGAGTTTTTCCTTCTGCATTCTTCGACTCAATGGAGCATTTGTCGATTCATCTTATCCATGAGGCTCTTGTTGTCGGACCTGTCGGATATCGTTGGATGTACCCGTTCGAGCGACAGTTGAACCACCTCAAGAGGAAGGTAAAAAATAAGGCACGGGTGGAGGGTTCTATTTGTGAAGCATATGTCCTTGAGGAGATTTTAAACTTCTGTTCCATGTATTTTCAGCCTCATATTGCTACAAACAGAACAAGGGCTCCCAGAAATGACGACGGCTATGAAGTTGGTATGGAGGCAAAACTGAAAGTATTTACTGCCTACGAAAAATCATTTGGTAAATGAAAAAAAGATATCTAAATGACGACGAGGTTAGCGCTGCAATGTTATATATATTGCTCAACTGCGATGAGGAAGAAGTGGACAAGCTAGAGAGGTAAGTAAAAATTTTTCGCGTGCTTCGTTGCTTCTGAATATACTAATATACCTATGCTTCATTGCTTTTCAGCATGTTTAAGGATGAGGTAACGTCCAACAATCCGTACGCAACCGAGGAGGATGTAGAACGGCAAATGAGACTTCATTTTCCTTTTTGGTTGAGAGCATATGTACGGACGTAGTCACAATTTACTTTTTTTGTATATTTATACTTGCACATAATAATTAAGTTAGCATCGTTTCTATGGTATTTAGGTTGATCGTCCTGAGGCAATCCTTGAGAATGAGTATATTAAAACTCTAGCCAAGGGCCAATTTATCAAGTGAAACCTGGCCAAGTTACTGCGTAAATGGTTTCAGGTTCAAGTCAACAAATGCTCGAATAAGAGACGACTTTTGGATTTGGATTCTACGAAGAATAGCTGTGTTTGTGCATAAAATCTTCAAACTACAAAGACGTCGACCCAGGCAATGACTTCTTTAGCGTCTTACGGAGATTGTGGAACTGACATACAATTATGCTATAGAACCTTGTAAGATCGTCTTGTTCAGATGTGATTGGTTCGATCGATCCAGGATCGAGGTTGGAGAGTTGACAAACATGGTCTTGTTAACATAAATTATCGTCGTCGATATCAAGCTTATGAGCCATTGTTCTAGCAAGCCAGGCTCACTAGTTTACTTCACAGCTATCCAAAACGAGGAGCCGGGAGATCATATGGTGGGCAGTCTGTAAGACTAAAGCTCGAATACCTTCGATGTCGACGAGATAGCTTATCAGGAAGACAAACTACCTCTTATTACAAATATTGTCGATGTGGACTCAACGAAGGTTCCTTATGACATTTTATCAATTGGAAGAGGTAGAAGTATCAGAAGAGGAAGAGGAAGTTGATAGAAGTGAAGAGGAAGAGGAAGAGGAAGAGGAAGAGGAATCGGAATAAGATGAATTTTCAGAAGAGGATTGAATATGTTTAATTTTCAGATGTAGTATGGTTTACTTTTGTTTTAGCAACGTTAATAAGCGACATTTTCAGATGTAGTATGGTTTACTTTTGTTTTTTTTCAGATATAGTATGGTTTACTTAGCGACGTTCCCTCGCTGTAGTATGGTATACTTTTGTTTTTTAAGATGTAGTATGGTATACTTTGTATTTTTTCAGATATGGGTCGACGTGGATCATTTGGTTCCGGTCCTGGTGGGAGTCGACGAGCCCGATCGTCTCCATGTACCACTCCTACCGACTCCTCATCCCTCCGCACTCCACCATACACTAGCGGTCTAGTTGCCGGCAGTGCCTCCATACCCGGCTCTAGCAGTTTGAGGCTAGGGCCTTCTTCTTCTACGCAGCCAGTACCGTCGAGTATTCCAGAGGTCGACCCCACTATTGAGGAGCAGGCCGAGGCCCACGTCGAGGTCGAAGACGATAGCAAGGCCCACGCCGAGAGCGAGGGCGAAGCCGAGGGGCAGGCTGCGGGCAGGGGCAGGGGCAGGGGGCGGGGCAGGGGCATAGTGAAGCTCCCATCTGAGACAGATCCTCCGTGTCGTCCGGAGGGGGATATGAGGTTGGAGATTTGGGCCTGTACTCGGACCAGGCGGTAAGTAAAATTGTTGCATTTAATTTGTTTAAATTTATTATAAACTTGTTTAATAAATTTTAATTTCCATTTTACAGGTATTATCCCTCCTCCATACACCGGGCGCTGGGTACATTCCTGTGACAGAACTACGGGGGGCCCTGGAACTAGAGGGATGTCCCGACCGACAGAAAGGCCTTCTGGTTTGAGCACTTTTCGGTACGTAAAAGTTTATTTTCTTTTAACATTTAGTATGTTATGTTATAACTTATGTACTTCTATGATTTTTTCAGCAGACATACTTCTTCCCTCCCCACCGCGCCATTGCTGTCGAGGCTATATTTCCATCGTCACCAGCAAGCTTATTAGGGACGCAATCACCGACCAAAAGGATCACGACCGCCGAAGATTGCCTATTCAGGGTTGGATCTCTGCCGCCGACTGGACGGTATTGAAGAGGAGATTCGATGAGGATGCCTACAAGGAGAAGTCCGCAAAGTCTAAAAGAGCACGACAGGCGGGGTCGCAGTGGGTGTGGTGGATTAAGGTCCATCATAGATTTCTTCACCCATATGGTACGTATCTCGTCGTATACCCATAATTAATATTTTACAGTAATATATTTTTTTCAACTTAACTGACAAATCATATAATAATTCGTAACAGGTTGAATCGGGAGAAGACCCGAATATGGTGACCTTGTTCCTCGCCACGCACAAGAAGGGGGAGCTGTTCGTAGACAACAAGGCCCGGGACACCTACGTAAGTTTTACTTAATGCTAGTTCATTAATATTAATTTTTAGTTACGTAGAAAATTATAGATGTTATTTCTAGGCCGAGTTTTAGAAGTTTTACTTAATGCTAGTGCATTAGTATATTAATTTTTAGCGACCACGTGAGAATTCATATAGATGTTATTTCTAGGCCGAGTTTTTGAGGCTTAGGGAGGCCGGGCCGACACGGGAGGAGGGAGCTGGTGCTAGCACTTTCCACAGCCCCCGGCCGCAGCTCAGTCAGATGACGAGCTGTGGATGAGGGCCGTTGGTGGCATGCATAGGGGTACATACTATGGTACGGGCTCCTATGGTGCCTTCATTGCGTCACAGTCCTCTGCGACCGTCACTAGTGTGCCCGGCCCCTCACGACTGAGGAGTCGATCCGCCAGCAGAAGAGTGACGTCCTTGCGCAGATCGCAGCTCTGCGTGACGAGATGCTGGAGAGGATGGGGGCACCGCATAAAGATGATTCTGCGCTCATCTCACGCTTTGAGAGACTGGAGGAGACTACGGAGGCGGTGCAACAGAGGACCCGTGCTACGCAGGAGGCTACGCAGCGGTTGACCAAGCAGATACAGCATTTCCAGGAGATGGCAGCGGAGCGACCGTCTGCTGGTACGGGAGCATCGTCTACATCCGACGGTTTACGGGAGGACATGCTCGCCCACCTGTTGTCACCGGAGGTGTATCAGACGATCCTGACGTTGCGACGATAGTCATCAGGTGGCGCTCCTCCTCCAGCACCGGGTCCAGCTCCAGGCGATCAGTAGTTGAGGATATTGAGTTTGTACTGTACTACATTTTTCACTTTGTACGTATTTGGGGATATTCAGCTTTTTCGTTGAGGATATTGAGTTTGTACGTATTTGCGTATATCAGGATATTATATATTGACATTGTTTGTTGCGGATAGTTTTTCTTTATATTTTTTGTATATTCTGGAATGTATTGTGCGTGCCGGTGTTGAGTGTTCCACCGAGAGGGTCGGCGAACCCAGGGATTGGATTCTGTATTTTGTGTTTTGTATTCTGTATTTTGGCTCAGGTTCTAGCTCCATTTGCATTCTGGAACCTATTTTTTTATTATTTTTTTAATTTAGCGACGTTAATATTCGTCGCTACATTTTAGCGACGTTAATAAATGTCGCTACTAGCGTCGCTAAATGCTGACGTGGCAACACGTGGCATCAAATTTGATGTCAGCTCGTCGTCGCTAAAACGTCGCAAAAATGTCGCTAAACGGCGACGAAATCCTGACGTCGCCTTATACGTCGCTAATTAGCGTCAACAAAGAAACGTCGCAGATAACGTCGCTAATTAGCGACGTTATTGACGTCGCTAAATAACGTCGCCCGAGCGACGTTTTTCGACGTTTTCTCGTTTAGCGACACGTATTTTTCCGTCGTTCATGAACGTCGCCAAAACGTCGCTACATTCTCTTAGCGACGTTTTCGTCGAGTATAGCGACGTTTTCTAACGTCGCTAATCTGACAAATTTTTGTAGTGTATATATATATATATATATATAATATATATATATAATATATATAATATATATATAATATATAGTAAATGCATGTGCTTTGCACGTATAATAACGGATAAAAGAATATTATCCAATTATAGTCAAATATCTCTTCTAACTCTTATAGTTAAGGTGTGAGGTAGTTTTTCTGTTTGGTTGAGTTCGATTTCCTATATTGACAAATTTAAACTTTTTTCAACAATTTTTTACATAATTAATTTTTTTTAAGTAAATGGACCGTGATATAATGACGGTTTAGACGGCTCACTTTTGAGCCGTTTTAAAGCCATATTATATATATATATATATATATATATATATATATATATATATATATATTCCTGAAAATCATAGCCCGCTCTTCTCTTCCTTCAATCAGACTTCATTTTTCCAAGGTGAATTCTTACCTTCTTTGTTAGATTCTGGCTTGGAGTCTTTCTACTCCACAAATCTATATTCTTCTTACTAAGAAATTGGTTTTGCTCGAATGTTGCCCATGATTATTTTTATGTTACTCTTTGTCATTTTATATCTTTGTTTTGGTTGAAAATCACTCTCTTATATAAAGAATTTTGGTGAACTTAAACTTATGCTAAGAAATAAATTTTTGATTTCGGACTTATGTTTTTGTGTTTTCTTAGAAGTTAGAAGTGGACTTTGGTCTTCTTAAACTTAATATGCTAAATATTGAATTTAGTGATTGTGTTAGATATTTTTGAGCTCATTTTTTAAATACCGCTTAAAAAATACCAAAATATTCGACCGAATACGTGTGGATTCTACATAGGATCATCCTAGGGCCTGTTTGGTAAATCATATGGGTGTGTTTGATAGAAGGAAAAGCGGGAGGAAGGAAAATGGATGAGGGAAAAGTGGGAGGAGGGAAACATTTTTTTTGGTATGAAGAGAAAAGTGGATGGAAGAAATAGTAGAGGGATTGGTTTTCCTTCATAACCTAAGAAAATCAATCACCCCAAAAGTGCGAGGAAAAGTGGAAGAAAAAGTGCATACCCATCTTAATTTACATTTATATCCTACAGAGATTATATTATTTTAAATTAGTTCACTAAAGTCAAATGATAAAAAATATTGTTAGTTAAGGATATAATTGGTAAAGTCTATATTTTTATTTTCTTTCCTTCCACTTTTCTTTCCATACCAAACAAAGGAAAATATATCACTTTCATTTTCCTTCCATCCTACCAAACACAAATGAAGGACCAAACACAAATGAAGGAAATAGCCTTTCCTTTTCATATGGATGTAAAATAAATCTTTCTGGTTTTTCTTCCTTCCACTTTTCCATCCTTTCTTCCAAACACAGTATAACCTCGTTTGGTTCGCGGAATCTCCCGGTTGGGAAAGGAAAGTTATTACTTTCCTATGTTTGGGTGCCCAAGGAATTGAGGAGAAAAGGAAAGTGATTCCCAATGGAAGGGAAATTAGGGAGGAAAGTGATTCCATCCATCCAAGGAAGGAATCACTTTTCCACATTGAAGTATTCACTTTCTTTTCCAAATTTCTTGGCATTGCCAAACATCGGAAAGGAAAATCAATAGGAATTAAAGTTTCCCAAAGGAAAGGAAATGATAAGGAATTGATTTCCTTTCCCTTCCATTCGCGAACCAAACGAGGCCTAAGTGTGGAAAAACTTTGATTTGGACTTTCAAGGATGAAAGAATGATATGAATTCATCCACTTCCTTTGTCCCCCTAGTAGTGAAAAATGTGTTTGGTTGGGATAGAAAAGTGAAAAGTGAAAAATAAAAATTAGACAAATGTGTTGGTTGGACTAGAAAGTAAAACATGGTAAGAATATTTTATAATAATAGTAAATTATGATTAATTCACAATAATTTAATAAATTAAATAATTAGTTTAATAAATTAAGATAATTACTTACTAACTAATTAAAAAATTATCAACTCAAAATTAATCACTAACTAAGTAAGAATTTATATTTAAACTCTAACTATTAATTACTGTACTTTTTTTTTAGATTATTTATCTATTTATTTACTATTAATTGAGAAAGGTGACTTAAAAAACCTATTAATTATATTAATTACTATAAATCAATCAATTGGTAATTAATTGTGATTAACTTCTATTAATCACTATTAATTGTCATTAACTACTACATTAATTACTTTCCTGGCCTCTTCGAGCTGAAGTAATTTTATAACTACTATTCGTCATTAAATCCTACTTACTCCAGTCCACTTCCTAACTAGAAAATGAATGTGGGGTAGCCTACAAACACAGCCGACAGAAATTGCAGCACATAAACCAATTTTTCTTCCAACATGGCAATGTGTTTCTCAGTAGGCAAGAATCCTTTGAAGCCATCCAGAATGAAGGGAGAAGGCTAGGTTGGAGAAGGAGAGGATGCGAAGGAAGGAGAAGGAAAAGAAGGAGAAAGAAGAGAGGAAAAGAAAAGAGGAGAAGAAGGAAGAAGAGGAGAAGAAGCGAAAGGACGAAAAGAGAAGAAGAAGAAAAAGGAGGAGACGAAGAGGAAGGAGAGGGAGAAGAAAGAGGAGGAGAAACGCAAGATGAAGACCAAGATGAAGAAGTCGACCTAGAATGATATCTAGGTATGAACATTCATTATAATCAGCACCATGAAAAAGGCTCTTTGCAGAATTGGCAATTGTTTACTTTGTTCAATTCTGCAGTGTATAATCATACTTGTTTGTCATTCAAGTTTTTTTTTCTTTTCATTTCATGATGTATCAAGGATTTATGAATAATGTTTCCCTATATCGAAAATTTTAATCTCATGGAGTTCCTCACAATTACATATACTAGTAAAAACACGAGCTAAAATTAGTATTTTTTTTCTTTCCAGTCTTATCAAAAAATTATTTATATATTTAAATTTAAATTAAGATTTGTAATATATATTTATATTTTAATTAATATTTGTAAAATTAATTATAATTTAATTATAATTTGTTATGGATATTATGGATAAAAAAAAAGGGTAACCGGTAATGGGAAAGAAAATGAGAAAAAGTTTAAAATTATAATCTTCCATAACTTTTTTTTAAGATAAAAAAGAGGATATTCTGTTATGAAAAAAAAAAGTTTATAATTATATTATTCCATTTTTATTAAAATGAAATGATTGATGCTACACATACTACGCACGGCTTATTTTGGAACCATTTTGAAACCCCATTTTGTATATACTAGTAAATGCAGATGCTTTGCATGTGTAATGACGTATAACAAAAATATTATCCAATTATTGTCAAAAATCTTTTCTAACTCATGTGGTAAGGTGAGAGGTATTCTTCTTATTTGGTTGAGTTAGATTGCCCATAACGAACATATATAATAAATTTAATTTTTTTTTCAACAATTCTTTTACATAATTAAAAAAATTAAAAAAGAAAATGGTTGATGATATATAAGGCTTAGACGGTTCAATTTTAAACCGTTTTGAAGGTCATATAAGTAAATATAGCATCTTTCGTTATATAGTCTCCAAGTGCCACCTAATTGTTACTTACATGTTGGCAATAGGTAATCTAGCAATGACATGCTCGTTGAGAAGAATTAAGTTATATAAGGAGCTAATTTCGTCTTGCATTGTGCTTCCATCAAGAAGTAACTGAAGTCCCGGTAGTTTCAGCCGTGCAATCTCCAACGAAAAACAACTGTCAAAGTAAGCAAGCTTCCGATGCACAGTTTGGAAATGGACGCTTTACTCAGTTGCCTGCCTCTTTGGTTATCTCAACATTGGTCCCATACATGTCATCAATAGTTTGTTGTGGATCTATAAAAAAAAATGGAAGTAAAAAAAAAAGAAGAAAAATAAAGAAGAAAGAAAAAATTGCACCAGCCGGGAATCGAACCCGGGTCTGTACCGTGGCAGGGTACTATTCTACCACTAGACCACTGGTGCTTCGTGTCTTCAAGTTTACACAACAAGAACTTGACTGTCTATTGATGTTGTCCTTGACGAAGTTACCAAATTGACTAGTTTGTCCTTTTAGCGTTGCACACCCATGCCAATGGAGATTTGATTGGTACATCTCTTTATCACTCCCGAGAATCAGTTTTCTTGGATATTAAGCTCAAGTCATCAGGCCATGGAAAAGAAAAAAAAGAAAGAGGAAAAAAAGTGAGAGGAGATTTCTCGGATATTAAGGGTCCGTTTGGATATGTTTCTGAATTTTTTTTCTTCATGAAAACAGTTTTCTGAGAGTAAGTTATAAAACTGTTTTCTAAGTATAGAGATTCTGAGTTTGCGTTTGGTTTGTTTTATTTAGAAAATAATTTTTTTCAAACAAAAAATTAAAATTACGTTTCGTAAAATTTTTTTAGAAAGTAATTGTTTTTATTGTGTCCATATTATTCTGTGTCCTATAAACAAATTTTTGTGCGTGTCCACCACAGACCGACAATTTTCGGATCGCAGCAGATCTTGGCACAGGCAGCCGAGCTCGAGGCGGAAGGGGTCGAGATCGAGGCGACCGAGCTCGAGATCGAGGCACAGTGAGGGGTCGAGCTCCTCCGCCGCCACCTCTGGAGCCGATTGCGAGGAGCAGCCGTCGCAGCCGGAGGAGGAGGAAAAAGAGTCGGGCGAGGGCTGTCGCACGTCGGGTCGAGCTCCTCCGCGCGTCAGGCACGGTGAGGGGTCGAGCTCCTCCGCGCGTCGGGCGGGGGCCGCCGCCGCCGAAGCTCTACGGTACGATCTCCGCCACCGGAGCTCTACGGGTACGACCGCCTCCACGGCGTGGCTCGACAGGCTCTGCGGGTCTGCCGGAGTTCCACGATGGCAAGTCGACCTCCACCGAACCCGCCTCCACGACTACGAGGTCGCCGCCGCTTGTGGCTTGAGAAAGAGAAAGAGAGTAGTTGGGGACGAGGCGGTCTGCAGGGAGGGAGAAAGAGAGAAGGAGAGAGAGAGAAAGTTGGAAAAGGGAAGAGTTGGAGGGTGGGGCCCGCAGAGAGTTGGAAAAAGAGTTTTCACAAAACCCAAAAATCCTTGTCTCAGAAACCTATGTTTAAACATCGTTTTTCCAAAAAGTTTAGAGGGTGCTGTTTTGAAATGCAGCAACCAAACGTTTTCCCTCTCCACATTTGAGTTTAAACTCAAAAAATGGAAAAAAAATGCTATCTTTTGTGATTTGGATAAATCCAAATATGGATGCCCTTTTCCATACCCACACCAAAGCGAACAGGGAATGTGCATGGCTATGTTTCCAACAGTTCGACATATCAGGGAGAGTTGCGAGCTTTCAAGAATCACAAATAAAGCCTGCAACCTCTTCATAAGGATACTAGTATAAATGTATAGACAAATAAAGTATTGTGGTGATATGTAATATTTAAATTGTATTGGGGTTTGATTTTTTTATTTTTAATTGATGTTAGAACAATAATGTAATATTTTTGAGGGGGAGCATCCTGAAGATGCTAATGGAGACATCTTGAAGCATGTCTTTGCGCATTGTACTCTTTTTCTTCATAGAGGTTTTTTCTCACTGGGTTTTCCCTTCGAAAGATTTTTAACGAGGCAGTGTAAGTCGCACCCACTTTGATTCCTGAAGATTATTATTGTACTCTTTTCTCTTCTATGGATTTTTTCCAAAGGGTTTTTCCTAGAATTTTTTTTAATGAGGCAATAATTAAAGTGGGCATTCAAGGGGGAGTGTCGTGATTTGGATAAATCCAAATATGGATGCCCTTATCCATACCCACATTCTATCTCATTCCCTCTATATATGTTATCAATGAAAAAAGTTACGTACAGTTTTCTGGCTACCAATTCCTTCTCCTTCTTTCTTATTTTTACAACACTATCCAAACATGGTCCAAGCTATCAGACCATGCCTCTCTCTCAATGGAAACCCTTCGCCACTCTCATCGACTCACCAAGCTCGAGTTCGAATCTATCACCCAGGGCCGGTCCGAGGGGATGGGTTGCCCTAGCCGGATTACCCTTGACTTTTATTAAAAAAATAATTACAACAAAAGCATATAAATAATTTTTTTGATAAAATCAAGATTACATTGTGCTTTTAGTTTCAACTATACCATAAAATCTTGATTACAAAAGTAACCAAAAAAAAAAGTCCGATCACGATACTTTATAAAATAGCACAATCTGGTTCAAAGAAAAATGCTTCTCTTTGCAATTTTTGGAGCAAATTCTTCAATTAAGTGATCATACTCAAGCTTCTCTAGTAGCTCTTTTTCAATTGAGATCATTGTGAATCCATTCAATCTTTCTTGTGACATGGTGGTATGAAGATAATTCTTTATCAACTTCAACTTAGAAAAACATTTTTCCGCCGAAGCAACCGTGACCGGTATAATTAACAAAATTCGATAAGCAACCCAAGCATTCCGAAACCCACCATCCCAATAAGATCTTATAAAGTCAAGGATGTCAATTGATTTTGTTACTTCTTTAGGCAATATTACTTTCAATTCTCTAAGGTCTCCAAATAACTCTTTTCCATTTATATCACAATGTTGGTTGTGTTCCAAAAAACCTTCTAGTTTAGTGTAATGCTCCATCAATGTCACGTCCCGATTCCGTAGAATCGATAGTCGTCCCCCGGGCGTGATGCCGTGCAAGCCTAAATTGCGCTCGCACAAGGCATAGTCATATGGTTATCCGAAACACAACAACAAGAGAATGCGCAGAGTAAATTGAACACACATTATAGAGAAGAAAATTTAAGCTTTATTGATAATGAACATCATTTTTACAGACTCGATACAAAGGTGCCGCGCGGGCTTTTTACAAACTGACTCCATTATAAAATGAACGTCGACGAGATAGCCATTCCATACATTTCATCCCTTGATTACAACCAGCATTACAAAACCACCTGGGATGACGGAAAGTCGCTCCATCTGTCTTCTTGGCCTTCGACAGCGGAGTCTTCAAAAGAGGTTGGATCCAAACTTCGACCGCAAGGATGAAGCTTCAAAATACACGAGCGTAGCCTCCCTTCACGCGGCACGCTCCTCCTGATTTATCGTACCTATAGAGAGAGCGAGGATCAGTACAATCAACATGTACTGGCGAGTGGCTAATTAGTTTCCAGGCTCTCATTTGGTTCAAGAGTTTAGATAAACATTTACACAACTTGCTTTTCGTGATCTTTCTAACCATCCTAGGTAATTTCATACGAAGCATTTAACAAAACATAACCCAAGTAAGTTACACCAGAATTTCCCTCGGCAGAGCGCGCCGTGCAACATAAAACTTACCATCACCTTCCCTGTTAGTTGAATAACAATTTATATCAAGTGTTTGAGGTGGAGGTCACTGGCATTAACTAGCCATCCTGGACATAGCCTGATAATATGGGACCCTTGCAACGTAAGTAGCGAGCTCCGATGCAAGTCCCCGTCTTACCGGTTGCTTCATACCCAGCTCGGCTATAACCTGTTTCTTCCTAGGCCGAGTCGGTCCCGTGGCCCCGGGTTGCCGCTCGAAGAAACCATCGCCCTTGTCGACAAGTTGTCCATGACCTTGATAGGTTAACGAGGTATATTTGGGATACCGTTGGGGCTTGTTATGTAATCGATTCATTCAGTTGTTTTGCAGGCCTAAAATAATTCTATCTCTTTTCTACACAATTCATCTTTTCTCTACTCAATATAGGACTTGTGTTTTCCAAGCGAATCATTCCATTTCATTACCATTACCCAAGTTCTCATTTTTGAAATAGAAGGTCGAGATGAAGGAGGTCAGCCACTCACCTTAGTATTTACTTGAGGCGAGAAACTGGTTGGCCGCGCTAGACGTTGCCTACGCGATCACCTGAAATCGCAAAAGCAACCGATTGGAACACTGTGTTATTCAAGGAAATTCGATATGAATGTGAAGTTCGAAACGTAAGCCATGAAAACCATCGAAAACATTCACGAAAACGCATTCAGAAAACAAAGCCAAAACCAATGCAAGCGGCATGAAAAGCAGAGCAACGGGACGTCTCTCCCGACTCAGCCGCAGAGTCAATCCTTGAGGCGCAGCCCGCTGAATATGGGACTTGGTTCCGAAGAAGCCATTCCATAACGTAGAATGGATCTTAATTCAACCGTTCCCGTTCGATCGATTCGATCGATCCGACCTATCGGTCCCGACCGAGTCGATAGCGACAGTGTTCCTTTCTCGCGCACCCCGTGGACGGACAACGGGACACGATGTAGGGACGGGGCACTACACCATAACCAACAAAGAAAAAATTTCGTCCTCGAAACTTAAGAACAGAACCTACCTCTATGAAAATAATGAAGGAAACTTTTCTTTCATCTGTGACTCGAGTTCCCATGTCGACTCTTCCGCCGCATGGTTCCTCCAGAGTACGCGAACAAGAGGGATCACTCGACTTCGAAGCAGCTTATCCTTGTGTTCTAAGATTTGAACTGGCTATTCAACGTAGGATAAGTCGGACTTTAGCTCCAGCTGGCCAAAGTCCACCACGTGGCTAGGGTCGTGCACATACTTCCGCAGCTGAGAGACGTGGAAGACATTGTGTACACCTTCGAGCGCCGGCGGTAGGGCAATTCTATAGGCTACTGGAGCGACCCGCTCGAGTATTTCGAACGGCCCAACGAATCTCGGACTCAGCTTCCCCTTCGTGCCGAACCGAGCACTCCTCGCATAGGCGACACCTTTCAGGAACATGTGATCGCCCACCTGGAACTCAAGCGGTCTTCGATGGGTGTCGGCGTAGCTCTTTTGCCGACTCTGTGCAATCTTCAGTCTTTCCCGAATTAGCTTGACCTTTTCCACAGTCTGTTCTGCCAGCTCCGGCCCGAGTATCTGCCGTTCCCCGACTTCATCCCAGCAAATGGGCGATCTGCACTTCCGGCCGTACAAAGCTTCATACGGTGCCATTTGGATGTTGGATTGGTAGCTATTATTGTATGCAAATTCCGCCAGCGGTAGGTGGATATCCCAGCTTGATTTGAAGTTAATTGCGCAGAGCCGTAGCATGTCTTCGAGAATCTGATTAACGCGCTCCGTTTGGCCGTCGGTCTGAGGATGGTAAGCTGAGCTGAACTGCAACTTGGTACCCAGCGCCGACTGAAGGTTACTCCAGAATCGCGACATGAACCGTGAATCCCGATCAGAGACGATGGATACTGGAACTCCATGCAGTCGTACTATCTCGTCAAGATAAATCTGCGCCAGGCGATCAACGCTCCAAGTAACTTTGATGGCGATAAAGTGCCCTGACTTGGTTAATCGATCGACGATGACCCAGATGGCGTCGTTCCCCCGTGGTGTCTTCGGCAGGTCAACAATAAAATCCATAGTGACGTGATCCCACTTCCACTCGGGAATAGCGAGGTTCTGCATCTCCCCGCCCGGTCGCTGATGCTCAGCTTTCACCTGCTGACAGGCTATGCATTGCGACACGAAGAGCGCCACATCTCCCTTCATCCCGTACCACCAGAAGGTCGTGCGGAGGTCCTTATACATCTTGGTACTGCTTGGATGCAAGGTATATTTCGTATGATGTGCCTCCGACATTATCTCCTTTCGTAGTTCTAAATCATCCGGAACACATAGTCGGCCATTCAATCTCAGCACGCCGGTCTTGTCTTCCGCAAAGTCGGTCGCACTACCTGTCAAAATTCGCTCGCGCATTTTCTTCAGGTACGGATCATCCTTCTGAGCGGCCATGATCTTTTCCAGCAAACTCGGCTCTAACTGCAGCTGCGCCAACCGTACATCCCTGAATCAAACCCGGAGATCGATGCCCATTTCTTCTAGATCTTGTAGTAGTCTGCGGTTGATGGATAGCGAGGCAAGATATTTCCGACTCCGAGCGTCCGCCACCACATTTCCCTTGCCCGGAGTGTAGTCGATCGTCAAGTCATAGTCTTTGATTAGTTCAAGCCAGCGTCTCTGTCGCAAGTTCAATTCCTTTTGGGTGAAGAGATACTTGAGGCTCTTGTGGTCGGTATAGATTGCGCATGCCACGCCATATAGATAGTGACGCCACAATTTCAACGCGAACACAATCGCCGCTAACTCCAAGTCATGCGTAGGATAGTTCTTCTCGTACGGCTTTAACTGTCTGGAGGCGAAGGATATCACCTTATTTCGCTGCATGAGCACACATCCCAAGCCCTGGCCTGAAGCATCGCTGAATATCTGAAAACCCTCTGGCCCATCCGGAAGTGCGAGTATAGGTGCCGAAATTAGTCGCTGTTTTAGCTCCTGGAATGAAGCTTCACAGTCATCCGACCGCTCATACACGACGCCCTTTTGAGTGAGGCGAGTCAATGGCGATGCAATCTTCGCGAAGTCTTTCACGAAGCGTCGATAGTATCCCGCCAAACCAAGAAAGCTTCGAATCTCACTAGCAGACGCAGGCCGCTTCCAATCAGCAACAGCTTCCACTTTCTTCGGGTCGACTGCAATGCCTTCGGACGAAATGATGTGACCAAGAAAGGATATGCTGCTGAGCTAAAATTCGCACTTACTCTGCTTCGCGTACAACTTATGTTCTCGAAGTGTCTGGAGCACGGCCTGTAGATGTTCTGCATGCTGCGCCCTGTCCTTCGAGTAGACGAGAATATCATCAATAAAGACTACCACAAATTTATCAAGGAAGGGTCGAAACACCCGATTCATTAGATCCATGAAGGCAGCAGGGGCGTTCGTCAGGCCGAATGGCATCACCAGGAACTCATAGTGGCCGTACCGAGTGCGAAAGGCAGACATTTGCACGTCGTCCGACATGATCTTGAGTTCATGATAGCCCGAGCGGAGATCAATCTCCGAGAATACCGAGGCGCCTTGCAGTTGATCGAATAAGTCGTCTATGCGGGGCAATGGGTACTTGTTCCGGATGGTGGCTTTATTCAGCTCTCGGTAATCGACGCACAGACGCATGGACCCATCCTTCTTCTTCACGAACAACACGGGCGCTCCCCACGGTGACACGCTAGGCCGAATAAACCCTTTGTCGAGTAACTCTTGTAACTGGACCTTGAGTTCCTTCAGCTCGGCGGGGGCCATTCTGTACGGGGCCTTGGAAATCGGTCTGGTATCGGAGAATGTATCGATGCTGAACTCGATTTCTCGGTCGGGGGGCATGCCGGGTAGCTCGTCCGGAAATACATCGAAGAATTCTGCCACAACGTCGGTCTGACCCGCGTTTGCACCATTTAGCCTTAACCGGCTAAACCGGTTAGTATCGTCCCTTCAGCCTATATATAGATGGGCTTATGTTCGTGAAAGGGCAACGAAGTTTGTAATATTTTCCTTTTGTGCTTTCTGAGTTCTTGTGTGCTTTCCTTCTCTCAATTCCGTTGTAAATTTGGTATCAGAGCCAGCGTATTCAATAAAGATCTGGTGTTCTTAGTAAGTAATCTTTCTTTTCTTTTTACTTTCATTTAATTATGTTTGAGTAAACCTGTGTTCTTGAGTATGGATCTATGATAGGTAGCTAGTTTTAACAAGAATAACGCTAAGATGTGTGCAGTAGCTCTTACGCTTTGGTGTAGAAAACGAACCAAAGCTGTGCTCTAATTCCGTGAAGCGGTAGTTCAGGCTTGTGGTCGTATGTTCGAGGCCAAACCCTGCCAGAAAGCCACGGTAGTTCCTTGATCAGCGTAATCAGGGAACGTAGGGGAACTAGGTCAAACCGCAGAATCAAGGGTCAAAGCGAGCAATAGCAGAGATCTTAGAATATTTTTGTTAAAACATGCTAGAGCCTACCATAGCTCATATACTCAAGAACAACTCCTTACCATGGGAGACTATTGAGGCGAAAGCCGAATTTCGGGTTTCAGCGAATGACCATCGCTGTCCTTACAACCTGAAAGGATATGAACATCTTGTTCATCTTCCTTCCCACGATAACCATGACAATGGTATATACAATTTTATCGTGGATACCTTAGTGACTATGAATAGAAATATGCATGAAGATATGCAGACTATCCGAAAGGATATAGTTGATATGAGTAGTACCATACATACTATTCATACAGATGTTATTCATACTGGACACGAAATCGTCCAACTAAAAAACGATCTAAAGTGCCTAGGAAAAATTCCTATGGATGTTGACACTGCTACTAGTAAACCTGCTAGAATTGCAGGCCAACCACTGGTTGTCAGAAGAAGCCGTTGGGCTACAAATATTAATATGATGAAACTTTCTTCTAAGGAAACCAACACAATTCCTCCAGAAGAAATTGATGAAAGCTTTTATAAAACCTTTTTAAGATTACAACAACAGGAACTGTCAGGAGATATTGACAGTGAACCTGTATATACATATTATGAACAACATGCTAAAGCAATTGACTTCTTTAAATGGAAATATACTGAGAGTTCTGATTCAGACTCATCAGATAGCGATATAGAACCCCTCTTTGTTCGTGCCATTGAAGAAGGACAAAGTAGCAATGATACTTTAAATATCGAAGCTGAACCACATCTAAATCCTACTACTATACCCCCTAATCCTAGGTTATAATGAGGGATCCAAAATTTATTCTTGGAGAGCCCTCCCCTTACACTTCTAAATTTAGAGAAGAAAGGCGTAAAGATTGGTATAAGCTCCATTCTTCTCAACAATCATACCAACAAGATAAAAGATATTTATCTGATGGTTTGATCTTAAACCTTGAAAACGTTCCACATAAACAAATTGGAGAATATCTCTCTAATTGGTTACAAAAAATGCAAGGGATGGTATATTTTCTTCCTGCTGACATAAGTACTGAAGGAAATATTCATTATGCCACTAGCCATTGGCAAGGTGATATAATAGCATGGTTGAGAAATTTTGAAACTCAAAATCCTCAAAAAATAGAAACACTAAAAGCAAATCCAGATAAATTTGCAGCACTTGAAGAATTGATTAAGCAACTTCTAGCAGATTTCACGGGAGAAGTATCCCAAGCTACAAAAAATTATAATAAGATATTACATAAAATGATTTTGTGTGATATTTGCATGCTAGAAGAATTTGTATCCAAGTACATTGGATTAATTTTCCATTTAAATGATAATAGGGAAAAAAATTCTGGATGGAAGGATTCTTTACTAAAATTCCTTATCCCTGGAATAATATTATTAAAGCAAGATATGATGAATTCCGTGGTGGTATGAATGGTCTTCATACAACTGGCATGCTCAAAAAGGCATGTATGAGAACCATGGAAGAAACTTGCGAGCAGGCTAAAGCGGCATCTCAAATGAATAAATTTATTAAAAACTCTGTACTTGGTTATAGATGTTGTAACAAGTACAATGAAGATATTAATTTCCAGTTTGGATGTCCACCTACATGGAAACAACCAAAATGGAAACAATCAAAATGGAAAAAGGGTAAAACCTTTAGTAAGAAAAAATGGAAAATTACTAGAAAGAAATGGAAATCTAACTTCAAAAAGAAGTTTAAAACAGAAAAGAATTTCCACAAAAGGAAATTTATTAAGTGAAAAAAGTTTAAAAAAGGTTGTAAATGTTTTAAGTGCAATAAGGAAGGACACTTCGCCAATGAATGTCCTGAAAACATACAAAGTGTGGTCATAACTGACCTTGATGATTATGGTATTCATATTGGAACCATAGATGAAATTAGCAGTAATACTTCTGCTTCTTCTGTCTATGAGATTGAGTCTATGGATGAATCCTTTGGTGAGGATAATTCTTCTGAGATTGAGGATCTCAGTAATGCTATAGAACATCTCAAGATAAATATGAATACAATAAATAAAACTTATAATCAAATTAGAATCACTCTTTTAGACGATAAAGCTATCCTCCCTATTAAAGAAGGGATTTCTGCCGGATATACTTTATACGCTAAAGAGGATGTTTGTATTAAACGTTATAGAAGTGCCGAGATACGTCTTGGACTATGAATCTTTATACCCCTTGGATATTATGGTGTTATCCATAGTGTTCCTTTGCATACAAATAAAGGTATACTGTTGACACAGGGTTTTATTGAGCCAGTATCAAGACATAACGTATGTATCACCGTTAAAAATACGGTCTATGAGGGTGATTATATTATTCACCGTGGTGACCCTATTGGGTTACTAGTAATCCATAAATATGAGGATCTACCTATGGTGGAAGAATCCCTTCCGTCTAAAGCAGTTCCTCAACCAGGTCCTAGTTCAAGTATTAGCTCTGATAGGAGAGACCCTGACGAGCAATACTATGAATTTAGAATCTATATGAATAGACTTACGTCAGAAGAAACTTCGAATTCTAGCCTCCAGCAAAGTGAAGGTGAACAATTCGAAATTACTGACGAAGATCTGGAAAAGCTCAAGGAAGCTATTCCTCATTCTGATAAAAAGGAAGTATATAAACCTATATCCTTCCAGTCTCGATTTTTAAATAAACATACCTATGTATTCGAAAGAATGTAGGGAAATATTGAACTTCGCGGAGGAGAAGACTTCTCTTCTATATGCCTCCTCGACAAAAAGAAAATCGAAAAATTAAAAAAGAAATACCCAAAAATGAGATACCTACATATTGGGTTAATTCAGTTAAAATAACGGGTTTATTCCGAACAGGGATTGATACTCCCATACTTGTTGTCTGTATGGATGAACGTATCATTAACAGCCCTCTTAATAGCATTATTGGAGGAGCTAAGTCCAACCTGGTAAACAGGTTATTTGGAATAAACATTCATCCGGACTTTTCTATAAGTCTTGATGATGAAAATATTGAAAAAACATGTACACTATCTATAAACCTTCAGGGCATAGAACTTATGCCAGGATCTAAGGTTTTGGGTATACAATGGAAACATTGTATGGCTTTAAACGATACTCCAACGTTTAAATCCTTTACTCCCAAACATTTAGTTAAACTCTTCGAGGTTGGCATGGGCAAGACCATACAACCAAGATTAGTAAAATTAGAACATTTAAGGCTTGACAATGAAATGCAAATTTTTGTCAAATCCTTAAAACCTAAACTTGAGGTACCTACTGAGTATTTTATTGCCTCTGGCAATACTATTTCTACTGTATTAAGTGGAAGCCGACCTCAGTCTCATGATAATGAGGCTTCCTCCTCTAATTCAGTAAGAATTTTACGATCTATTTCTATGGGACACTTAGATTCGGGAAGAATATCGGTTTCACCTGACATTTCAACCCATAGAACTAGTATTAATGAACCTCCTATGGAAGGACGGACTAGTCTCCTGATGAATGAAAATGCCAGGAGAGATAATAATCTAGTCGTACCTACAGCATTACCCCCTATTAGGGAAAATAGGTCTGACTTGTCTTAATTAATGATAAAAACAACTCTTGATCTTAAGACTTTTTCCCAAGGTCATATTTATATTCCTTTAACCATTTGTACTCCTGGTTATAAGGAACTAACTATTCATGCACTCCTTGACACAGGAGCTGAAGTTAGCCTATTACAAGAATTGTTCATACCTGAACATTTACGTTATAAACTTGATCGACCTTGTCGATTAAATGACTTTATGGGACGCCAAATATCAGTTGAGTTTGGAGCCAATGTTGATGTCCAAATCCTTGATATTCATGGCCTTTTTAAAACATATAAGTTTTCTTTTCGGTTACTTCCGAAAGATTTTGATAATGATTGCTTATTAGGTATGGATAACCTTCGAAATTATCAGCCTTTTAATCATCATTATTTTGACATTGATGGACGCTCTATTCCTCGCGTTCCTTTCAATGTTTCGCTTGCTAACAAGTTTTCACCAGCAGCACAGCATGGTGAGATTGATGATAAAATTTGTACTTACAATATTCCTACGGATATTAATTTTCAAAAAATTATTCATGGCATGTTAGAACCATTGTATTCTGATAATCCATTAAAATACTTTGATAAAGCTCCGAGATATTGCAAAATTGAGCTTCTAGATATACATAAAGAATCGAAAGTTCGTGTTAATAACATCATGGTTTCTCCATCAGACAAGGAGGAATTTGCTAAACAAATAGATGAATTATTGCGATTAAAATTGATACAAAAAAGCCATAGTACTCATTCATCTCCTGCATTCCTAGTTAGGAATCATGCTGAAATAAAACGAGGAAAAGCTCGGATGGTTATTAATTATCGTAAGCTTAATAGCTATACAAAATTTGATGGTTATTTTATCCCTTCTGCTGAAAATCTTATTAGGCAGATACAAGGAGCCAAGTTTTATAGCAAGTTTGACGCCAAGTCAGGATTTTGGCAACTCAAGCTAGCTGATAAAACTTCCATTGAGCTAACAGCATTCAGCTGTCCTCAGGGACATTTTGAATGGTTAGTTATGCCATTTGGATTAAAAAATGCTCCACAGATATTCCAGAAATGGATGAATTCTATATTTGGTCATCTTGATTTTGTAGTTGTCTACATTGATGATATTCTTGTGTTCTCTAAATCTGCTGATGAACACAAAGATCATTTATTGCAAGTAGCCAAACTTCTTTTAGACAATGGCATTATTCTTAGTCCTAAGAAGATCGAACTGTTTAAAACAGAAATTGATTTCTTAGGTAAGGTAATAAAAAATGGACAGTTAGAACTACAACAGCATATTTATACAAAAATTAAGGACTTTCCTGAAGATTTTAAAACCTTGAAGGAACTTCAGAGTTTCCTTGGACTACTTAACTGTGGTAGAAAGTTTATACCTCATCTTTCTGCTAGAGTTGAAAAGTTACAAGATAAGTTAGCTGCTGAACAAGCTAAGTATAAAACAATGACTGGCGAGCAACCTAGAAAGTGGGATACCAGTAAGATTTCTATCTCTCTCTCATCTTCAGAGAAAGAAGAAATTTCGAAAATTAAAGATCTAGTTAAAGACCAGAAAATCCTTTACTTTCCTTTAGAAGACGAAAAAATTGTTTTGCAAACTGATGCTTCTGATTACTTTTGGGCAGAAGTATTGATTGCAAAAAATAAAGAAATTATTGCATATACTTCTGGAAAATTCACTAAAACCCAGATTAAATATGCGACTTATGATAAAGAATTACTTGCTGTTAAATTAGCTATAAAGAGTTTGCGCATATATCTTCTTTATAGAAATTTCATTATTGAAACTGATAATAAATCTGTTGCTCAGTTTCTTAAAAAGAAAACTATTAATAATCCCGAAGAAAATCTTCGAAGGATTAGAATTGCGATATATTTAGAAATTTTTAATTATGAAGTTAATTATATTCTTGGATATACTAATTTTCTTGCTGACACTCTTACCAGGCCATAATGCGATGGATCAAGATGAGTTCTCTCGGATCAAAAAAATACATGATGATATGAAAAGGCAGCAGGCCTTTACCCAGGCAGGCCCTAAAAAGGCGGCCAAAGCGAACGCTGCGAGCAATGCAGCCTCTTCGTCTGGGACGACAACGGTGAACAACCCAGTCCCCGGGACAGAAGGTCCCAAAGTGGCAAATAGCCAAAACATTCAGGCGAATAGCCAACATAGGGTGAATAACCCAAATGCTGTACATGCACAAGCCGCACAGGCACAAGCAGTCCAGAGAGGACCCAAGAAGTTGGTTCCTTTCCAGGGAAAAACATATGCTAATACCATGGTGAAAAACTGGTATAACCAAGACCTTGAAAAGAATGACAAGGAATCTTGGGACAAATTCAATGGCTGTTACAGAGCCATGCAATCAAATGATCTGAAGGGTGTGAGTTTCTGGCTTTCTCAAATTGAGAAGCAGTTTCTGGCAGAAAAGGCGAAGGCCTCACAATACAATGCCAAGCTCTATGAACTACGGCAGATGGCTATCCAGATGATCGTATATAGTGCCACATCTCGGTCACCTGCTATAGTCTCTAGAGAAAAAGACCTCTTCCAGGGACATAGTGCAGAACATAAATAACTGCGGGAAATCCTGAAGCAAATCGACAGCCATGATCTGGTCAATTTCCGGATCCCAGACATACTGCATTTGTATCAGGCTATGTCCATAGAGAACGAGCGCCTTCAGTGCATGGAGACTGAGGGTATGGTACAGAGTATGATCACTATGTACCAACAATAGATAATTGATGAAGCCCGTCTTCTTGCTTATTTCAGACGCCTAGATGACTCTGAAATCACTAGGTATTTTGAGGGCAGGGAGATTGTCTATTCTCCAAATGGTTTTATTCACCTGGTCTGTTGTTTCCAGAAGATTATCAATATGACTCTTCAGATCAGCAAAGGATTTGTGCATGAGGTGTTTGTTAGCACCTCTGAAAAAAGAACTTTATGAGTCGACTATCCCAGAGATCTGCTGAAAAGCAGCGGTCGCTCATTCTTCCAGGTTCCAGGCGATGTTCAGATTCAGAGTTTGGAGTGTTTGGAAAGAGCGGAGGTATATCAAGATCTTTCCGTCCTATCAGATTTGGGAGCTTCATCGGCTGGAAAGTGATCCAGGATTGGTGTTTTCCCCGTTCAAGAAGGGGAATTTCAATGAAGCCAAGGAGCGGTACGGTACTGCTAGGGAGTTCTTTCTGGAAGCTCAGAAGCTGCATCAGAGCTCAGCCACTCTTCCTGTAGTGGCAAAGTTATTCTGGCCAACTACCTTTGCAGAAGGCCAGAGGACGACAACACTAGGACTTCTCTCTTGCAGGAGTTCTTATCCAGTTTGAACCTTGGCCCAGCAGGTATTTAGGCCAGGGATGATGTGAACTCTGAGGACCTTCTAATGGCTGGTCTTCAGATTGAAGAAAGCGAGGTGGGCCTATGAAGCGCAGGCTCACGCAGAAGAATGTTCTTAGACGCTACCGAAAACGGGTGGGCTGGCGTCTACCAAAATGAAGAAAGGTGGCACTCAGTCCTGTGCTAGAAAATGAACCAATGCAAGTTTCGCCTCCTCCACAATCTCCTCCTTCCGTGGCAGAGATGGATTACACAATTGCTACGGCTTCACCCTTGGAAAGAAGAGTCCAGGCTTGGGAAGAAGCTGAGAGAGCCTATAGACACTGGTCCCCTCCTCGGGGAGTGCCTCAACATTGGTCTCCACCACGTGGAGAGTCACCATCCACTTCTACTTTTGAGAATTGGGATGGATGGTGGAGTTCTATTTGGGAGGACCCCATTTTTGAGGACTCTACAATTTTCTATAGTAGGGAGCATGGAGAAACATCACGAAGCACTGATCGTGACCCTCCACCAACACTGTGACAGGTGGAAGATTCGTTCTCATCCAAAACGAATAAAGCCAAGATGATGGTGACTGCACACCAACTGATCGTGATGGCGGGCCAGCAAAGAGATAAGGAGGAATCTTTTCTCACTTATTGAGAGAAGACTGTAGACACCGGTAGCCTTAACCGGCTAAACCGGTTAGTATCGTCCCTTCAGCCTATATATAGATGGGCTTATGTTCGTGAAAGGGCAACGAAGTTTGTAATATTTTCCTTTTGTGCTTTCTGAGTTCTTGTGTGCTTTCCTTCTCTCAATTCCGTTGTAAATTCGCTTTGACCCTTGATTCTGCGGCTTGACATAGTTCCCCTACGTTCCCTGATTACGCTGATCAAGGAACTACCGTGGCTTTCTGGCAGGGTTTGGCCTCGAACATACGACCACAAGCCTGAACTACCGCTTCACGGAATTAGAGCACAGCTTTGGTTCGTTTCCTACACCAAAGCGTAAGAGCTACTGCACACATCTTAGCGTTATTCTTGTTAAAACTAGCTAGAGCCTACCATAGCTCATATACTCAAGAACAACTCCTTACCATGGGAGACTCTATTGAGGCGAAAGCCGAATTTCGGGTTTCAGCGAATGACCATCGCTGTCCTTACAACTTGAAAGGATATGAACATCTTGTTCATCTTCCTTCCCACGATAACCATGACAATGGTATATACAATTTTATCGTGGATACCTTAGTGACTATGAATAGAAATATGCATGAAGATATGCAGACTATCCGAAAGGATATAGTTGATATGAGTAGTACCATACATACTATTCATACAGATGTTATTCATACTGGACACGAAATCGTCCAACTAAAAAACGATCTAAAGTGCCTAGGAAAAATTCCTATGGATGTTGACACTGCTACTAGTAAACCTGCTAGAATTGCAGGCCAACCACTGGTTGTCAGAAGAAGCCGTTGGGCTACAAATATTAATATGATGAAACTTTCTTCTAAGGAAACCAACACAATTCCTCCAGAAGAAATTGATGAAAGCTTTTATAAAACCTTTTTAAGATTACAACAACAGGAACTGTCAGGAGATATTGACAGTGAACCTGTATATACATATTATGAACAACATGCTAAAGCAATTGACTTCTTTAAATGGAAATATACTGAGAGTTCTGATTCAACTCATCAGATAGCGATACAGAACCCCTCTTTGTTTGCTCCATTGAAGAAGGACAAAGTAGCAATGATACTTTAAATATCGAAGCTGAACCACATCTAAATCCTACTACTATACCCCCTAATCCTGAGGTTATAATGAGGGATCCAAAATTTATTCTTGGAGAGCCCTCCCCTTACACTTCTAAATTTAGAGAAGAAAGGCGTAAAGATTGGAATAAGCTCCATTCTTCTCAACAATCATACCAACAAGATAAAAGATATTTATCTGATGGTTTGATCTTAAACCTTGAAAACGTTCCACATAAACAAATTGGAGAATATCTCTCTAATTGGTTACAAAAAATGCAAGGGATGGCATATTTCCTTCCTGCTGACATAAGTACTGAAGGATATATTCATTATGCCACTAGCCATTGGCAAGGTGATATAATAGCATGGTTAAGAAATTTTGAAACTCAAAATCCTCAAAAAATAGAAACACTAAAAGCAAATCCAGATAAATTTACAGCACTTGAAGAATTGATTAAGCAACTTCTAGCAGATTTCACGGGAGAAGTATCCCAAGCTACAAAAAATTATAATAAGATATTACATAAAATGATTTTGTGTGATATTTGCATGCTAGAAGAATTTGTATCCAAGTACATTGGATTAATTTTCCATTTAAATGATAATAGGGAAAAAGAATTCTGGATGGAAGGATTCTTTACTAAAATTCCTTATCCCTGAAATAATATTATTAAAGCAAGATATGATGAATTCCGTGGTGGTATGAATGGTCTTCATACAACTGGCATGCTAAAAAAGGCATGTATGAGAACCATGGAAGAAACTTGCGAGCAGGCTAAAGCGGCATCTCAAATGAATAAATTCATTAAAAACTCTGTACTTGGTTATAGATGTTGTAACAAGTACGATGAAGATATTAATTTCCAGTTTGGATGTCCACCTACATGGAAACAACCAAAATGGAAACAATCAAAATGGAAAAAGGGTAAAACCTTTAGTAAGAAAAAAATGGAAAATTACTAGAAAGAAATGGAAACCTAACTTCAAAAAGAAGTTTAAAACAGAAAAGAATTTCCACAAAAGAAAATTTATTAAGAGAAAAAAGTTTTAAAAAGGTTGTAAATGTTTTAAGTGCAATAAGGAAGGACACTTCGCCAATGAATGTCCTGAAAACATACAAAGTGTGGTCATAACTGACCTTGATGATTATGGTATTCATATTGGAACCATAGATGAAATTAGCAGTAATACTTCTGCTTCTTCTGTCTATGAGATTGAGTCTATGGATGAATCCTCTGGTGAGGATAATTCTTCTGAGATTGAGGATCTCAGTAATGCTATAGAACATCTCAAGATAAATATGAATACAATAAATAAAACTTATAATCAAATTAGAATTACTCTTTTAGACGATAAAGCTATCCTCCCTATTAAAGAAGGGATTTCTGCCGGATATACTTTATACGCTAAAGAGGATGTTTGTATTAAACGTTATAGAAGTGCCGAGATACGTCTTGGACTACGAATCTTTATACCCCTTGGATATTATGGTGTTATCCATAGTGTTCCTTTGCATACAAATAAAGGTATACTGTTGACACAGGGTTTTATTGAGCCAGTGTCAAGACATAACGTATGTATCACCGTTAAAAATACGGTCTATGAGGGTGATTATATTATTCACCGTGGTGACCCTATTGGGTTACTAGTAATCCATAAATATGAGGATCTACCTATGGTGGAAGAATCCCTTCCGTCTAAAGCAGTTCCTCAACCAGGTCCTAGTTCAAGTATTAGCTCTGATAGGAGAGACCCTGACGAGCATTACTATGAATTTAGAATCTATATGAATAGACTTACGTCAGAAGAAACTTCGAATTCTAGCCTCTAGCAAAGTGAAGGTGAAAAATTCGAAATTACTGACGAAGATCTGGAAAAGCTCAAGGAAGCTATTCCTCATTCTGATAAAAAGGAAGTATATAAACCTATATCCTTCCAGTCTCGATTTTTAAATAAACATACCTATGTATTCGAAAGAATGCAGGAAAATATTGAACTTCGCGGGTCGTGCGCGTTCGACCGGAGTAGAAGTTGAGCGCATATGACTTTCTTGGACTCTTCGACGCCCAGCAGCTCGAACTTGTCTTCCAGTTCCTCTAACCAGTCGATCGCCAAGGAGGGTTCTTCCGTGCCATAGAAGGAAGTACGACAACTCTTTGTGAATTTCGACACGTCGAAGTTAGAACTTCTCGGTGCTGCATGTGTAGGCTCGGGTGCCTCCGGATCGACTTCACTTTGTCTGGCCGCAGGCTCGGTCACGGCAGGAGTTGTCGCGGAGTTGTTGTTGTTGGCCACCACTGTCTGTACAATTTGCTGAAGAGTATCAAACTGCTTCTGCTGCAACTTGAATTGTGCATCGATTCGGGCCTCGAACTGGGTCTGGCGTGCCTCTACCTCCCGTCGATGTGCCTCCGTCTTCCGTCGATGTTGCTCATTCAGGCGTTGATTCTCCTGAGCTTGTTGTTGTTGCGCTTCCAGCATGCGCAACATCCGTTCCATGGCATCGTTAGAGGGTCCGGGCCTCGAGCTACTCGAGCCGCTCGAAGCACTTTCTTCGTTCAATGCCACGTTCACCGCCGCACCTTCTGGGATTTTGAAGGTAAAAATACATTAGTCACAAAACTTATTATAGACTCCCTCGTATGGAATGACATATCTCATCGACACGAGACCAACGATTTGAGACTAGAAACTCGACACTAGAGGCCAAGGACGTAAAGCCATGCTCTGATACCATTATGTCACGCCCCGATTCCGTAGAATCGATAGTCGTCCCCCGGGCGTGATGCCGTGCAAGCCTAAATTGCGCTCGCACAAGGCATAGTCATAAGGTTATCCGAAACACAACAACAAGAAAATGCTCAGAGTAAATTGAACACACATTATAGAGAAGGAAATTTAAGCTTTATTGATAATGAACATCATTTTTACAGACTCGATATAAAGGCGCCGCACGGGCTTTTTACAAACTGACTCCATTACAAAATGAACGTCGACGAGATAGCCATTCCGTACATTTTATCCCTTGATTACAACCAGCATTACAAAACCACCTGGGATGACGGGAAGTCGCTCCATCTGTCTTCTTGGCCTTCGACAGCGGAGTCTTCAAAAGAGGTTGGATCCAAACTTCGACCGCAAGGACGAAGCTTTAAAACACACGAGCGTAGCCTCCCTTCACGCGGCACGCTCCTCCTGATTTATCGTACCTGTAGAGAGAGCGAGGATCAGTACAATCAACATGTACTGGCGAGTGGCTAATTAGTTTCCAGGCTCTCATTTGGTTCAAGAGTTTAGATAAACATTTACACAACTTGCTTTTCGTGATCTTTCCAACCATCCTAGGTAATTTCATACGAAGCATTTAACAAAACATAACCCAAGTAAGTTACACCAGAATTTCCTTCGGCAGAGCGCGCCGTGCAACATAAAACTTACCATCACCTTCCCTGTTAGTTGAATAACAATTTATATCAAGTGTTTGAGGTGGAGGTCACTGGCATTAACTAGCCATCCTGGACATAGCCTGGTAATACGGGACCCTTGCAACGCAAGTAGCGAGCTCCGATGCAAGTCCCCGTCTTACCGGTTGCTTCATACCCAGCTCGGCTATAACCTGTTTCTTCCTAGGCCGAGTTGGTCCCGTGGCCCCGGGTTGCCGCTCGAAGAAACCATCGCCCTTGTCGACAAGTTGTCCATGACCTTGATAGGTTAACGAGGTATATTTGGGATACCGTTGGGGCTTGTTATGTAATCGATTCATTCAGTTGTTTTGCAGGCCTAAAATAATTCTATCTCTTTTCTACAAAATTCATCTTTTCTCTACTCAACATAGGACTTGTGTTTTCCAAGCGAATCATTCCATTTCATTACCATTACCCAAGTTCTCATTTTTGAAATAGAGGGTCGAGATGAAGGAGGTCAGCCACTCACCTTAGTATTTACTTGAGGCGAGAAACTGGTTGGCCGCGCTAGACGTTGCCTACGCGATCACCTGAAATCACAAAAGCAACCGATTAGAACACTGTGTTATTCATGAAAATTCGATATGAATGCGAAGTTCGAAACGTAAGCCATGAAAACCATCGAAAACATTCACGAAAACGCATTCAGAAAACAAAGCCAAAACTAACGCAAGCGGCGTGAAAAGCAGAGCAACGGGAGGTCTCTTCCGACTCAGCCGCAGAGTCAATCCTTGAGGCACAGCCCGCTGAATATGGGACTTGGTTCCGAAGAAGCCATTCCATAACGTGGAATGGATCTTAATTCAACCGTTCCCGTTCGATCGTTTGGATCGATCCCGACCTATAGGTCCCGACCGAGTCGATAGCGACAGTGTTCCTTTCTCGTGCACCCCGTGGACGGACAATGGGGCACGATGTAGGGACGGGGCACTACAATCAAGTCTTCATCACTAACACTTCACTTCTCAACTTTGCATTAAACAAGAACCCAAGGATTCCTTCATAAAGCCCAAATTGTTCAAATCAATCCTTAAGGGATGTAAGAGCTTGATCTATAATGTGGATGAAGTAGGTAATTCTAAAATTATTCTTCGGTGCTTGGCTTCCTTCGGAACTGCCTCCATATCCTCATCGAAATGCTTGTTTCTACGAACAACTCTCTTTTGTGGAAATGTCGGATCAATACCAACTTCATTAGCAAGTTCTTTGGCTTCTTTCATCAAGTCTTCAAAACCATTTCTCTAAACCTTTGAAAAAATACGATGAGCTCCTTTATTCTTGTAATTGCATCCTCCAAATTCATCTCTTCTTGTTGAAGTACTTTGCTAACCCGATTAATTTTATCCAAAACTTTGTACCAAATGCATAAGCTAATCAAGAACTCAAAATTTTCTAAAGCATTTTTGCACAAACCTTTAGCTTCGGCCATCACAACTTCCTCTTTAGAGATATTTACAATTTCAATCAAAGAATCTCTTAATTCCGATGCTTGATTTCTTATTTCTCTAACACTCTCAATATGACTTTCCCAACGAGTTACTGACAACGGCTTTGGTGTCAACCAATTAACGTATCTTCTAAGAACATCCCATCTTTGCGTTGAATGCAAACAAAGTATAAACCTTTTGTACATATGCGGAAAAAATTTCTAGCTTTCACACAAGATTTTGCCATATCACATAATGCAAGATTTAGGCTATGGCATCCACATGGTACATAAAGTGCTCTAGGATTTATGTCAAGTAGTCTATTTTGAACACCTTGATTTTTCCTTCCATATTTGACCCATTATCAAAGCCTGAACCTCTTATGTCATTAATGTTGAGCTTAAGATCAATCAAAATATCTTCAAATCGCTTGAAAAGTCCAAGACCCGAAGTGTCATCAACCTTTACAAATCCGAGAAAGAACTCTTCTACCTTGGCTTTACTTCCATTTTCAACATCCACACATCTTATGACAATTGACATTTGTTCTTCATGACTTAGATCCGGAGTGCAATCAAGAATAATCAAGAAATACTTTGCCTTCAATATTTTTTAAAATATCAACTCATTTTGAATCTTGTGACTCAGATAATGATGTTGAATTTCATTATCAACTATACGTCGAAGATGCTCTTGCATGATTGGATCAAACTCTGCAACAAATTCTATAAGTTGACAAAAAAGTCCATTGTTCTTCTCGTAGATCTTCTCATTTGTTCCACGAAATGGCAAACTATTTCGTGAAAGTGTCTTCACAATCCCAAGATTCGAACTAGTATCATCTTCCAACGAACTTTTTCTTTGTCAATTTGTACTTGCATTTCTTTGTCAATCGTCATCTTTAGTTTTAGTCCCTTTTGCAAATCAACCCACTTCACAATATTTGATTGTGTTCCAGATTACCTTCATGATTTCGAAGCTTTGTAGGAAGGTTGTGCCAATCATCAATTCCATTCTCTGCCAAATTTGATGCCATCAGTCTATGCTTGAATAGCTTGCAATAAAGACAAAAGACTTTATTCAACTCATTTGAATAGACAAGCCACTTTCTTTCTTGCTTCTCTCCGTTTGGTTGATGACTAATATAATGTTTGGAAGAAAAGCATATCCCCTAGTCTTCGTCTCTTGGAAACTCATTATTTTCTTTCAAAATTTTAATAGGACCTTGTTGAACTAACATTATCCTCTTGGCATCATTAATATTTTCTTACAAACCCGAGTCGTAATTCACATCAACATATTTCTCAAGGTCAAGCATACTTTCTTTCATAGGCTCCGCAAGACCCTCACCACTAGCTTCTTCATTAGCATCTTCATCCTCCATAGATTCATTATTTGCTACATCATCACCTTCATTGCTAGGCTCTTCAAGGATATCATTCACACTTTCATTATTAGCTTCTTCGACTTGACTCAAATGTTGAGATTTTTGAGCTCTTGCATTAAACAACTTAGAAATTGATTCCGCTAGTGGTTGTGACGTTGCATCTTTATGTTGCTTGACCCTTCTATTTTAAGCTTCGGAATTTTGTTGTCGAAATCTGACTCGATCCTTATCATTTTCATTCTTTGTCATATTACCTATACAATAAACATTAAAACGATTTTGACACAATAAAGACATGTTCTAAGTTTTAACCATTAAAACAATATTGACACAATAAACAATCAAAAATCAATATCCTCATTCTGTGAACTGAACTGAACCCCTAATAAAAATTATTAAATCAATAAAATTCCTAAACATTCACAAAAAACGTTCATACATCTGTTAACCATTAGTCCATTACCTGAAAGACTTTGGATGTTTAATTACCAGCAGGCAGTAACCACTCCGTCTCTGATTTCCCAAATCCCCTCCTCCCGAGTCCTGATTGAACTGAACTTCATAATAAACATTCATAGAATTAGAATCATACATCCACTAATGATTTTAAGTGTCAACCAAGAACTAGAAGAAGAATAAGGAGGAGGAAGGAGAAACTGACAGGAGGGGGGCTCGATATTCTACTTTCGCGGAGGGAAGGCAGGGCCGCCCCTGGTTGTTATTATTATGGGAAAAAAACCAAATTTCCTAAAGTCTTTTATTCCCGTTAAATTTCATTAACCTCTCTCATTAATTCACCTCATGCTTCATATTCAAAAACTTACCAAAATCTTTCCAACATCTATTGTTTTCATTCATTTCAATTGAATGACTTTCAATGCCAGTCAATATATATTCTCATAAATACACCAAACATCCATAATTTTATTCAGCCCTTATTGTCACTTGTTTCTATTAATACCTATGGTTGAGGGTCGAGTTTGTGTTGTTGAATGGATATAAAAAAAGAGCAACAAATCTCTCCATCTATTCATCCTCCTTCACAAATCACAACTATATGATTCCTCTTTTCTTTTCCATTTCAATTTCTCCTTCTCTGGGCAAAGTTAAGTTTGGGTCGTTATTCCGAAACTGTGTGCGGTGACGTAAAGCTGGTAGCAAGAGAGTTTTACTTCTAGGAGGATTCGAGACAAAGTCTGCACATAGACCTCGAATATTATCTTAGGGCAATGCTTCGTGCATGACTTCTCCGTAGACCGGTATTTCTAACATTTTTATTATTTTGCTATTCTATATTTTAGGATGATAAAAAAATATTTTTCAAAAATCTAAGAGAATATTTGAGTTATTTTCACTCTTGTTTGTTTAATAGAATAAATAACAACATCATACTATTCTGTTTTAGCATATATCAACATTATTTCTTATTAACAGCATACTTCTAAAGCATTTTTCCTAAACTGATGCATTACCTACTGCTGCTATTATATTTCTCATCGTTTGAGAAATTAGGTGTTTAACATACCTAATTTACTGGTCATCGGAACATTTTTACTTCTAATTCCTTCACAATAGTCTTCTTAATAAATTACGTCATTGGAACATTTGTTGCTTAACATATGTGTTTGTCCTAGTGCATATTGTGGAGTTTCTCTCTTCATGGTTCCATATCAAGTCAAGTATCTAGTTCTTTTCAGTTTCCGAGTCTTTGGACAAATATCCATTTACATTTGAGATAAAATCAGTTGGTTAAGATCATTACATATCAGTCAACCTATGGATCCATCCTCACGGTTGTCTGGCCGTTGCCAATAGAATGGTTTTTATTATATGCATTGTTGCTAAAGGTTATAATATGTTTATATAATTGTAGCCTTGTTCATCCTAAACATCCAATGCATGAGTCATGACCGGTTGTGATGCATGCCTTACTGCCTGCAACTACCACTTTTCTAAAATATGGATATTTTTGAAACTTTGTAAAATGATTATTTTTATTATTATTATTTAATTGAGTGAATTGTGTTAGTGTTATATTTTGGTAAAATCTTAGAAACACTTTGATTAGATATTAGACATGACCAAAGAAGACTCGATTAGTGAGATTAGACCACTTTAGATACAATTCTAATTAATTAGCCAAGCCTCTAGCTTAATTAGAAACCACTTAGAAATTAATGACTAAAACACTAAGGCTGTGTTTGATTGGGCGTTTTTTTCATGGAAAATATTTCCACCACAAATTTTCCACCAATTGTAGTGTTTGATAGCTTATATTTTCCATGTAATTATTTTCCAAAAAACTATCATTTTCCATATTTTCTTCTAAAATGGTGGAAAATGAAACTTGTCAAACCCATAGGAAAATATCATTTTCCATGGAAAATAACTATTTTTCGTGGAAAATAATGACAATCAAACAACCAAATTAAGTTTTCCATAGAAAAATTTAAAATTCCATGGAATTTTTTTCCTAGGAAAATAATTCCATGAAATTAATTTCTTTTCCACGTATTTTCCACCTTGCAATCAAACACACCCTAAGTTAGAATGGACCATTTTCTTAGAACTTGTCATGACAACTTAGGAGGACCTTCTAGACTTTTCACAAATGAACCAAACCCTAAACTAAACCTAATGGCAGCCCACCTTCGTTAAATAGCCTCACATCTCCTTCTTCCTCCCTCTTTCATTCAAAACCTAACCCTAAATTGAAGCTTTTCTCCAAATTGCTCCTACACCATTTTTTCATCCAAATTTCCTCAAATTAGTTTTATTCTCTTCCCCTTGGAGAGGAGAAGGCTCTATTGGCTAGTTAGGGAGGATTTGGAAGGATTTGGAGCCTTGAAACTTGGAGGAGATTCTAGATGTAGGATTTTACATTGGAAATCCATCTCCCAATTGGTAAGAGCCCTCTAAACCCTCTAAATTTCTTCCGTTAGTGTAGATGCATTCATTTAGGGTCCCCCTTTGCATTAGGGTTGCCTTGGGTCAATTTTGGATCCATTTGAGGTGCGTATCGCACCGTATCTAATACGCATCCCAAGTGTTTGTCAAAATTACCAATCGGGCATTTAATACTCTAATTTCAGTTTTAACTTAGTTTTATCTATTGATAATATATGGTGTTAGCAAATTAATTGTTGTCTTATGATATGGAATGGTTTTGGTAGATCAAACTTGGGTTGGGGTTTTGATCATAGAGCATCGTATGTTCATTCTTTAACTGTTCAAGTCTTGCACCACACCACTGCTCTGCCCATTCTTTTGTTTCAGTCCCCATCTATATGGGCTATGTCCTATAGTCATTTATTCCTATTTAGTACAAACCATTAGAGTGGGTTTGAGCTCGAGTATGAGTAGTGGCAGTATAGGATCTGTTCTGCACTGCATTGTTTGTTCTGTCCATCTGTTTGTTTTGTTCAGTCCTTGAGTTCACATATATAAGTCGAGGGGTAAATGTCTGCTATCCTACTTCATCTTTGTTTCAATCTAGTTTTTGAGGAGGGTAGTGGCTCGAGTTTAGCTTATATTCAGTTAATATTATGTTCAATTCCATTCTTAGTTTGTTCAGACCCCCATATTTAGAGTATCTATCCATTTGGTATTGTCCTACATTCATATTTGATCTGTCCTTTGGATGTTCTAGGTTCAGTCAGTTCCCTACAAATAACTTGTTTTGTCCCCATTTCCCTTTAGGTCTATTTCGTATCCTAAGGGTGAGCTTGATTCACTGCATTTGTAATGACCAATCAAGCATATACCTGGATATGTTCTACCTGCATTTGATTCATGATGTACCATTCTATATAGATGGATCTGTCCATTCTTTTATGTCCAGATATTAGTGTTCTTTCCCTCGAAACACATACTCTGTTCACTGTTTTACTTCCAACCCTTAACCAATGTTCAGGCAGTAAAATCCTACTTAGTTGATGGTTCAAGCCATCTTCACCTTCATTTGACTAATACTCTTTGAGTATCAGTCTTCTGACCTTGTGATCTACATATCAATTCCCAATTTATTGATGTATCAGTCATTGCATCCTAATCACCTAGATAGCATTAGCCCAACCTCTGTTATGTCCCAAATGGCATTTCATTTCACTGCATTGCCCTTCCTTCATATCTTGCATTCAAATATTGCACTGTTCTGTCCTTGCATTGTCCTGCAATCCATATTACATTGCCAGCTTACTAGGGATGGTTTACTTTGAAGTATCATACACTCTTTTACTTGTGCAGTTCTATTTTTGTGTTGTGGGCTGCCCTTGTTTCAGTTGGGTTACATATGGATAACCATTAGTTTACAAACCCCCCTTATTTGTCCAGTTTGGATAGTCTCATAACTATCTGTATATATATACATTAGTGAGATATCCTTAGGTAGAAGTATATGTCATATGATAGAGGGTTGGTAATTGTTGAATTAGCCTTGAGTTGTGGTGTATAGCCATATCCTAATAGCTTAGATATATACATATATAGTAGGCTAGTAGCATATAACCACATATCTAGTTGAATGTATATAGGTGGTATATAGTTTAGTACATGTTGCTTTACAAATATGCATCTTGAGTCCACATTCACCCACTTGAATAGCTTTAAACCACTGCATTCTTCACTTAACCACCACTGCATTTCCCTTTCACCTGTTCTGTGACCAAACCAGCTGATACCATATTCTTCACTGCACCCTTCGTTTCATTTCCTGCAAACCTCACTCATCTTCATCCATAGCTTGCCCTACATCAACCATATCCTATGTGTCCTGCATACAAGTTTACTTGTTCTGCTCTTCTTTGGGTTCTGTCCATTGCCTATTGTAGAAGCATGAAAAATATGGGTTCATGCGGATCACATTTACAAAGCTAACCGTATGAGTACTTTGGGCCAAGTTGGTCCGCAGACGGAAGAGCCGCATGACAGACTCGGCATGCCCCTGCGGCCCATCTTCACTGTCTCTGGTTATATTAAAAAGCGACCAAACTGATTTGGGCCGCAGAAGGAAGAGCTACTTATGCGGCCAAGCTGATCAGCCGCAGAAGCTCCTCTGACAAAGCTGACAAACTCTGATAAAGCTGACAACTCTGTCAAAACTGACAACTCTGACACATTCTGACAAAAAGAAGATAAGACGTGACCTTTTGAAAAAAGACAAAAAAGTCACCAGACATAGGACCCACGTGCCTGAACCTAGGGCCCACGTATGTCATGCGGCCAGGAGGACTGCGACCTAAGCCGCATGAGCCTTATGCGGCTCAATCTATGTGGCCCAAAAAGTCTCCAAACTTCATGCGGCTAAGAGTGACTGCGACCTGAGCCGCATGAGCCTTATGCGGCCTAGAATGTAGGATATATGCGGCTCAAAAGTCTCCAAGCTGCATGCGGACTGATGGCACTACTGGAGGGACACGTGGCTAAGGAAGATTGCGACCTGAGCCGCATGAGTCTTATGCGGCCCAGCATGGCCGAACACTAAAAGACCTATGCGGTCCAAAATGACCCAAGCAGATTGATTCTATCCTGCGATAGGACATGTGACAAGTTGACCAAGTCTCAACCACCCAGATTTGCTGCAAAGAAATCTCAACAAATCCACCAACTGGCAACCAAAGACCGAGTCCTCGTGTGCTGTTACAGCCACGTGGCTGTCTATGCGGCCCAAAATATGTTTCATTCAGAAATCACTATAAATAGCAGGGTACCACATCCTTGCTAAAGGCTGGCAATTTTTTCAAGAGCAAAGACAGTGTCTGATAGTCCAAGGAGTAAGGCAGAATTGCAGAATTGCAGAATTGCTACACTTTCCCGAGCCTCCATCGTCACCCCCAGAATCAAAAATTAAACAGTTGTACTTAGATTGTTTCCTAGGATTTCTTTCTAGGCTTTCTTTTGTACAAGCGAGTTTGTAAACAAGTTCAATTCATTTGTAATTCTTGTTCTTGATATTTTAATGGCAAACACCTATGTTCCAAGGTTTGATAGGATATTTTGTATCATAGAACAAGTTGAAGAGTATTAGCATATACATTCAGACCCTATCTCTAAAATTGTTCACTTGTATATGTTCAATCCTATATTACTAACTAGTGCTCTGTCCTGCATTAGGAAGCCAGCCCTTCACTGTGTTATTGATGTCCAGTCCATTAGAGTTCATCCCTTGCCCTTATGATCAAACCTAGTATAGCTTGTACTGTCCCCATTATGTATATTAGACTATAGACCAAAAACCAGTTAAGTATACAATTATATATTACAATTAAATAACAAGGTTTGTAGTGGAAAGGGTTAGAAAGTATACCCTATAGATAGGATGCAAGGTTTGTAGTTCATGTGTGTATGTGTAGCAATGTATTAGATTTAGTATTGATACCATTAAACCCTATCCAAATTATGACCTAAAACTTAGAGTAGTCCCAATACCCAATGTATAGAGCCAGAACAAAGGTTGACCCATATGAAAGGTCATTCTATATAGATACTACCACCTATGTACTCTATGTTTATATACTCGTACGAATGGTTGGTAAGAGTATAGGAATTGTACTATATAGCTTAATGTGATTTATATACATAGGATATATGTATATGATGTAGGTGGCTTTATATATATATATATATATATATATATATATATATATATATATATATATATATATATATATATATATATATATATATATATATATATATGGAAAACAGGATATGAGCCATAGGCTCATACTCTTAAACGAGCCATCCTACGTGGCTTCCATGTGGACTAATAAAAATATAGTGACTTGGAACATGAAATTTAAATAGGTGAAAATAAAAGATCTCATAAAATATTTGATAAATAATAACTTACCATATTTTTGCTTAGAAACTTACCAAAAAGTTTGCTTAGGAGTTTAAATAGGAATAATACCATTTGTCCCTCCAAATTAAAATTAAAATTAAAATTAAAATTAACATTAAAATTAATATTAATATTAATATTAACATTGAAATTAAAATTAAAATTAAAATTAATATTAACATTAATATTAACATTAAATTAATATTAACAATAATATTAACATTAATATTAATTTTAATATTAATATTAATATTAATATTAATATTAATATTAATATTAATATTAATATTAATATTAACATTAACATTAACATTAACATTAAAATTAATATTAACAATAATATTAACATTAATATTAACATTAAAATTAAAATTAAAATTAAAATTAATATTAACATTAAAATTAATATTAACATTAATCTTAACATTAACATTATGGGATATTTTATTTCTTTCGATTTAAATTCCTAGGTAAACATATTTGGTAAGTTCCTAGGTAAAGATATGATAAGTTATTATTTATCAAATCTTTATGGGATCTTTTATTTCTATCTATGTAATTATTACTTTTTCCAATTCACTATATTTTTATTGGTCAACATGGAAGCCACATGGAATGGCTCATATAAGAATATGAGCCTATGGCTCATATCCCGTTTTCCCATATATATATATATATATATATATATATATATATATATATATATATATATATATATATATATATATATATATAGGAAAATTCTACAATACATCCGCTGGAAATGGATGTATCGATACATCCGAAATCTGGACCGTTGGATTTTAATCCAACGGTTCAGGTTTAATTCAGATAAAATAATACAGGAGACATCATTTAATGCTGATTTAGACTTCTGACCTGTTGGTAACTTGCTTTAGCAGGTCATTCTTCACTTTAATTTTTTCAATGAACACCCTAAATTAACTCATATTTACTCTCTCAAAAGTCCATCCAATTTAATCTGAACTTTTTTTTTTGGGTTACAGGCCATGGTAGTCGTGGTGGTGCTGGTGGTGGTGGAAAGAGAAACGGAGATGAAGAAGGAAATAAGAAACGGTTCGGAGCGCGTCGAACGTCGTCGAGCACCCCTAGAACAACGAGGAGTACCAGCTGCGCCGAGAAGAATCGGTCCGCTTCGCGTCGGACGTCGTCGAGGCCTCCTCGAACAAGGAGAAGTACCAGCGGCGCCGCTCTAATTTTACTGCCCATGCCATTGTCTGAAATTTTATTTTTCATTAGGAGTACCAGCTGCGCCGAGAAGAATCGGTCCGCTTCGCGTCGGACGTCGTCGAGGCCTCCTCGAACAAGGAGAAGTACCAGCGGCGCCGCTCTAATTTTACTGCCCATGTCATTGTCTGAAATTTTATTTTTCATTTAACAATTTAATATTTTGTTAATAAAGCTACATGTCATGGTGGTGGTGGTGAACTGAGGAAACCTGCTTCTGAGGTTGGGCGGATTATTTTTTAACTTTTCTAAAGATAATATTTTCGAGGAGAATATTTTTTTGGACAAAAAATGGCCATTCTCTTTGCTTTTAACACGGAGAATGGTACATTTAGGACGGAGAATGGTACATTTAGGACGGAGAATACGGCGAATGGCCATTCTCTTTGCTTTTAATATGGCGAATGGACGGTGAATACGGCGAATGGACGGAGAATGACCATTCTCTTTGCTTTTAATATGGCGAATTGACGGTGAATACGGCCAATGGACGGAGAATGGCCATTCTCTTTGCTTTTAATACGGCGAATGGACGGAGAATGGTACATTTAGGACGGAGAATGGACGGAGAATACGGCGAATGGCCATTCTCTTTGCTTTTAATACGGCGAATGGACGGTGAATACGGCGAATGGACGGAGAATGACCATTCACTTTGTTTTTAACACGGAGAATGGCCATTCTCTTTGCTTTTAATACGGCGAATGGACGGAGAATGGTACATTTAGGACGGAGAATGGTACATTAAGGAAGCCGACAAAAGCTCGTTCTCTCAAATCTCTTCTTTGTGTAAATTAAATCCAAGGAGGACACAATCCCTAATTTTAGTTATTGCTTAGCAGAGTCTGCTTAGTTGTTGTAAAATTGTGGTGTTGCTTCTGTGGCACTTTCATCTTTAATCTCATGTTTTCTATGAATATGTGTTCTGTTTGATTTTGATTTAGTAATCTTTCCGTATTTAGTTTTTTTGTTTCATCTAACAATTTAATATTTTTGTTATAAATCTACAGGGCATGGTGGTGCTGGAAGGAGAAACGGAGATGAAGAAGAAAAGAAGAAGTTCCGGTTCGCGGTGGACTTCGTCGAGTTTCTCAATCAAGCGGAATTAAACCTCTTATAGAGTTCCTTAATTGGAGTTGATCACGATAACCTTTTGTAATTTTCAAACGGATAGTAGAATCTTCCTCGAGCCCTCCTCAATCAAACGGCTAGTAGAATCTTCCTCGAGCTCTCCTTAATCAAACGGCTAGTAGATTGTTTGCTAGTCTCGAAATTTATTTGTCTTTCCATCTTCCTCACTTTTTGTACTTCTCTCTTGCTATATATACAATAGTTTTCTTGTTTCATAGTACTATTATTCATTCTGAAATAAATAGAATAGTTTTCTGAAATACAATAGTTTTCTTGTTCTCAAGATGTCTACTCGTGTGGGGGGAAATGTAGAAGACGTAGAAGATTGGATGCCAAATCCAAATGAAACCTTCATTCCGTGTTTGTTGCGCAAGATTGAACAACATCTGTCGACAATTTCAGTTGATGTTGCAAAGATAAAAATTGAACAAATGAAGTTATCTCGGCGTTTGGATAATATTGAAGAATCTCAAGCTTTGAAGGAGGCATCTTCATCTAGAGCATTTAATAATGTGAAGGTGGTTTCCGTTGAATCTTCTTCCGAAGAGGAGGACGTGGAGCTGCAGTCTCGTAGTAAAGCATTGGACCGATATCTCGCATTGGACGCTATAGAAGAAGAAGAAACTGACTTTAGCAGTCCTTCTAAAAGAATGCGTCGAAATTTACAGCCGGTCACACCATCCAAAAATTTAATAAGGGGTTCAACCTCGAAGCCTAGCAATTGTACTAGTGTTTCTTCGAGATATTACGACTATATTTTTGCAGATGATAGACCTGACGAGTAAGTAATATGAGTTTTGATTTAATTCCAACAATTTTTTTCTCCTAATTTATTCGTTTCTTTTCTTAGAGAAATAATATCATCTTGCAACAAAACCTATGTGTCTCGGTGGGAGATGAAGACCTTAGCTCCTTTAACTAAAATTACCAATGGGGTATGTATAAATAGTATATTTCTTCTTAGATGCCATCTATGTTTACTTCGATTCCATCGCTGACATTTTTAATAATTTATTCAGATTGTAGGTATTGTATCTGCTCTTCTCACCGTGGAGGAACGGAGAAGAACCTCCAATAAAGCTAATGTATGGTTTTTACCAATAAGGATGTCGGTGAGTGAGCATTTTATTCTTCAATGCATATGCATTAACAATTTTATCGTTTGTTTGTCCTTCGTAATGTATTAATTGATGTGTATGTAGAAAGCCACGTTACCTCCATCCGTCAAAAAGCCTTATGAATTATGGAAGAAGTTTAAATATTTTCAGGATTACATGGGATCTTTAAGTACTTGTAAAGAGGTATTAATGTATTTATGTTTAATTATTAATCCTAATTTTCTGAAAATTTACTAATTTGTTTTACCTAATTATCCTGATTCAGATATACATACCCATTCATTTGGGCGAACACTATACTCTTGCAAGAGTTGTGTTTAAAAACAGGACTGTTGAAATTTGGGACTCACTTGCATCTAAAGATGATCCGATTCAAAGCAGAACAGTTATAAAAGAAATAGTAAGCTCATATTTATCAATTTTTATGAATTGGGTACAAGAATACGCATTATACCAATACATATTGTTTTCTGGTAATTGTAGCTTTCAAATTTGGATATCTTTCTCGAAGAAGAGATTTTGAAGCTGAGAGATGCTAGGTTCAGCTTTTCTACTTTTGCAATAAAACGTCCTTCTTATGTTCCCCGCCAAGGCAATTTAGTTGATTGTGGAATTTTTTTAATTGCATTCATGAAAGACCGATGTAGCCTGGACTACCGTTCTATCGATGTAAGTATGAAAATATGTCGTCAAAAACTTCAACTTTTTAGAGCAATATTTTTGATGTTTGTTTGTTATATGCAGTTTGATGCGGAAAAGGAAAGACAGCATAGTTGCTGAATGAATTACAACTTCAGAGCACAATGAAGAGCTAAAAAAGAAGTCCAATCTGGTTGAATATGGAAGACGATGATTTTTTTTCTTCTTCTTTTATATTTAATGTATGGAAAGCCCTAATGTATTATGTTCATTTGTTTTGTTGAGTTGTAATGACATTTTTGCCAAACGGCTTCAATTCTTTTTAATTAAGCAGAAAGGAGTATTTTGCCCTTCCATCGAATGACATTTTTGCCCTTCTAATTAATTCAAAACACCCCCGAACCCTTTTATTAAAAAAAGAAAAGGGAAAAAGAAAACCGTTTCGGAGCCTCCTCTTCTTCCATACTCCACTCTGTACTCAAACCTAGATCATTCTCCTCCAAAATCTTCAAACCTTCCTCCCCATTCGCAATATTCACACCATGTCGGCATCAGCGGCAGAATCATCACCGGCAGCATTACCAAATAGAGAAGATGCACCAGTTACAGAAAATCCAAAAGCGACAGACGGAGAACAACGGAAACCCTATTCTAAGAAAGTTGCAAAAAAGAAAAAGGAAAAAGTTGCTAAACAAAAAGAAGTGCAAGAAGAAGTACAAACAGAAGGTATAACTTTGATTTTATGTTCGCAAATTCTGTATATATTTCAAGGAAAATGACATTCTCCGTCATAAAACGCATTTGAATGTTAAATTCTATTCGCCGTTTAATTTGGAACGGATAATGTCATTCTCCGTCTAACTTGAAACGGAGAATGCCGTTCCCAGTGTTAAAACCCATAAGAATGGCCATTCTCCGACCTAATTTTTGGTTTTTTTTTGTTTTGCAGAAAGAAAATCTGTCAGGAATAAGGATTCAAGACTTTTCCGTTCTACCTTCAAGCCAATGCTAAATCTTATGGAGGAGGTCAATCGAGATGCTGGCCGTTTACCTGAGCCAGTTATTGGTTCCTTGAAGAATACCGGTTTCTGGAATTTTGTCGAGATTTTCTACCAAAACAGAGTCCACGTCTCCGAAATGGCCAAGGTAACGGAAGGGCTTGAGAATTTAATTGCAAGTTACACAGAAGAAGAAGATGGCGTCGGGTGCTTTGAATTGAGCACCACTGTTAAAATCGCGCCAAGCGTCAAGGATATGGCAGTCATATTCGGTCTACCGCTGAATGAAGAAAGCGTTGATGATGTTTCTTACAGAAGATTGATAAAGGAAAAACAACAGCAGCCCACACCACCAGCATCATTGAGCCTGTGCAGAGATCATTTCACAAGATTGCTGGCTAATACTAAGGGCAAACACTCAGAAGTCACGAATAAGGAAGTGAGAGACAAGTTCTTTGAATTGTTACGACGGCTTCGTGGCGGAGATAACGCTGTTAATCCAGATGATTTGGCCAAGCTAATAATCTTCCACTTGTGCCAAACTGTATTCTTCACAAAGTCTGGCGGTTCAAATTTGCCGTACAGATTCTTGGCCTTGGTAGACAGTGTGGACGTGATCAACAGTATATGCTGGCCAAGGTTAATCCTGGCATATGTAATGGATAGCTTAAAGAGGAGTAGAAGCAAAACTGAACAGGGGGATTACTCAATGGCTTTCCACAAATTGGAAGGTTGCACAATATACTTCCTCTATTGGTTTGCAGAACATAGTAAATTTGTGGAAAGGAAGTTCGCCCCAATTCCTGATTACCCAAGATTTTTCACATGGAATGGGTACGATATCTCAAACTTCCTCAAGGCCGAATATCACAACAAAATGAGATCGAAGATGATATTGGAAGATCTGGTTATACCTGTTGGGGAAGAAGAAGGGCACAAAGAAGAGGAGCCACCTATAGAAGAAGTTGAAAAAGAGGGAGAGGAAGAACACCAAGAAGCAGGTGGGGATAATTTTGATGAACAACGGATGACACCGCATCATGAAATGGGCGCTGTGATGGACGACTCAGCAAAGGAATTGGAGGATTTGAGAAGACATCATTCTGATATTCTTGCGCAGAATGAAGAACTGAAAGAAAAGTTGAAAGAGATGGAGGCACAAGGAGCGCAGTTACGTGCAGCCAACTTTGAGAATGCCATACTCAAAGAAAAGCTGAAAGTGCTCCAGGCAGAAGAAGAGCAACAACGTGCAGTCAACGTTGTGATGGAGGGCTCTGTGCATGAACTGGAGGATTTGAGAAGACATCATTCTGATATTCTTGCGCAGAATGAAGAACTCAAAGAAAAGTTGAAAGAGCTCGAGGCACAAGAATCACAACAACGTACAGTCAACGTTCTGATGGAGGGCTCTGTGCATGAACTGGAGGATTTGAGAAAGCAGAATTCTGTTCTTAAATCAGATCTACATGCACAAGGTAAAATCTTTTCTATGTCAAATTTCTGATTTGTAATCTTCCAGGAGAATGACTATTCTCCGTGTACTATAACACGGAGAATAGTCATTCTCCGTGTTATTTGGAACGGATAATTGCTATTCCCTATCATGTCGATACTGGAAAGGTTATTCTCCGTGTAATTCCAAACGGAGAATTCTATTCTCCGTATTATATTATACGGAGAATGTCATTCTCCGTGTTAGGTTCACATCATACATTTCATTGTTGTTTGTTTTATTTCAGTGCGAACAACCAAACAACTCAGAGAAACAAATGAAAGGCTCGTTGAGGAGAAAAGGGAGCTTCAAAATAAAGTTGAATCATTTAAATTTGAAGCCAATGAAAAGGATTGCAAAATTAAAGATCTCGAAGCCATGGCTAAAGTACTTCAGAATGAGGAGTTACAAGCTGCTGCTGAACCTGCTGCTCCAAGAGAAGTCAGAAGAAGAGGAGGATCGGGGGGAAAGAGGTTAATAAAAAGCAATACAGTTGGAGAGGCTAATAAAAAGCGGAAGGTTAATGATGCTACGAAATCCCGAGAAGACGCCAAAATGGCTAAATTAAAGAAGAACCACGTCGTACTAAGGGAATGCGATGAACTCTTACTTTGGAAACATGCGGATGAAGAGCTGAAGAAACAATACATCGACATCGTAATTCCCAGAAAGAATTCTCCAAAGTATGTATTCTGAACCCTTTTTTTATTTCGTTTTTTCTAGACTTTTTTCACAATTATGTAATGAGAATCTATCTTTATTAATTTAATCTAAACTAAATTTATGTGCAGTGATATGGTATACGAATTTTATCCGAAAAAGGGTGAAAATGAAGTTTCAGTCCAGCTGTCGGCAGTAGACATGCAAGACATACTCAACTATGACGACATGGAGGCTGGCATACTGGACATAATAATAAGGAAGCTGAAAGAAATTCAAGGCAGTAAAAGGTGTGCCCCGTCTAGTTCGAAGGAGGTGCCATTGATCCAGAAAAAAAAGCCGGCGCTCCAATCCCATAAGTGGTCTGCATTCATGACGGCCCACACATTGGTAAGAATTCAAACAGAAAAATCCATATTCATGTGTACACCGATGAAAAATGACAGAAAAAAATTACTCATGATATTGTGTATTGTTTTTGGGAAACAACAGACCGTCATTCAACGTGTCAATGAAGAAACCGCAAAACCCGGCGCCTGTGAAGACATCCAAAAAGTAGAAGACTTCGTCATGGGTTTGGAGGACGACATAGAGTTGTTATTCATCCCACTTTTTAATGCAACCATCAAACACTATACTCTGCTCACATTCAACTTTATCTCCTACGACTGGACACACTACAACTCCTTGTTGCAAACCACGTACGATACGTGCAAGGTGGATGCAGAATTAACGAAGAAAACCTTAGAGCCTATCGTCAGGAGAAAAGTTGATATGATGAGGGAGAGATGCCCGGCGAAGAAGGAGTATGAGAGCAAAGTGCTGAATTGTTCTCTAAATTGCCCACAACAACGGGCACCCAACTGCCTCTTGTACACGGCGTATTATATGAATAGGTTGACGACTCCTCCCTTCGAAATACCGGGAGGAAATGACAATGAAACTCACCAGAAGATTACAAAGATGAGGTTGTCATGGGCTAAGGAGTTGCTTTCAAGCAAATATGTAAATCGATCCTAGCAATGACATTGTAAAACAACAATGTAATTATGATGTAATTGGGCAAGGAACTTCTGTCTTTGATAAGCTCTGCTTTTATAATATAATCATTTTTGAATTACATTTACATCGTCAAAACCACGAAAAGTTTGACTTTTATTTACATATGAAACAACTCGAACTCATGCGCCAAAAGGGCAGTGGGTTCCTTAGCCTCAGGAGTCTATCTCTTCGACATGTTCCTTGTTGAAGAAGGATGGCTTTGCACGGTGCTCTCCCTCAAAACAAAATTCCTTGAGGCAGTGGGTTCCTTTGCCTCAGTGAGTTCCTTTGCACGGAGGATGCACGATGAAGTGACTTGCCTCAAGGAGTCATGCTACGGTTCCTATGCTCTGACCATGCACGATCAATACCATCTACCACGCGGACACGAACTGAAAGACGACAGAGAACAACACTCCTTGACAGTTGAAGCTTTCAATTGGATTCCTTGAAGCAAAACACTTCATCGTGCATCGTCAGAGGAGTGTTGTTCTCAAGGAATTCAATTGAAAGCTTCAACTGTCAAGGAGTGTTGTTCTCTGTCGTCTTTCAGTTCGTGTCCGCGTCGTATTCATCGTGCATCGTCAGAGCATAGAAACCGTTGCATGACTCCTTGAGGCAAGTCACTTCATCGTGCATCCTCCGTGCAAAGGAACTCACTGAGGCAAAGGAACCCACTGCCCCAAGGAATTTTGTTTTGAGGCAGAGCACCGTGCAAAGCCATCCTTCTTCAACAAGGAACATGTAGAAGAGATAGACTCCTGAGGCAAAGGAACCCCCTGTCTCAAGGAATTTTGTTAACTTGTGGCAGAGCACCGTGCAAAGCCATCCTTCTTCAACAAGGAACATGTAGAAGAGATAGACTCCTGGCTGGCGATTCGACAGAGCGTGGAACGATAATAAACTCCAAACTCATGCACATCTCAGTCTTCTGAAGGACTTCACCACCGTGCATCGTCGGACCAATGGAACACGTTGAAGAGATGAACTCCTGGCGGCAAAGGAACACCGTGCATAGTCCGAGCCAATCAACGTGCGGGCGCTTCGTCAGAGCGTGGAATGGCAATAAATCCAAACCCAGGCACATGTCAGTCTTCTGAAGGACTTCACCACCAAAGCTTCTTCGAACGAGGAGATCGACAACCAAGAGGAAAGAGTCTTGCCAAGGCGGGGGATCGGTAGAGTCCATCGCCACAAGAAAAGCTAAGTGAGATGAGAACAAACTCTCTCTACACTACTGGCATTTATAGGCATGGAACAACTCGGACTCATGCGCCAAAAAGGCAGCCACTTCGAATTCTGCCCCTGCTCAATTAAAGCTAAGTAAGACTGGAACAATTAATTTCCATCAATACCAATGCCATTAATACCAATGAATATACCCCTTCGAATTCTGCCAACTTTGATACCCCTTACTGTATCAAAGTTTTTTTCTTGATACAGTAGGGGGTATCAAAGTTTTGATACCCCCTATGTATGACATGTGGGCCCTTCCTGCTTTAAAAAATGTGTACAAATATATATATATACATAAATTTTAATAGGGCCCACAAAACTCTTTTCTAACAAAACTCTTTTCAAAGTTTTGATACCCCGATGTATGACATGTGGTCCCCTCTTGCTTTGTAAAACGTGTAAACATATATATATACACATTATTTTTTGAGATGGCCCACATGTCATACATAGGTGCCTGTATCAAAGTTTTTTCCCTTTTAAATAGCACCCATAATTAACTTACAAAAAAAGTATAAATAAAACAAAATATTGTTATAGTCAAGATTTGAACCAATGACCTCTTGAATACAAGTCTAGCAGTGTAACCACGACACCACAATAGCATTCTCCGTGTTTTATTAAACGGAGAATAACATTCTCCGTTTTGAATTAAACGGAGAATAGCTTCACAGTGTTAAAAACAAATTAGAATGTTCATTCTCCGTTTTAAATTAAAACGGAGAATATCATTCTCCGTTTTAAATTAAAACGGAGAATGACATTTGCCACATAAGAATGACATTGTAAAACAACAATGTAATTATGATGTAATTGGGCAAGGAACTTCTGTCTTTGATAAGCTCTGCTTTTATAATATAATCATTTTTGAATTACATTTACATTGTCAAAACCACGAAAAGTTTGACTTTTATTTACATATGAAACAACTCGAACTCATGCGCCAAAAGGGCAGTCATTTTTATAATAAGATCTCCCAAATTCTGCCATTTATTGGCAAAATTTAACAACTCGAGGAGTCATCCTACGGTTCGTATGCTCTGACGATGCACGATGAATACCATCTACCACGCGGACACGAACTGAAAGACGACAGAGAACAACACTCCTTGACAGTGGAAGCTTTCAATTGGACTCCTTAACATTCTCCGTTTTGAATTAAACGGAGAATAGCATTCAAAGTGTTAAAAACAAATTAGAATGTTCATTCTCCGTGTCATTTGAAACGGAGAATGTTATTCTCCGTTTTGAACTGCACGGAGAACATATTTTCTCCATTTTTGATGTACTACGTTTTGAAATTGGAATTTAATGTTCTCCATTTTTATCTAATTGTCTTCTCAAACTTTTGCATTGGAGAACATATTTTTTTATCTAGTTGTCTCGTGTGAATGACATCTTGCCACATAATAAAGACATTATCTTAAGTCAACGACGTTTCATTTTATTCCATTTGCTCATTTTCACTATTTCGCTTTCGTACTTTACAATTACGATAATCGTGACCCGTTTTTTTACAAAATCTACATATTCTAGCCTTCGGGATAGATTGACTTTCTGTAGGCTGGCTTGATTTCCCTTGAGAAGGCCTTCCTTTTGTTGCTACCGGATTTGGCTCTTTTAAAGCTTCATGCACTCCTTGAACTGCATCAGCTACCATTTGTTCTTCTTCGCCAATATCGGACACCATTTCTTTCAACTCCATCAGAACAGACGACATCAACTCCGTTCCCCTCTCTTGAACTTTGCTTGATTTTTTACAAAAGTATGTAAACAGATTAACTTGTTCATTAATAGCACCATACCTTCTGCTCTCAATAATGTCTGGGTGGATGAATCTTCTTTCTGAGCCAGGTCCGGAGAGATAACTCTCTTTGCAATCCTTGAGCCAACGAGATTTTATCAAGTTCTTTGGAATATCTCCAATTTGTAATCTCTTCATTGCTGCAAAAATATGCCTACAAGGAATCCCCTTGGTCTCCATCCACATGCATTCACATGTTATGATGTTGTCGGCCGGAAGAAATGTAACCTTACGGTTGACACTGTCTGGCGACAAATACTTTTGGACAGTGCAAACTTCTGTCCCTCTTACGATGTGATGATGGGGAACAATATATGCATCAGAACGTGTGATTTCCTTCCTTACATCTATAAACACCTTTTTAGTGTAAATTGCGGCAAATTTACCTTCTATTACGGCCATGCTAGTTTGATTCACAACTGGTGTTGAGAATTTATCATTGACATGCTTACCCATATGGCCGTAACGTAAGGCCGCCAAACCGTGGTCACAATTTTGAAGGGCCTTCCAAAGTGGCAGCTTCTCATTCAAAAACCTTTTCAGAAAAGCGTTCATAGATTCACATCTATTTGTTGCTGTAGAACCGCCAAAATAATTACCACGTAGGAATGTGTCCGCCCATCGCTCCCTCGTTCTGTACAATGCAGTGGTCCACTCATTGTTTTCTAAATTATAATCTGTTAGCATCTGCTGCCAACGGTTTTCAAATTCTTCGACTGAATAGTACCTGTTTAGAAAACATGGACATTAACTAAAGTTGTGATATTGTAACAACAACATACTTCAAAGTAAAGTAGCAAGTGTGCTATGTACCTTTTAATCAGAAGACTCAGTTTATTGTGAAAACCCTCTCGGTGTACATTTTTGGCAGCATTGTTAAGGATATGCCATGAGCACGTTCGATGAACTACGCTGGGCATTAAATCCTCAATTGCTTTATTCATGGATCTGCAACCATCCGTGAGAACTGTCAATGGTAATTTGCCATTCATACACTCTAGGAATTTTTGCAGAACCCAAGAATAAGTCTCCGCAGTCTCATTGTGGATCATTGCAAACCCAAACACACAAGTCATCGCATGATTGTTTGTACCCACTAGAACCACCAACGGCATTTGACTTCTATTTGTTTTATATGTAGAATCGAATGCTAGTGAATCTCCAAATAGTTCGTAATCGAATCGACAAGAACCGTCAGCCCAAAAGAGATGGGTCAATCTGGAATCTTCGTCTACCTTGTAGTCGTAGAAGAAATCTGGGTCACTATTCTCCTTTGATTGAAGAAATGTAAGTGTTGTCGAAGCATGAACATCGTCGAGTGCTCTACTATCTCGAGCTAGAACGTTGTATAAATCCTTTCTCGTCCATCCAACATTATCCCAGCCACCTTTCCTCTCGACAAGTAAATTCCATATCTCTCCAGTCCCCATCCCTGATTGCTTCATAAGCTTAATTTCTTCCAACTCTGCGGGTGTTATATTACGATGGGATCTCAAGAACGCTGATTCATAATTACTCGCCAGGCTATGGTTGTGAAGTACATGAAATTTTTTGACGGACCACATCTTTGTTTTATGGGTGTACCCAATACGAAAAATTGCTTTACAACCAGTTCTGCTTTCACTTCTTGGCTCACGAACCCTGTTTGGAGCTTCCTTGTATTTCTTGTGTCTGAATCCCGCATTCGAGCAACACCAACTACGGATCGTCACCATACCAGATTTGTTTTTCTTTACCTCGTTCTTTCTAATACTGAAACCATATGCTTTTGAATAAATTCGGTAGAATGTCCCTGCTTCTTCAATAGAGTTGAACTGTAGGCCAACAACATCTTCTTCTAAGAGCATAGTTGGATCTTTATTAATGTTGGCAGATTGCAATATTTTTTTCATTGTCGCTGCATCGAAATCCAATGGAGATTCATCGGCGTCCCTAAGAACAGAATAAAACAAAATAAACATGAGAAATATATGTAAAACTATAACGCATTTCTTAAATCCATTAGAAAGGGTGATGCGAAATAACATTTCGTTGTTTGAGTTGATGTCTTCATCTTGTTCTTTACTGTCTCCTAAGCTAACATCTTCCAAACTTTGCTCATCTTGCGGCAAATCATCTGACAGTCCTCTTGAATGGAGGATTTCTTCATCGACTAAATCTTCCCCACGACGATCACTTTCTCCATGTGACGTCGACATTGAAGAAAATAGTGTGTGTTAGAAACCAGCAGAAGAAACGAAGGACAAGAAACAATAGAAGAAGAAAGAGTAATGATATTATCGTACCTCCATATTGACCCTCTATATATAGCCCTCCCATCTGATGTGGCATGTTAAATAAATGAGCTTCTTAGCATTTTCCTAAATTAATAGTGTGTCATCTGACATGACTGATGACATGGCAAATTTTAATCCAAAAAGTTAACAACCCAATTTTCTCCATAATAATTTAACGTTAATATCAAAGTTATTTTAGTGTTAATATTAATTTATGTTAATATTAATGTTAAGGTTAATGTTAATATTAATATTATTGTTAATGTTAACGATAATATTAATATTAATGTTAATGTTAATCTGGAATATTAACTTTAATGTTAATTTTTATTTTTAGTTTTATTTACAAAAAAATTTGCCACGTCAGCTGCCAGATCAACATGTCACGTCAGCTGCCACGTAAGGATGGACAGTTTGAAAGTGCAATTTGGAGGTACAAAAAACATTATGCAGGAAGAAACAACTTCCAGCAAGGCAACAACACAACCTTTTCGTCTTCATTGTAACTCCGCCACGTGGCCCTCTTTTGATGGCTCATGAAAAATCTTGAGTGATTCTAGGAGCAAGCATAATTTTAAGGAAACAACTTCCAACAAAACTTTCTCGTCTTCTGGGTACGTGCCTTATTAAAATGTGTAGCTAATAACGCATGAGGAAGCATGCAACAGCAATCTCCACGTGGCCCTCTTTTGTAGGATAACACATGCATCAGCATTTAATGCTACGAAACCCTATTGTCTTGTTATGTATTGTGTATCCTATGTGGCATGAGACAGAGCCGCAGAAGACAATAACTTGCATAGGCGGCTATATTCAAAAATGACAAGAAGTTTAAAAAGTCATCTCCAATGCAAAAAAAGTATTGAGAAGACAATATAAAGTAATTTTTTACGACTTCCAAGACAACCTTTGCTCTTCTAATGATATGGTATCAGTGTTTATTATTAAATTGTGTAGAATAACGCATGCAGAGCATTTAATGCTACGGGACCTGTTGCGTTAAGGAACACAACATGTGAGAAAGAACCCGAGAGAGATAGAGAGAGAGAAAGAGAGTGTGGGAGATGGGATAAAGAGGAAGGATCGAGCTCGACTAGATTTTAAACTTAAAATTCAATTTTTGGTTATCATTACTAATAACTAGTTGGCACGTACTAGTTTAGACGAACACTAACCGAGCCCCGAGCAACGTGACATCAGCTAGCTAGGTTTCTAATACCGTGGCATTCATGTTAATTTAAACATTTACAATATTATTGAAACTAATATGACTACTAAAATTAAAAATAGTTTTGGATTTAACATTTACTTCAAACTAGTTAAAGTTAAAATTGCATTCTTTTTATTTAAAATGTAATTGGAACTACAATTAATACTAACATTCGCTTGTCCCATAGTTTAAGTCGTATTTCCCTCGATGCTAGGCTTGACGTAGCCCTTGCTTGTCAAGTCGTTGCACGAACACATTAGAAAAGAGTTTTGTTGGGCTATCGAAGTATAGCAAGCAGCGTCCCGTGTCACGTGCATTTGTTAAGCAGTGAAAGGGTGTGAAGGCCACTGGCAATGTCAAGACATCACGGACTATAGCTGGGTTAGACGACGACCCTTTTGCTGCGGGCCGAATCGGTCCCTTGGCCTAGGAATGGATTGGTTGAAGGAGCAATACACAAGAATAGACTGCCATAGCTGGGTTAGACGACGACCCTTGATTCTCGACAGGTTGTAATATCTAACTGTTGTTAGATAGTAGAACTAGACAGCGTTCTACGTCGTTTCTGCGGTGTAGGCTGGGACGCTGTTACGTTATGGAATGCCCTTACTCCGGGTGCGGGTCGTGATAGGGTGCGCGAGAAAGGAACACTGTCGCTATTGATTCGGTCGGGACCGATAGGTCGGGATCGATTGACTCGATCGAACGGGAACGGTTGAATTAAGATCCATTCTCTCGCCTGAAGTAAACTCAATGTGAGTGGCTGACCCTCCTCTTCTCGACCCCCTTCCTAGGTAAATTGATAATGTTGTTGCAAATGAAAGGATAAATGCAAGGGCGCAAACAACTTGTCGACAACGTAGTTTCCTCGATCAGCACAGGTTTAGCGGGGACTTGCATCGGAGCTAGCTACTTGCGTTGAAAGGACCCCGATTAACAAAGCTATACGTCCAGGATGGTTCCAGAGAAGCCATTCCATAACGTGACAGCGTCCCAGCCTACACCGCAGAAACGACGTAGAACGCTGTCTAGTTCTACTATTTAACAACATATATAATATCAAAACCTGTCAAGAACGATCAACTACGAATGGAGGACAAGCAATGTCAATATAATATACTCAATAAGCTATGATATTGTTGCGACCGTCCAGTGTACGTATTTATGTATGGTATTTATGGTGCACATCATCTTAATTCAACCTAGTAGTTCAAAGGAGGGAATTATGTATGGTATTTATGGTGCACATCATTAGGACGGGTTGCGACCGTCAAGTGTTGTGATAAGCTATGATATCAGTAGGTTTGGGATCCTTCGGATATTGGTCTAGCAACCTGTATCGAAGCGATCATAGTCTTACACATAAGGATGCCAAAGATGCATTACGGTGCGAACCGTCCATGGTCATTGCGTGATGACAGGCCAGGGTCATTGCTGCGACAGACCATGGAGAACTTGCATCAGGTAGCTATGGCAGCAGTGGAGAGAGGTGCACCGGCTAAAGTTCAGGGAGCACCATGACTCCCTAGCAGATCACATATCGCTCTAATAATTCAAATCACATTTTACATTTATTGGTCCAAGGGTTGTAACTCGGCTTCAAATGGTTTCCAAGTCGCCTATATCTTTGTCTTGTATTTCATTATAATGTCTCTTATAGTATTTGTCAATTCATATGGAACTTCTGTTGGTGTTTGTACTTGCTCATTTTTCTGACAGGATACCGTTGACCACGTACTCGTGCCCCTAATCAGGGTGCGGGTCGTGACAGAAACACCGTGACCTTCATATAGATAGGGCCGGTGGGCTGAGATTAGCGCTGGGTGCAGGCGCAGGGCCTGCCACCCTTATGCATATGTTTAAGTTTACGGTTGGTTGGTTGAGTGAAATGATATGATTTCTTATGTAAAGTTCTAACCTTGCAGGCTAGGCGAAATGGGACATAGATGAGCACGATCACAATGTTTATGTTAAGATTATGTCTAACTGTATCTGCCGCAGGGACACGGTGGTGGACAAGTTCAGGATAGGTTCGGCTCGAGGCTGGACGTAACCACGTAACCACGTACTCGTGCCCCTAATCAGGGTGCGGGTCGTGACAGAAACACCGTGACCTTCATATAGATAGGGCGTAACCACGTACTCGTGCCCCTAATCAGGGTGGACGTAACCACGTACTCGTGCCCCTAATCAGGGTGCGGGTTGTGACAGAATCATCGTGACCTTCATATAGATAGGGCCGGTGGGCTGAGATTAGCGCTGGGTGCAGGCGCAGGGCCTGCCACCCTTATGCATATGTTTAAGTTTACGGTTGGTTGGTTGAGTGAAATGATATGATTTCTTATGTAAAGTTCTAACCTTGCAGGCTAGGCGAAATGGGACATAGATGAGCACGATCACAATGTTTATGTTAACATTATGTCTAACTGTATCTGCCGCAGGGACACGGTGGTGGACAAGTTCAGGATAGGTTCGGCTCGAGGCGGGGCTCGGCTTGGACTTCCAGATGCATGGAGTCCTTAGCGTTCAAGAGGAGCTACCACATTGGCGTTCGGACTTGCGAGATGTTCAGCCGAAGACTACTTGTTGGCTATAAAGAGGCATAATGTATGGAACAATGTACTCCTTTGTGAGCTAGAGAGATCATGAGCGTTGTAGCCAATTGGCATGATGAGTTGGCTATTCAGAGCATTAATATTAAATCTACATTGGCTTTTCTGTTAATTTAAAATTTACAATATAATTAAAACTAATATTACAAAAATGCTATTTGCTCCCAAAAAATTTGGGTGATACCATCTTCCATTATGTGGCATATGACATGGTTGCTAACATGACAGCTGACATGGCAAAATTTAACAATAAAATTAATATTAAAATGAACATTAATAGTAAATAAATAATTTAATATTAAATTAACATTGATTAATATTAACATTAATATTAACATTAACATTAGCATTAGCATTAACATTAATATTAATATTGACATTAACATTAACATTAAAAAAATTTGGGTAATTAATTTTTGGGGTTAAAATTTGCCATGTCAGCTGTTATGTCATCTGCCATGTCAGATGCCACATAATGGGAGATGGCATCACCCAAATATGTTGGGAGCCCAAACGACTAATTGCTAATATTAATACAGTGGCATTACCGTTATTTCCAATAGATTCGTGACTTGTTCGGACACACCCCTCCACGAGCGGGTTACATACACCCGCGTAAACGAGGGTTAAATAGCCTTTTCCAAAGAAGAGAACCCATCCGACTAGAGAGAAACAAAGGAAAGAAGAAGAAGAACAGTCGCAATGGAGAGGAGCAAGATCAACTGCAGCGGATGGGCCGTCATCCCTACCGAGATTCTCTCGATGATACTGGTACTGTCGGGGATGCCGGCGGACGAGGTAATGTGCAACGTGGCCCCAGTTTGCCGTTCGTGGTGGAAGGCGCTCAACGGTCCCTTAGACTATTGGTCCAACGTCGACTTGGTACAGTGGTGCCGGAGGACCCAGAAAACCGCTGAGATTAGTTTGACCGTAATGAAGCTCGTGGCTCGCAGTGAGGGACATCTAGGGTCCCTCTCCGCGTACAAGCTCGACGAAGCAGCCTTCTCTTTTGCATGTTTAAGGCCAGTGCAAAATTTTATTTGGTCTTATTCTAATACTTTATTTTTTCTATTACAAAATTTTACGTATACTTTTGTTAATTTCTATTGATGTTTTCCCATTTTTATAATACAGTGGAAAATTTCTAAGGGTTCTGCACATTCCGAAGTGCGACGTGAGTGATGAAACTTTCGTGAGACACTTGGAGTTTCTCCCTGTGCTGGAAGAACTCGACATTAGCTACTGCCTCTACATCACGTCGACTGGAATAATTTCCGCCGGAAATTATTGCCGCCGTCTGGTCAAGCTGAGTAGGAACATGCCCCCTCCGGATTTCATGCTCAGGAACATGTTCGTGCTGGACACGAAAAACGAGGCGGAGGGAAAGGCCGTGGCTAATTCGATGCCGTCTCGAGCACCTACATATGGGATTCGGCATGTTCAATGGAGACACGCTGCGATCTATCATATGCAACTGCAAGGGTCTTCGCCTGCTCGACATACGTGGGTGCTTCAACGTGATCTTCGACGACGAACTTTGGAAAATTTGTTATTCAATTCAGACGTTTAAAAAACCCTTTGATAATGTAATCCCAGTACCAGGAGAACCTGTGTACGAGTGGTATAATGAATTAGATACGATCTATCATTACTGGGGTTAATGGTGAAAACACTAGCATGCATGCATGCATTTCTTTATACAAGATATTTTTTGAGTTCGATTCTCCATTTTGAGCAAGTTTTACTTTTGTCAATACTAATTTTTAACATGATTATTTTTTTATAAATAAAATGGACTGTGATATAATGACGCCGAAGACGGCTCACTTCTGAGATTTCGACATTTCCCAACACAGATTTTACCATTAATACAACATCTCAGTGTAATCATATCCAAGAGATTTCGCCATTTCCCAACACAGATTTTACCTTATTCAAAATGAATTCTCCGTCCTATATGGACCATTCTCCGTCCTACATGTATCATTCTCCGTCCAACTTTCCGCATTCTCCGTCCTAATGTACCATTCGCCGTCCTAAATGTACAATTCTCCGTCCTAAATGTACCATTCTCCGTGTTAGAGGAACGGAGAATGGCCATTAACAGCCAAACAGCCAAACTAATTCATAGCCTTCAAAACCAATTTATATAGATTCAAAACAAAACTAAACAGCCAAACTATTTAAAATTCACAACCCTACACAACAGTCCTAAATGTACCATTCTCCGTCCTATATGGACCATTCTCCGTCCGACATCTATCATTCTCCGTCCTACATCTATCATTCTCCGTCCTAATGTACCATTCGCCGTCCTAAATGTACAATTCTCCGTGTTAGAGGAACGGAGAATGACCATTAACAACCAAACAGCCAAACTAATTCATCTTCACGAGCCTTCAAAACCAATTTAATAGATTCAAAACAAAACTAAACAGCCAAACTATTTAAAATTCACAACCCTACAGAACATTCCTAAACGTACCATTCTCCGTCCTAAATGTACCATTCGACGTCCTAAATGTACAATTCTCCGTCCTACATCCGTCCTAAATGTACCATTCTCCGTGTTAGAGGAACGGAGAATGGCCATTAACAGTCCCAAAAATTGTTCCATACTAAGTTAAAAGCATATAATAGCACCCAAAAAATGTTAACAATAGAAAAATTCTACAGAACCCAAACACCAGACTCGAACCTAGGCCTTCCATGTAAAAGCCAAACAGCACAACCAACTAAGCCTGGAATAAGACATCAATAATGTCTCTTATAGTCTACTACCAAATGCTTGCTTACAACACTCTTACAACCTTCACCCATTGATGACATGGCCCACATGTCAGCAATGGGTGAAGGTTGTAAGAGTGTTGTAAGCATTTGGTTGTAACTTTAACATTATATCCCAACTTCCAATAAGGAATAGGAAGAGTCGGTTAGGAACGTGTATATATATACATAGGGGTCCCCATTCATCTGAGTAGGTTGCACATTTAACATGGCTCCAAAAAGATCATCTGGTTGGGAACCATTGCCAGAGCCTTCTTCCAGTCGTCGCCGAGCCCCTTCGCATGGAGCACCCTCTGCGCCGCCTCCGGCCCATGACTGGCTGGCAGCGGCTGCGAACTTTCTGACCGCCTGCGGGTTGTCACTGGAGGTCATCGCTCGACCTCTTCATCCGGCGCCAAACTTTGACCTGTTGCCGATCACTCCGGAGGAACGGGATTCTCTGGAGAAGAGGGAAGCGTTTCGCCGCCTGTGCCATAGGGCGGGTGTGCGCACCCTGCAGGACTTTGCGGAGATCCTCCGGGAGGCCAGTGAGGGCTAGACCCTTTTTTTTTTCCGTGTTTTACAGTTTTTTGTCCTCCTCTTGTATACTTCTCTGGAGAATGTTCCGGCGACGAAGTTGGGATTTAATGAATATAATATTTGTTAACTCAATTTGGTTTCGGCTACAATCAAACTTTTACAACCTTCTTACAACTTACACCCATTTGCTAACTATAGCATTGCTCTTTATAATTAACAAATCTTTTTACGTCAAATCAATATATCAGCGACGATATCCCCATCAATGACTTGTTACGTCATAGAATTGATTATGCTGCCAGCGTCAATCTTGCCGTCAAATCCATCTTAAATATGATTACAAAGTAAAATAGAGGACAACATTGAGTGTTTCAATTTTACTCTTTTCAAGTACATAGTCTTCTTATTTTCAAAAATTTAATCAAATATTCGTAAAATGGAAATATTGAGTCAAACATCTTAAATTCACATTCTTAATATGTTGTCAAATTTTTTTAAATAAATATGTTTCCACCACGTTTTTTCTGCCAAATTTTTTAATAATTTATACGGAACACGTGGATTATACTAGTAATAATAGTAATAAATTTAATTTTGGAAAGAATTTTTTAAAATTAAGGTCTCAAAATTCCAAAGGTTTATGTAGTGATTTCACATGGATATATACTAGTAATATAGTACTAAATTTAATTTTGGAAAGTAGTTTTTTAAATTTAATAGTAATAAATTCGACCGTCTTATACTAGTAATAATAGTAATAAATTTAATTTAAGACTCAAAACATTTCTAATTTTTTCCACTTCCTAAGGTCATATAAGACGGTCGAACTTTCCCCTTCTCTCTCAAACCCTCTTCCTTCTCCCAAACCCTCTCCCAAAACCCTCTTCTAATCAAAATGCCGCCGAAGAAACAACGACCGTCGCCGAAGGGGAATGATCCACGAAGGGATGCGATACAGGCCCGAAGGGCAGAACTTGCAAGGGCGGCGAAAACCAAGATTATGGTCCTAGGGCAGAGGCCGAAAGGGCAGCGGCGGAAGCAGCGGGCGGCAGCGACGATGAAAGCGGAGGCGCAGCCAAGCCACGTGCAAAAAAGGCTAAAAACACTCATTGCTCGACAAAGACCAGAAAATCTATCTTCGATACAGAGTCGTCGGAAGACTCAACTTATGAAGATCGAAGGCGTACTCAAGCGAAGGCTAAGGTGGCAACGGATACAGAGTCATCAGCGTACTCTGTGGATTTTGAATCCTCATCAGAAGAGGAAATGAAGAGGAAGCAATCATCAGATAATCCCAGGCTGGAGAGGAGGTAAAAAATTTAAAGACTCTAAAACTAAGAAGATATACATTAAATATTTCAAGAAAAAGGCTGTTATGCCTGAAAGATCAATTAAGATGGATGATGTCGAAGACGAAGCTTTTCCTGGATATATTGAAATTCTATCAATTGGAGAAACTGAACAAATCCTGTCTTGAGAAAATCTCCCAAACAATAGTAAGAGAATTTTACTCAAATCTTCCGGCTGAAATTAAAGAAAAAGAAGGGATCACCACTGGTGTTTCTGAGAGGGAAACTGATTAGGGTAAATGCTGTGTCATCAACGAATTTTATGGATTTGATCCAGTTCCTGAGTTTGATATGAAAGATATGATAATGTTTCCATGACGGATGCAATTCATGAGATTACAGGTGTTTCAATGGGTGCCAAGACCCCTCAAAATGTATACAAAGATCAATTAAAAACTTTGTATAATTGTTGCATGCCTACGTATCTCAAACACTCAACCCTACTGGACATGAGTTTTCCATCCATCCCGAGAGAGTAAAATTTCTTTATTATATGGGAAAGAAAAAAAGGATGGATATAGGTTCCTACATGTTCAGTAGAATGATGCATCTCGTGGAAAACCAACTGCAAGGACAGCTCTCCCTTTCGGAGGATTTGTATGCTCGATGGCTAATAACATTCTGTCCCAGCTTAGCAGGGGATGTTTATATTAAAAACAAAGGCCCATGAGAACTAACCTTCACTCGAATGTTTGGAAAACGGGCAGCAGCTGCAAGCAAACCATCAACATCTGGAAAACCATCAACTTATGGAATCAAAACACTAAGGACAGGGTTGATGATCTATACAATTTTGTTTGCTGCAAACTTTGAGAATGTCTTCAAAGAGATGAAGACTATATCCGACAACCGAAATTGATTCTGGATAGATTAACCAGATAGAGGTTGAATTTGCTGACCAAGATAGATTTTCCTTCCCTCGTGAAGAAGGTAAATGGGGCCAGCCCAAAATCTTATGTAAAATATAGACTGTGCACATTGACACTTTAATGCTAGCCATCACTTTGATACTTCTATTTATGTTTCTGGATGTCATTTCTACCTATAAAGTGAGTCAATACTGACTATAATTTTTCTTCATCCGTCCCTCAAGGTGTAGGTGAAGGATATTTTGAGAAAGAAGAAGTAGGAAAAAAAAAAACAGAAGAAGAAGGGAGACGTCTATGAAGATTCATCTTTTGAGTTTTGAATGTCTCTTATTTCAATGTGGAAGTATATTTGACTTGTAATATTGTTCTGAATATTTGTTGGTCATGGCGGACAAACTAAATTTTGTGTTTGAAATATTGTAAGACTAAACTTTTCGCTTGTACTCAGTGCATAGTTCGTAATTTGTTTTGAAAATATAATATGGTCTTGATTTAGAGTAGGCCTGATATTTATTTGGATTATGTATTGTGAATTATGCAGGTTCTATGTTGAATTACTAACGTGGATTGGACATTACTGTAACGTGAATTATGCAGTTTATTGGACTTGGAATGAAGTATACTTAATTTGATTATGATTTTTTTGGTTGAAGCGTTTATTTGGTTGGCAGTTGCCTTGATAGATGATATTGATATTTGGTGTATCCTTTGATTTGCAGATGCCCATCACAGATTTCGTGAGTCCTGGGTGCATTGCTAGGGTTTACAGGTGGCCTCATTACGGATGCATTCCTGGGATCACTGAAACTTTATTTGATTGTAATGTTTTTGCTTTCTGTAAAAAATCATTACATCGATACCATCAGTATGAATTCGATGCCAGTGCATGTTCATCCCTTGTTATTGCTGAAGCAAAATTAATCATGCATGTTCATCCCTTGTTATTGCGGAAACATAATTGTAATCCTGCATGTTCATCCTTTGTTATGTCATCATACATCGTGCCATCAGTATGAAGTCGATGCCAGTGTAAGCATAATGTAATGTAAGAAAAATTCTCTTTGATAGTAGGTTAATTATATTCAAACATTCGCAAGAAATTTTGTTCAGCCATACAGTGGAAGCCTGATAAAATGATATTCGGATTATCTTGAAAATGATTTAATATAAAATGAATGTACTATGGTAAATGATATTAAAATACTGTAATATTTGGTAAAAAAATATGAGATACTTGAAATTTCCAGTCCTAATGTACCATACTTTGTTAAAAGCACAGAGAGTGTCCGTTCTCCGTTTTCAAAGAACGGAGAATGGTCATTCTCCATGTTAAAATAACGGAGAATGGCCATTCTCCTGAGCATGGCTATTCTCCGTGTTAAAAACAAAGAGAACAGCCATTCTCCGTCCATTCGCCGTGTAGAAAGCAAAGAGAATGGCCATTCTCCGTCCATTCGCCGTGTTAAAAGCAAAGGAATGGCCATTCTCCGTCCATTCGCCGTGTTAAAAGCAAAGAGAATGGCCATTCTCCGTGTTAAAAGCAAAGAATGGCCGTTCACCGTCCAAATAAAATATTCTCTCGAAAATATTATCATTAGAAAAGTAAAAAAATTCGTCCGATCAATACAGATTTTTTTTAAAAATATGTGACAAGATGATCCGCCCGACCTCAGAAGCAGGTTTTCCTCAGTTCACAACCACCACCGTGACATGTAGCTTTATTAACAAAATATTAATTATTAGATGAAAAATAAGATTTCTGACAATGGCATGACAGTAAAATTAGAGCGGCGCCGCTAATACTTCTTGTTCGAGGAGGTTTCGACTATGTCCGACGGGAAGCGAACCGATCTTCACGGCGCAGCTGGTACTCCTCGTTGTTCTAGGAGGGCTCGACGACGTTCGACGCGATCCGGACCGATTCTTATTTCCATCTTCATCTCTGTTTCTCTTTCCACCACAACCACCAACACCACCACCACGACGGCCTGTAACCAAAAAAATATAATACGAATATTAAATTGGATGGACTTTTGAGAGAGTAAATATGAATTAATTTAGGGTGTTCATTGAAAAATTAAAGTGAAGAATGACCTGCTAAAGCAAGTTACCAACAGGTCAAAAGTCTAAATCAGCATTAAATGATGTTTCTACACTATTATTCAATCCGAACCATTGGATCAACATCCAACGTCCAGATTTCGGATGTATCGATACATCCATTTCCAGCGGATGTATTGTAGAACGACCCTATATATATATATATAGATATATATATATATATATATCTATATATATATATTAAATCAAATTGTGGGCACAATTGACGCAATCTACAGTGATCATCCCGCAAATGCTTGGATCATGCCCCCCTTTGATTTACGAGAAGGTTCTCTAAGAATGGATAACACTACACCATTCCCTTCTTCTCTCCTTCTCAAACTCCATTTCCAACAACAACACTATAGCAAAAATCAAAATTAAAGAAAAAGTTTTAAATAAATTTTACCAAAAAATAATGATAATTGTGGGAGTTTGGTAAGCAGATTGCTGGTGGAGAAATCATCAAGAGAAGCTGACCAGTTTTTTCAGACCTGGGCAAACAAGAACCCCTAATCTCGGTTACAGTGTAGCCCTAACCCTAAGAAAAATAAACCATTTTGGTGAAGACGAAACCCTAATTAAAAAAAACCCTAATTTCAGAAATGGGCTGAGGGAAAGAAAAAGAAGAAGAACATTGCTGAAGCGAAACCCTAACCGAGGCTTTCAGCTGGAATTCAATTTATAGGGATCTAGATTGGTCGGGTCGGGTTTTATTATCTGACCTGGAGATGCTGCCCGCTTTTGATATTGCCACTTTCCTGATTTTTTTGAAACCAAAATAATAAGGGCTAATTACCATTTAGATCCTGAATTTTATATCTATTTAGAGTTAGTTCCAACGTGTCCAATTAAAAGTTTGGTTTCCTGAATTTTTATTTTTGATTAATTTTTTTCCTATTATACCTTACTTTTCATCACGTGTTAGTGGTTGCCCCTGCAATCATGTTCAGGATAATAAAAAAAATAAAACAAAATAAAAATTCAAAATTCAAAAAATTTAATTGGATATATCAGGACTTAAAAACTCTAAACTACTATAGAATTCATGATCTAAACACTAATCAGCCAAAATATTAATAATGTTGGACTAAATAAATGTCGTCCAACCTTTTGTACGGGTTATTTCTACAAAATTTGTGTTTAGGGTCCGTTTGGATATGTTTTCTAAAAAAAAAAAATTCGAAAATAATTTTCTGAAAATAAATTATAAAGTTATTTTCTTAGTATAAAAATTATGAGTTTGCGTTTGGTTATTTTCATATGAAATTTTTCTGAAAGAAAATTCAGATTTTGTTTGGTGAAAAAAAATCAGATTCTAAAAATAATTATAATGTATTGTCCAGTATCTGTGACACCATCTTGTTGTGTCCACATTGTTGTCCTTACCACATAGTCGGAACTTTTTCCATCTCCAGCGACCATTGTGCACGTTATCTACGACGAGAACCAAAACCCTAACCCTAAGTGGTCATGTCCGATGATCGTCGACTTTGTCCGCAGCCGCAAGACGAGCCGTTGTCGCCGCATCCACCCTACGACCACCGCGTCGAGATGAGTTGCCGCCAGCGCTGCGCGTAGGCGGTCACCGCCTAGACGAAGCTTTTCTCTGGAGCTTTTCCTTGGAGGAAAAAAAAAGGAGCAAAGAGAGTAGGGTTTGGGAGAAGGGGTGGGGGCCCGCAAATTTTGGAAAATGATTTGAAAAACAGCTCGAAGTTGTTTTTTGAACGTTGAGTTTAAACACTCATCTTGAAAAAAAAATTTGGGAGAAGTTATTTCCGAGTTTGGTAAAACACTTTTGGTGAGTTAATGTTTAAACTCAAAAAACATGCTTAAAAAATGTAACCAAACTGCCTTTACTTTTTGAAAAAAAAGGCACAATTTACTAGACATTTATCTTTTTTCTTATAAGCTAGTCCAATGTTCCAATTTTTACAAAGACACACCCACATCTCTCCCGCGGCCTAGACAAAAGCTAGGTGAGTTTATGTAAAAACTGTCCCTATTTAACCGTCCCCATATCTCTCCACGGTTTCTTTTGATATAAGTTCCTTAAATATACCGAGGTAACCGTCCCCAAATCTTATT